>JAOUWY010000015.1:22737098-22750116 GCA_025728095.1 Prietella phreatophila | reverse complement strand
ACACACACAAGTATGAAACTGCATTCTTATTCTCATAAATGTTCCGATTTTATATTGTAGGATGCACACACACACAGAGAGAGAGAGAGAGAGAGAGAGAGAGAGAGAGAAGGTCTCAGTTCACTTTTAAAAGAAAAAAGTAAAAATGGCTGGTTGATGGTTGGATTTTTAAGGCATTTTTACTCATGTGCTTTGTTTATATTTTTTAAATTATGGAGGAAGAGCACTGTAAAACTGTACATCACATCTAGCCTACGAGTCTAACGAGGGAAACTCGACCGATCCACCGGTGACTTCGTTAAAATAAACATCTGTCATGTTGATTTCTGTTTGATCTAGCCAAGATTTCATTTCATCAAACGAGAACACTGTACGACCTTCCGTTTGTTGGAGGTTTTTTTGTTCGTTTGTTTTTTTTTTGGGTTGTTGCCCCCCCCTCCATCTCAAATGTGAAAAGCCTAGCACTGTGTGTGAAAAGGCTAATGTCCGACGCGTTATCTTTTGCTAACTGTCTGGCTCGCTCCATCTACTGTGACGTCAGCAGGGATTTAAATAAATGTTACAGACATTTGCTTACTTTACCATTATGTATATGCACATTCTTAACGAGTTAAAGAAACAAAAACAAAAAAAAAGCAAAAACAAAGGTGGCACGGATACGCTCGAGCATGTCGATGACGCTCACTGTGACCGTTCACTGCTGCTTTACCCGTCGCATATTTGCGCACGACTGTAGGAATGGATAGTTCGGGAGACGGTCGAGGGAAATAAATCCCCCGGCAGACGGGAACGAAAGAGGGAGAAAAGATGCGAGACACTTGGCAGGGAGCAGAAATACACAAAGATACCCACCCCCCCAAAGAAAAACAAACAAGTGATAAAAATATATTCTCCCCCAGGCTTGGTTATAAAACGTAAAAAGAGAACGTGAGAAAGAAAATAAATAAATAAAATAACAGCAGAGACTAATAATGTGTGGCAGGTTGAAGATTGAACCAATTAAGGACAAGCAGAAAAAAAAAAAAAATTCATCTAATATTCCGTCACCCACACCAGTGCTCCGACACGATTTAACCTGCCTGGGCCACTTCAACTGACGCACTCGCATGTACGACTGAAGAAGGCGGCTTTGCTTTTCTTGGTTGTTTTGGTTTTATTGCTTTGATTGACGACACCTGAGACTGTAGTTCAGAGAGGCGGGGGCTACGTGGGGTTCTCTTTAACCTGATGAGTTTGAGGATATCACTGCCGAGGTGTGGCAGGGAGGCAGGGACAGAAGGAGAAGTGTACGAGGCTCCTGAGAGAGAATCTGCAGTCTCTGCTCTAAACCGACACGAGATGAGAAGATTAGGGACGGGAAGGGGGGGACGACACATTGGTATGCAGCAGAGAGGATGCGCATTAGCATCGAGCTGAAGAGCCGGTAGGGCAGCGCAGGGAAGATCAAATCCATGCGCTCCGCGGTGAGGCTGAGGACAGGAAAGTTCTTCGCCTCGCTGGAACGGGAGACGGCGTAGTGCTCAGGAAGTCGGGACGTAGAGGATACTGATCGCAGTAAACTGCGATTGGGGCTTGGGCAGCACGTTCGGATATCCTTCTGAGGCACAGAGGAGAGGTATTTTTGGCAGCACTTAAAATAGAAAAGGAATCACAGACATCGTGGAGTGAGGAGGGAGTAATTACCCACAACATACACTCTCACTGCTTCAGCCAGGAACACACACACCCCGAGACCTCACTCCTCCCATCCGAGCAGAGGGGGAGACAACGATGGGGAGAGAGGGGCGGGGGAGGGGACAGAGAAAGACACACCAAGAGAGATGGTGAGAGAAAAAAAAATGGTGCAGGAGAGAGACAGACGTGGGGAGGAAAGAGAGGGACAGACAGAGAGACACACAGCGGGAGGAACTAAATAAAAGGGCCTGACCAACAAAGAAAAAGAATGAAAGCATGATTAAAAAGAGAAATTTAAAAAACAAAATGAATTTAAAAAGTACAAGACACGAGAGTACAAATAACGAGACTGTCAAATGAACAAAAGGAAGAGAAGAAAAAAAGAGAACAAATGAAATGAGAAGGAGACATGAGGAGGAATAAACAAATCTATGAAAGGAAGAGATGAATGAAGGAAGGGTGAGATCTCTGCAGGTCTAAAACCAGGTCCTCATTGTAAAGTTCGAAATTAAAAGAACGTCAATACTGAGAGAAATGTGGAGGGCAACGAGCCGACAGCACATCCTTCTGTTACAGACCCCTCGTAGAGACGGCAGGAGGGGGAGAGGTGGAGAGAGAGAGACAGGGAGAGAGAGAGAGAGACACACACAGACAGAGAGAGAGACACAGAGAGAGAGACATAGACAGAGAGCGCATGACACAGAGAGAGAGAGAGAGAAAGAGAGAGCGCGACACAGACAGAGAGAGAGCGCGACACAGAGAGAGAGAGAGCGAGAGAGAGCGCGAGAGAGAGAGAGAGAGACCCACAGAGAGAGACTCCTGCTGATGATCCACACAGTTCCACATGATGTTCCACATGATCCATGTTTTCTTCCATTCTGATTTCCCTGGATAGTGAGGTCTGCATGTTTTTACAGCGAAATATAAACAGCTGCGTCTTTGAGAGTGCAGAGACTAGGGTTTACCTAGACATGGCCATGAACTGCACCCCCTCCCCTTCCCCCAAGCCACACCCCTCTCCTGGTTCTAGCCATCGTAGCTTCTCGAGGCTCTGCAGCCCACGGTGTCGTGCGTCCGTTCGCACTCTCGTAACGTGCCGTCCGTCCTTCCGGCTTCACCTGACCCCTCTGTGCAAACCAGACACTTTTCACACCTGGGTTTTCCTCTTGTACTGTACATGTAAAATCTCATCACATATGTATAGTGGATGAAACGTGGGCAACTGAAAGGTTTTCCTTTTTTTGCCCCCCCCCTCCTTTAGACATATTTTTAAATAAAATGCTACAATTCATTCATAATTTGTGAGAAGCGTATGATTCGGTCAATTTCACAACGCCATCTCGAGTCCTGATACAGAGCTGCACTTTCAGAATAATATTCCATGATCAATCTGAGCGGCGTGTCCTCATTAACATGGTGATTACAGAGCAGGATCTCGCTCTTCCATCTGGACTGTGGGCGAGGAAGGAGCACAATCTGAATGAAATGTATTGTGGTTCCATTCCAACTCCAGCACTTTCTCTGCCCTTTGGAAGCAAGATTAGTGCCTGTGCGAATAACATTTCCGACACCCGTAATTTGCTCGAGGCACAAGCGCTGCTCAAACCCTGACCCGCAGTCTTTACTCGCTTCACTATGAATGTTTCATGACCGACGTGGGATGGAGATCATCTCCGTTACTGGCTCATGACTTAAACAAACGCTACACGAGAGAGAGAAGGCAGCGGTGTTTGGGAAAGAGCGGTGGGTCTGCTCAGGGGACGCACCCAGGGGTCTGTTATTTAAAGCTATTCTTTTACAGTCGCGACCGAAACCATTCGACCCCCAGTGCAAATCAGGTTCACCGTCAAGATGTACAGACGTCCAGCTGTTTGCGATGAACAGATCAAACAAAAGCGATTGAAAATAGTTCTGACAGCAAATGCGGCTACTAGTTTCACCAAGTTCAACTGAAAATGTGACTTGTGGACTTCTCCAGTTTCAAAATTATTCACGAGATGCAGAGCTTCTGGCGGCGTTCCTGAGGAATCTTCTCCTGCGCAATGGCCTCCAGGTCAGTAATAATCTTGGCTTTGCGTGCTGCAGCCGCCTTCTTCAAATCCCACCAGAGATTTTTTGATGGGGTTCGAGTCAAGTGACTCTGATGGCCCTGTAGAATCTTCCAGGACTTCTTCTGCAACCAAGCCTTGGTGGAATTTGAGGTACGCTTGGGATCATTGTCCTGTTGGAAGGTGCAATGACACCCAAGCTTCAGCTTCCTCACAGACGGCATGATGTTTCTCCTAGGATGTCCTGATACTTCAATGAATCCATGTTTCGCACGCTGCAGGTTTCCAGTGGCAGAGGATGCAAAGCAGCCGCAGAGCATCACCGAGCCACCACCATGCTCGATTGTCGACAGACTGTTCCTTCTTCATTCTTCTTCCTCCAGACATACCACTGATCCATCATGCTGAAAAGCTCCAGTTTTATTTGATCACTCCACAGAACAGAATCCCAAAACTTCTGTGGATTATTTATATGATTCCGAGCTCCATCATGGAAACCTTCTGCATGTAGTGCACGCCTTACTGTGCTCACTGAAACCTCAGTGCCCGTTATCACCAAGTCTTGCTGCAGGACATTTGCGGTCACTCGAGGGTTTTTCACATCCTGCCTTCTCACAAATCTGCTTGCAGCCGTTGATAGCTTCCTTTTTTTCCATCCAGGTATTTCATACATTCTCTGCCCCTAGCCAGTTCAGGTATTTCATCTGTTCCAGCTCAAGCACACCTGCTGCAACTAATGAAGCCCTCGATTAGTTATCAGGTGTGCTTGAGACAACACCTGTTTTGCACATTTGTGCCATTGTGAGGGGTTCTATTCAGGGGTTTGAATCATTTTGAAACTGGAAAAGTTGTATTTTCAGTTGAACTTGGTGAAAGCACTTGAAGCATTCGTCGCGTCAAACTATTTCAACCACTCTGGCTCGATTTGTTCGTCGCAAACGGCTGAAAGTCTGTACATTTTGACGATAAACCCGATTTGCACTGGGGTGGAATAATTGACTGATGAAGATGGTGAGAGAAATGGACTTGCAAAGTTATATTTAACCTCTTCGATGCTCATTTGAACCGTTTCAATCTCAGCCATGGCTTCAAAACAAGTCTAAAGAACTCGGACCTTCATAGCTCGCATGCTTTATAATGTTCACCGGACACATACCAATATGTTTTTAGACCACATGGCGTCTTCACCGTTATTAAACGTGCATCTCCTGCTCCACCATAAGAAGCCAGCCTTGAAATCTGGTGTCGTGAAGTAACGCTTTCGAAAGGTCTCGAGTTTGTAACGAGTTCATTAGCAACCACGTGCTATGAAAAAATGGCCAAAAAAAAAAAAAAAAGCCTCATTAGGAGAGTCCTGAAAACACTTCACTCCCCTCCAAAGAATTAAACTTGAAAGAACAGAATGAAAATGTTGGTGAAATCAATCTTTAAAAACCTGGCCCGAGGGTTACATCTCTTTCTCGAGCTTGACGTACTGAACAGGCGAACTTTGCGAAAACATTTCTGGATGAGCTCCATTCCCGGTTCAATCTGTTCCTGCCAGGTTAAATCTCTGGAGAGGAGGAGACCGTGCGGCAGAACGTCCATCGAGCTAAACAACCGGCGGAGTAACGCGACCATGAACCTATTATTACTATCGATCACAAAAAATTAAAAAAAGGATTGAGGTGTTCCTGAGGAGAGAAAAGTACGATCGTAAAACGTTCTGTAAGGATGTCCATGTAGACGGTGTGTTCTTAATCCTCCGATTGAGAGATCTGGATGGTTTTGTGAACAGCAGTTAAGCTGAATGATCCAAAAGAGAGGAAGAGACGGGCAGAGAGAGCGCGAGGGGGGGAACTGAAGCTGAACGGAGTAGATTTTCTAGAGGACACTGTGTGAGAGGGTAAGAAGAGGGGCTTTGTGATTGCTGAGCCTTCAGGATGCGCTAGATCTCCCCCCTCCTCTTCCCCCATTAGCTTTTCAGACGCCGCAAAAAGGAAGCTATTAACTCTAGAGGTCACTTTTTAATTGGTCATGGCCCTCTGTGTTGGAGGTTGGTCCCTTTTGCTGGGAAATGAATGCGGTGGAGGTTTGTCAGTGGATTAACGAGCTCTGGGGAGAGCAGACGAGCGAGGAGAGCTATTTTTTCCAATTTCTACTGTACTGTGTATATTCCATTACGGAGGTCATTTCAGACAGAAACCACACACACACACACACACACACACACACACCACGTGCGCTCAAGACCTGGCACAGAGTTCTCCCCCGAATAAATCAAAACGCGCAGTAGTAATACACGGAACCGAATCAGAAAGTTTCGCTGCAGACGTGAAAAACCGCGCATGCCAGAATCTCGGAACTCTAATACCAGCCAAAGAACGGCTGCACTGACGGCACGTGTGTGCCAAATAAAGGACGTCCTCCCTGGAGTCCCTGTGATCGAGGCCATCTAGGCACACACGTGGCACGGCTTCGTCCCCCCGGGACCCGGACTAAACGTTTCGCGCTGCTCTGTATAATTTCGCTCTCTCTCGCTCTACAGATCCGTTAACGGGCCTCGACCCTGACGATCGACAGCTGCTTGCGTTTCCTATATGTTGTATAAAGGACACGTTAAACGCGCTTTCTAATAACAGCCGTGAAAACCGTGAAGCATTTTATTCCTCTTATATACACACACACGCTCACACTGGAGACTCCTTCCACGGACGTTAAACAAGCTTTCACGTCCTTAAACCCGTCCTAGTTTAAGTCTCTGTGCGAGGCGTTACCATAGAAACGCATTAAACACAGCACATTAAAGCAATACGCTTGCGATTTTGACGCTAGCGTCAGAGCCACAAAACCCAACACGCATCGACCAATCAGAATCGAGGGTTCTATACATAATCTGACAGTAAAAGTGATTAGAAAGTGCTGGCATTAAGCGGTCACGTGGGAATTCAGTCCGCAGTGTAAAACTCTCGACGCTGGGTTTTATTTTCCTCCCTCAACATTGTGCCATTTGTATTTAAAACAGGACGAAGGAAGAAAGAAAAAAAAAAAGCCACACTGATGAATGCGAGGCAATCGGGGAGCTACATTACACCACGGGGTATGCTTATTACGCCACGCATCGTGTAGCTCGAGTATTAATTGCCTCTTTGTTTACAAGATAGAAATTAGTCTCACTTCCCTTTAAGCATCATTTCCCCACGGAGAGCGAGAGCCTGACTCGGTGTCTCGCGCTGCGGGACGAGGACGGAACGGTTTCTTCGGTTCTCACAACAAAGGATCAAAGCTGGACGCGAGCCTCCTGCGTGGCCAGTCCCCCCTCGGACCAAATAGGATAGATGGATAGAGGTCAACGCTGAAGACATCAACATGGAGCCCTTTCTGTTTGTATTCAGCATCACAGTGATGTACCTTTATTTCAGTCCGGCGGTCAAATCATCCATGAGGCCAAACTTTTTTTATTTGGACAGAAGTAATTATTCGCAGTGTGAGGAGATTCAGGCACACCACCCACTCTCTTCCGAGGCAGAAGAACGTGTAAACACGAGTCAAGTCACGAGGCTGGGAGCTGCGGTTTTATCCTTATTAATAATAATAATAATAATAATATATTTTTTTTAAAAATCGGGAATTTGCTCGGCTCGGTCACGAAAACCAAGCAGCGATCCCTCAACACTACGTTCATTTCATAAACGTACCACTCTCTGTGTACGCGTGCATGCACGTGTGTGTAAAATATACAGTGCTGTGAAAAAAGTATTCACCCCCACCCTGATTTCTTCAGTCTGTGTACATCTCGTACTAAATAGTTTCAGGACTGGAAAGATGAAACAAAGGCAGTCTGAGTACACACTACAGGGTTTTTTTAAATTATATTTTTTGAAGCAATAAAATGATCTAATAGTGACTGGGCCTGTGTGAAAATGTATTTGCCCCCATAGTTACCAAGCCCACAAATCTAGGAAGTTTGCTCATAAAGGGGTTCAGCTGGACTAGACACACCCGGGCCTGATTACTGCAAACTCTGTTCGATCACGTCGACACTGACACAGAACCGTCTCGACAGCAGGAAGTCGGTTAAAAAGGTCTTACCCACTTACACACTATGCCAGAACGGAAAGAAATTCCAGACACGATGAGGAAGGTGGTGATTCGGTAGCGAGCGTCCGCCACGGCCCACCGAAGGTCAAGGACTGCGGCTTCCGTTACGAGCGCCCGATACATCTAGAAAATGCTTACGAGGAAGGACGTATCGATCCGGACTCAGACTCATCAGCAAAACACCTCCCTAATGTATTTACGGCCTCGCCGAATCGGCGGCCAAGCCAAAAGCGCGCACGCACCCCCCGGGCAGGCAAAGGGATGGGGATGCGCCGCTCCGGACCACATCGGATCCTGCAGTGACGCCACCTTGTGTTCAATCCCTGCAGCCTCATAACTCAGAGAGAGAAAATAAATAAAGAGAACAAAATCGATACCCATTATCTGAAAGTCATTATTTGAAGAGTTCTAGACGAGACGGACTCGCTGCGGAACCGTACTCCGATCTCAGAGTGAGGTAATCACGCTCCGCTCCACGCTGCTTAGTAGATGCAAGTCCTCAGCAGATTATGATTACTAAAAACAACGCAAAGTGCTTCTCGGAGTATAGACTTTTTTTTTTTAATCCATCTTCGCAAGCATTTAAAACCAACCGAGTTCAAGAGATTTATTCATTCATTCAATTTCAGTGAGCGCTTTATCCTCTCGGGGAAAGGGTGGCTTATCATCTTTCCAGGAACACTGCGTGGAGAAGAAGAAGAAACAAACACGGATGCCAGACTCATTTACAATTTCTAACAAAAAACAAAACTCATTCACACTTAAGGGCAGGTGAGCCGAGCAGAGTGTTCTCAGGAGGAAACCAGAGAACCCGGAGGAAGCAGGAAGAACGTGAGAACTCGGTAATGAATCAGACCTCGCAGATGTAAACAAAGTGTGCGAACCTGATCTTTTCCTTACAGAAATTGCACCTCTCTCTCTCTCTCTCACACACACACACACACACACACACACACCGCTCGTCTCAGCCAATCACAGTTACTCCCCCCCCAGACGAGCAGGACCACATACTGCAAGCAGGAGTATTACTGTTAAGATTTCCTTTTAGTAGAAAAGTAAACCTTATTAACCCAAATCAATAAGACAACACGAACCCCAGCGCGAACACGGAAAGCGATATCCGGCACCGTGCGCGGACTAGCAGAGCGACTCGGATATATATATACACACACACACACACATATATATGTATGTATTATTTTGTAAACACCAATACCGATTTGATACAACAAGCAGAAATATTAACAGACACTTCTTCCACGTGGGGAGGTCTGCTACACGAGGTGCGTCATCTGTAAATAATAATAAAAAAAAAGAAAAAAAAAACCAAAGCCACACCCACCCATGCGCAGATAAACTATGAATAGTCGACGCGTCTAGACAGATCAGTCGTGTTGCTCTGCGAGCGCTCCCTCGAGAAAAGGGTCGCAAGTCGGACTTTTAAATCGCTCGATGTAAAGTACACAGAGCATCTACTTCGACACGTGAGCATTAAAATGCGTGTAGAGGTTACATTCCTGAAGTTTTCTTCGTCGTTGTTACGTGCAAACCTTTGTTCTAGGTTTGTTGGCTAAAAGCCGACTATACCGGTGAGCTCCGTTTTCCTGCACCATGTCTACACATTCTTAATAAAATAAAAAAATAAAAAGGACGAAACCTTTGCGAACTAACCGCTGGTAGGAAATAAAGCTGATGGAAAAGGGCAATGAAAGGATGCTGGTGGTTTTGTCGCTTGCTAGCGTGAAGGTAGAATGTTGGTGTGTGTGTGTGTGCGTGCGTGTGTGGACGACGGTGGCTTCACAGTCGGTACGCAACATTCACCGACGAAGCCTTGTGCTCTGGCCTTTAAGGCCATTTCATTATTTCCATGCTTAGTCCATTAGGATGAGAATTAATCAGCTGAATCTATTTTAAAAAATAAATAAATAAAAAATAATCTTTTTTTTAAAACTAGTGTGTTCTTGGAAACCTTGCAGTTCGATACATTATGGACTCGCACACGAACTTTTCATTTCATACGCCTCCTTGCATCAGACAGCAAAGACACGCCGGTGCAGGAGGACGGAACGCGGACAACGGCTCTTATGAGGACACGCGCGGTTCACGCCCAACACGTTGGAGGACAACAGCTAAGTAGGGCTCAGACGCCTGGTCAGGGGCGTCCGGGAGACGCCACATCCGGCTGGATTCTCTGTCCTCAGGGACACGTCGATCACCATCAGTGGGGTCCGCTCCCGGTGAGCCAACGTTAGCCACGTTGTGACTAAATCGAGCCCCATTACGGTCACAGAGAGCATCAACACGAAGGCCAGAAGAGGAAGACGCCGACCAGGAGGGTGGCAGAAGTGCACTGCGTGACATTTCTGTAAGAGACTCGCTCTCTGCTCAATCTGGCATTTCGACTCGCCATCACTGAGCAGCAGAAAGACAGGAGACGGACCGGTCTCGGTGGGGAAGCTGTGCACTTCACCATGTAGAAGCTCGATAGTGATCTGCAATGCGCTCATGCCTCCAACCTTGAACAAAGAGCGAGAGAAGAACTGAGGTTGGAGTGCTGGTCAGGGTGAAGCGGTTTAATCCGGTCACGTGAGCAGATGACGACTAAAACCGGCAGGGGACATTTCTGTTTGAAGGGCCTGAATGAAGAACAAGAGCAGTACTTTAATCACAATACAACGTGGAGATGTTCAGGGTTAAGAGCCGTGTTATGACACGCTGCGGTGTCGAGAACGCGTTTAAAAACCCTTTCACATCCAGCACGAGGCTGTTCTCCACGTTCCCCGCAGAGTCCCTCTGCACCGTCAACATCAGCAACGAAGAGCCCGAAGACGGGTTGGAGGGAGCCGATACTGCTCAGACGTGAAAGAGCGACAGCTACAAAGACAGAGACTTGAAAGAGCGACAGCTACAAAGACAGAGACGTGAAAGACAAGACGTGAAACAGACAGCTAGAAAGACAGACAGCTAGAAAGAATGAGACAAGAAAGAAGGAGCTAGAAAGAAGGAGACAAGAAAAAGAGCTAGAAAGACAGACGTGAAAGAAAGACAGCTAGAAAGAAGGAGACAAGAGCTAGAAAGAGACAGCTAGAAAGAATGAGACAAGAAAGCTAGAAAGACAGACAGCTAGAAAGACAGACGTGAAAGAAAGACAGCTGGAATGAAGGAGACAAGAAAGAAGGAGCTAGAAAGGAGACAAGAAAAAGAGCTAGAAAGAAGGAGACAAGAAAAAGAGCTAGAAAGAATGAGACAAGAAAGAAAGAGCTAGAAAGACAGACAGCTAGAAAGACAGACGTGAAAGAAAGACAGCTAGAATGAAGGAGACAAGAAAGAAGGAGCTAGAAAGGAGACAAGAAAAAGAGCTAGAAAGAAGGGGACAAGAAAAAGAGCTAGAAAGAGACAGCTAGAAAGAATGAGACAAGAAAGAAAGAGCTAGAAAGACAGACAGCTAGAAAGACAGACGTGAAAGAAAGAGCTAGAAAGGAGACAAGAAAAAGAGCTAGAAAGACAGACAGCTAGAAAGAAGGAGACAAAAAAGAAAGAGCTAGAAAGACAGACGTGAAAGAAAGACAGCTAGAAAGAAGGAGACAAGAAAAAGAGCTAGAAAGAAGGAGACAAGAAAAAGAGCTAGAAAGAAGGAGACAAGAAAAAGAGCTAGAAAGAAGGACAAGAAAAAGAGCTAGAAAGAAGGAGACAAGAAAGAAAGAGCTAGAAAGAAAGACAGCTAGAAAGAAGGAGACAAGAAAAAGTGCTAGAAAGACAGACAGCTAGAAAGACCCTGAAGAAAGAAAAGAATAAATGATGGTTCCCTCTCTCGAACAGAACGTGAGGGAGGAGGAGAGACATTTAAAGAGCAGGAAGGTTGGGAGCCAGAAACTGCACCTGCAGTAATAGAGACCGCGAACAGCTTTACTCAGAGCTGCTCGACTTCACAGACGTTACAGGAAGATCACGCGGACCTTGAAGGACATTTCTGCCTTCGCTTCCCAATTCTACAACTCCAGCCTCGGAAATCAATCCAATTAAACCAGGAGAACATGATCTCCTGAAGAAGCCCAGTACAGTGATCGCTAGGCTCAGAGTGGAAATGCTCTCCAACATCAGGGCTACATAAATAAACAGCTGCGTCTCCAAGGTCGTCTGTAGGACAACGCTGTAACCTCATGCGCGGCGTGATGGGACTGATCTTAACTGTACGATGAGCTCTCAAACGAGACGAGCCAGCGCCAAGAAAGACCAGATCCTCAGTGAGACCTTAACCCCATCCCCGCACACACACTCCCCGTTCTGACTGGTCACAAGGCGGCAGTCATTTAAACCACACGTCTAGATGTATACATCCCATACATTTCTATAGCTACAACTCCACAGCGTTTATGGAAGGAGTCTCCAGTGGCAGCACTTTAGAACAGACAGCAGTTTCTCACGGAGAAGTTCTTACGCAAGATGGTGCTGAATTTGGGCACGTTAACTTAAACTATAAAGGGTTTTTCTTCTTTAAAGTCATGGTTGAAGAAACGCGGTGTTCTAAGAGGAATGAGACATTTCAGGATGTACTTCAGGGTGCTAACAGTTAATCCTCCACCCCGCCTTTCATCGTTTACTCAAACAGCACGGCACACAGATTTATTCCTTTACTTAAAACCTGCCACTGGCAAAGGTCACCCAACCCCAGAGTTATGACTGCAGCATGTTTTTAAAAAATACAATACATTTAAAAAAAAAAAAAAAACCCGCACACATAGTTTAGTATCGAGAGAGCAGGGGTTTTTATTTTATTTTTTAAAGGATTTTAGGTCAAAGTGAAATCTGTTTTGGGGGATTTCGGAGGCAATTATTCTTAGCTCAAGCTCTGACAGGAAAATAATATATTCACTTCTCTCCCTGGGCGATTCGTTAGAAGATTCCGAAGGAGACAATTACAGCGTTCTCAGAACCAGCTTTTCCACATTAGCTGACTCAACTGTAGGGACAATACTAAGCAGGACCAGAGTGGACAGAGTGGAGGGGGGGGCAGAAGGGGAGACAGAGAGAACGATAGCGAGGGGGAGAGGGAGGGAGAGACACAGAAGGAGAGGGAGGGAGAGAGACAGAGGGAGGGAGGGGAAGAGACAGAAGGAGAGGGAGGGAGAGAGAAGGAGAGGGACAGAGCAACATGTGCAGGAACTGGTGTTTATTCATTGTGAGGACAAAAAGCAGGATGTGTTGGGCACCTCTGT
>JAOUWY010000015.1:22603317-22614535 GCA_025728095.1 Prietella phreatophila | reverse complement strand
GCTCAAGTGTTGCTATTTAATTAAACTGAGCACATAATTATAGTCCTCTTGTAATAGGCAATTAAATTGATGGAGATCGTATAGCTTTAAATCTGAAATAGTTCTCAAAGAACAACTGATAAAACAAAGCCAGGGAGTGGGAGGAAGGGAGGAGGGGAAAACTTACGCAATCGCAAAGTTTTTTCAATTTGTAAATAATTGCCTAACCTATGCTGATATTTATATAGCGACATAACGGGCTGTTTTGTGTAGACTCGCTGTAATTAATCCCGAACGAAGGCCGTGGAAAAATCCAAGGGGGCGAATACTTACGCAGGGCACCGCCTCTTATTAATTAAAAACGTGTTCTAAGCCTGAATTTACGTATTAGTCTCGCTCGGGTGAAGAAAAATACGGTAAGAGACGGGAGCTCCGTCGGTTCGTGTGATGATCGGATCGCGATGGCGGCGTCTTAAAGGAATATTTCGGCCAAATAACCGAACGTACGGCTTTCGTTTGATCCCAAACGCGATCAGTCAACCACAACGCGTTCTTCTCCAGCTTTGACTTTGATGTAGCCAACAAGTAACGGACGTCTGTTTCGGCTGAAAAGCAGAGCCAGCGGGACTGGGATCGATTGATTTCAGTATTTCTTTGCTTGCTTATTTACTGTTACAGCGTTTGGGGGGGAGGAGTTAATAATAAATATAAGCTATTGTTGTTGTTTGATTGGTCACTTAAATCAAAAAGGTTCAGGAACACTGTTAAATAGCAAAAAAAATTCAATATTATAATACACTTAAGATGACGAGCCTAACGTATTTATTTTGTTTGTTTATTTATTTATTCCTCGAACATGTCGAGAACCCCTTGCCACCACTGAAACACCGGAATCATGTATGAAAACTTTTTTGTTTTGTTTTTGTTTTTTTAACAGTCATGTATTTTACAAATATAAGCTCATAGTACAACCGAGAGATTTCTGCTACAACTTCGCTTTCAAACTCTGGGAAGGCGGGGCCTACAATGGGGGCGGGGTCATACCAGAGAATCCAGACTTCCATTTGGTCTTAGCAACATTACGTCAGCGTCGCAACTTCAGACGATAAACGAGCAGGTGCTCACATTAAATTCACGTTATGGACATCTTTTAACGCGTCGTTAAGATTTCTTGTTTTTTTTTTTTTTTTTTTTAAACAGACCAGAAATTCTAGTCTAAACCCTATAGACAGGCCCATTAGAGCCCCAGATTTCAGTAAGCAGAGCCATGAAGCCACTTGGCAGGCATTGTGGTTCTCTTTCTCCAGATTCCTGTTGTGTTTTCGACCATCAGTATTATTATTGTTATCATTATTGTTTAAATGCAGCTCGAATGAAAAATGCTCTTTTCTGTGTAGAAGAGCTTTAAAAGATTCGAGACTGCATGTATTATTAAGTGTCACGTGGAGAACCGTTATCGCTAGCTGATTGTTCCTCAAACGTTAGCTAGCAATGCTAGTTCACTAGGTGAGGGAGAGTTCATGGGAAAGGGAAGTCACCGGTATAACTACGGGCACATGCGATGGACAAGTTCTGCTTTACATCCACAGCTAGCTCGAGATAAGTATCGGCGTTCCCGTCAGAATCCAGGCCGAGGACGAGTCTCGATCTGGTTTGATTTAAGGACGGTACGTTCCTGTTCAATTCTGGGTTCCGCTCGGTCGGCGGGTATCGGTTCATTTTCTAACACCTCAGCTCTGACAGCAGCTTATACGAATTAACGTGCTTTTAATACGTTACCGTTTCTATAGCGACAGCTCGCACAGGGCTATGAAACAGGGACATAAAGCAGTAGCGCCGATCGTTTTCCCCCTTAACAGCAGCGGACACGTACATCCTCACACAAGCCACATCCACATTATTTATTCACTTCCTATGTAGAACGTGGTGCGCGCTAAATACGGAGCCTGATGAGGAAAACGGTATGTAAAAGTAAAGGGGAACAAAAATCAGTGGATCTTTAAAACCTTTAAGCATGAAACGTGAAGAACAACAACAAAAAGCTCTCGATTGAGAAATACTGGATGAACTGTGCAGAAAACAAATCATCTGATCCCTGATCTGTATGAAAGTGCCTGCTGCTTAAAAACACGTCTGTAAGAAGTCTATGAGGGGAAGGGGGGGGGGGGTGCACTTACTTACTTACTTACAGAACATATGACATGTGGCTTTAATGTTGTGAACTCTGGTCACCGATCTAGGGCTCTAGTGTGAATATCCACACACAGCTATAATGAGGTATGAATCTACAAAGCAATTAAAAACGAACGGAATGCGATCGAGACGCGACACGTTAACGTTTCGCGGGAATTCACACGCGCTAGGAAACGCGGTACACTCGTGACGCGCAGGCTTCCACGCAGGGGCATGATACGACTCGGAAAGAGAAGAAAAAAAGAGAGAGAGAGAATAAACACGTGTCTGAATAAACGGTGTTGGCTTTGTGCGCGCATAAAAGTCTCCGCCTCTCCGACAGACAGAACGCTGAGAACTCGAACCACGCCGGACACCACGCTCTGCGTGTACGGCGTCTTGACGTGAGCGGTTTCAAAAATAATAATAAGAAGCGTTCAACGTTCAACTCACAGCAACGCTACCAGCATGCAGCCATGTTTAATAAAACCCCCACAACACACCCTTCCCTGCTGGGTGACGCCTCTACTTCTCTGGAAAGAAAATGCCTGAGCGTACACGTGTGTATATCCACACACACACACACACACACTCCCGCAGTGCTCTATGGAGGCTAGAAAGCAGCTACGTGTGTGTACGAGTGTGTGTGTGTATACACGGTCCCTACATACCAATGTGTAGACAAGTGTGCAGATTTAGATGGCATTAAAGGATAAAAAAAACAAAACAAACAACGACAAAAGTTCCTTTATTCCAAACGTAAAAGTAGTTTGGAGGCTAAAGCAAAAATCGTAATATTAACGGCCTCCGGTTGAGCATTTGATAAGCGCTTGGCGTTAAATCATCACGCGACCGACTCGACACGCGGCCCGGCACGGTGGACCATCTCGTGAGACGCTTAATGCTTTTTACAGGTTTAAGAACGCCGCTCAACGTTCCTCGAGAATACTTAAAGATGTGCCGACATTGCTAATAAGAAAATCCTAGCAGGCTAAAAAAAACAAAAACAATACGTCCATGTTAAGGCTGTGTGTGTGTGTGTGTGTGTGTGTGTGTGTGTGTGTGTGTGCGTGTAATAATCAAATGTATAAATATATAATATACACTGATTATACTGTGGGAAGTAATGTCTTCCTAGCTATAACAAACTGTTTAGGGGTCGGGGGGACGGGCAGTATAACACTCTGAGGAGAGCGCCATCTACCTTCTTCCACGTACATGAACTGACAGATGCTCAGGATTGGCTAGTGTCGCGGTGATTGACAGGAGAGTGTGTGAATGCCCCTCCCACAGACAATTTTGCTGGAGCACGCCCTTACTTACGGAACAACACACTCTGAGGACACTTTTGTCAGCCATGAGTCACCGCAGTGAAACCCGGTTATTCTCTAGTAACGATCCGCACTTCAGAGACAAAAGCAACTGGTTCTGGTGTGTGTGGGTGTGTGCGCGCGCATGTTTTTGTTTGTAAATAAGTGAAAATCAAATTAAAAAAAAAGAAAAAAAAAAAAAAAAAGAAAAATTAATGGCACCCTATAAAAGGTGGAGGAGTTTATAGTAGCCGAGGCGCTGCGATGGCCGAGCTACACTGGTGTAAGATTTCATGAGGCGCTCTATCGCCGTCGTTTTCGGCCGAACCTTCCTTTTACGGAGTTTTATGGGTGTGGCTAAACATTAACCGGGTAACGGCATGAACGTTCTCGGTAAATCACGTCCGAGCGGTATCGACCGACGTGGACGCGCGCGTGAGTGCGGAGAAAATCGCCGCCATCGAAACTTCGATCATTCTGGCAGGATTGTTCGACTTGGATTACTAAAGATGGATGGATTACGCCCGTTGCGTGCATGTCGTTATGTGGAAGGATGTAAAGTTGTGCGTGTGTAAGCAAGCAGGGTGTCGTGTGGAAGGATACGACGTGCCGGAGGTGAAGGACGGCATAGTGGTTGGCTCTTGAAATGGATTTCAGTGGACTCTCCCTCGTGGATTAAAAAAGGTCAAAGGTTACTCGGTTAGTATAAGCGGTTTATAGTCCTCTACGAGTTAAAGCAGCATCGTTCATACTGTAACAGGATCTGTTAGCATATCACTATATTCTAGCTGAACCAAACAAAAAACGACATTCAAAAAAAAAATATATATATATATATTTTAAAGAGACACAGAAGTGGGATAATAACGTAGAATCTCACGCGGCTTTATAAAAGGTCCTCCGTGACTCTCCGACTGTAGTGGTTGAAAGAACGGAAACCGTGCCCGACAGTCGCCCGGCTGGACGGCTCGGCGACGTGTACGCCCTCGTCCACACGGCGTGCGTCGCGATAAGGCTCTGTACACATCCGTTTCTCCCCGGCTGAGCTGTGACGTCGTTTTAATAGTCCGCAAGTGCATAGGAGCCAGAAAGTTTTCCACAGGAACCCACATGCATAGAAAGGCTCCGCCCTCCTCCGTATTAAAGAACAGGAGGGGGGAAAAAAGAAGAAAAAAAAAAAAAAGGAGAAAAGAAATGGAACCACTTGTAGAGTCGCTTCATTTGGAATGTCAGTGTGCGTGTAAAGCTCCATGAGAACGTGAGAACATGAATCTCCGCTCTAGGATGTTTTAAAATATAATGACTTTTTTTTTGGACATTTTATTCTTCTTCTTTTTTTTTTTTTTTTTTTTTAAAAACACGCAGAGGTCACTCGGCTTCACCTCTCCGCCCGCGGACCGGCGTCACCAGTTGGCTTTGACCGCTTTGATGTCACTCACCAGATTCTGAGCGAGGCAGATGCCGAAGATCTGCGGAGACACAGCACAAGCCGAGAGATTAGGATCGTAATCTGCGTAATACAGCAGTGTGTCCAGCAGGGGGCAGCATTTCATTAACACCGGCACCACATCACCATCAGCAACATGGCGCTACAATACAGAGACTTCTACTTTTTTTTTTTCTCCAGACCTCTACTACCTACCTTGGAGCTGCGTTCAGGCACTACTTTATCAAGTAAACCTACCACCTGGGTCACACTGTAGCCCTACGTTATTTTCCGTGTACGTTCTTTTTCTATGTGCGATAACTTCTGAGAGGTCAAAAATGATATTAGGGGTGGTTTGAAATGGGTTCTCTTATACACACACACACACACACACACACACACACACACACACTTGTATAATAACCTAGTCTGCCACTGAAAACCAGACAAGGCAGTGGTAGATACTTAAAGACAATATTACAGGGACAAAAAGGTCTAATCCACTCACATTTGTCCATAAGATTTCAGTCCGTATTTTATCAGATATGGTTATAGATCAGATGTGCGTGATGAAAAGCTAGAATAAGAGAAACACGGCTCACGTTAAAGATTGTGAAGTTAGAATACTACTCTGCAGCAGATGCGGGACGTGAACTGACCTCACAACAGCTCAGACATTAATATTCAATAGAAATTACAAATATAATAATAACAATAATAACAACATCATAATGTTTAGAAAACCGTCATGTCTCGTGTTATAGTAAAGCACGGGGTAAGGCTTTATACCCGATACGAACGTCTAAATAGTTCTCAAAACTCGTCGCTGACACGAGCAGCGTGACCGGAAAGCTGGTTGTTATGGCGACGTGGAGACTAAAACCATTTAACGCACTGTAGATCGGATTAACCGTAGCGTGCCTGTGAAGAAAGGGTTTCGGATCGGGACGAGCCGATCGTGACGTGATCGGGATGTCTGTATTAAAAATGATGATGATGATGGTGGTGGTGGTCAGGAGGTTCTTACTTGTAGAAGTGCGATACCGACGAAGATGCCGGCGACGATGATCAAATTGTCCTGCAGCCACTTTTCAAACTGCCCCACGCACCCCTTGGTGTAGATGTACTTCTGTCGATCTAGTTCCTGAAAAATAAATAAAAGAACGATGAATAACATCACACACATGAGATATCTATGACAGCAAGGATGTGTGTGTGTGTGTGTGTGAGAATATTTTTACAGCTTGGTGGGAGACCAAATGTACCCACAAAGACAGGAAAATCTGACCGTTCTGACCTCGTGGGGACATTTGAGAGGAAAACTGCATCTTTTATTTAATCAACTACAAGTGTGTGTGTGTGTGTGTGTGTGTGTGTGTGTGTGAGAGATCATGTTTCTTTGTGCAGGAGCAGCAGGACGGCTGATAATCGGCACGACGACACGCTGAGCTGACAGAGCCGGCTCGACGCGGAGATGACGAGCAGATTACAGGATTACGAGTTTAAACGCGGCGAGCGGCAGCAGGCGGACGTCTTCCCGCAGACCTCGCCACTCTACGTAACGCCGAGCCGACGTCCCGCGGTGCGTCCGCGAGGGCGGACACGAAGCTTACAGGCGTGAGCGTCTGAGAAAGAGCTGCGGTGACTTTTTCACGACTTGAGATACAAAAATGGCTGCATTTCCGAGTACGTCTGCATCCTGGGTATTTGGCTCAAATGTCAAATAAAAAGATCAAAATAAAAAAAGTTTAAACCTAGTTATTTACTGTACATAAAGATTTCTTCGTTTATCGGGTTAAAGGGAGTATTGATTTGTTTTTTTGCTTGAACTGGTCTTTTAAGCACATCGTAAAAAAAGACGAAAACTAAACCCGTATAAAAGATTTAAACCCGGTCGTTTTGCAATAAGCTACGCGCGAGTCATGAGCCGCAGCCCAGCCCAGGGCTCGTCTCTTTGTTTTGACGGATGACATAAAAGGACCTTGAAAAAGTCCACGGCCGGGCCCATGTGAGGTCGAGAGGATGTGCTGGATGGAGAACCAATGAGACGACGGGGAAGTGACTGCCCCCCCGGGGGCTCACTCAATACAGTTCTCCTTGTAAAACACGGTGGCTTGTTTAATCCGTCTCGGATTTCCTCTCCCACGCTGCGCTCGGCCCCGGGACGCAGCGCCGAGAAGGCGCTTTTCAAAGCCTTAAAAAGAAATCCCAGACTCTGCACGTTTCGTGACGCGATAGAGAAGCCGCCTCCGTGTGCTACACAATTACTTCTTATGAAATTCAATCTTATTCCGGGAGTCTCTTTTGTTTGTTTTTGTCTGCCGCTTCCTCTCCACGCCCTTCCAGGCAGGAACAAACGGAAAAAAAGAACGAACACACTAGACTAACAGGATACAAAAGACTCAGCGGAACTGCACGGTCTCCACTCTTCTTTTTCCATGGCCCGTATACCGGATTACTCACGGAGAGTGAATGACTCATATCTGCCAGAACTACGACGACGAGCGAGTACTGCCCGATGAGAACACGCTTTACCGACTCGGTTGCAGATCAGACGCGGGATCGAACGCGCAAACACGTCAATAAAATCACGCGCTTCACCTTTAACAGAGAAACCACTTCGGGAAGATCTCCGTCCAGGTTTGATCCGTCTGGCATGTGGAACTTGTAGAGGATCACATCCTCTAGCAGTGTTTTTCAGCCCAAGACCCGAACAAGACATTTAGAGCTTTTATAGCTACTGAACACCGCTAATGCGCTTCACTCAGCAGGTCCGAAACACAGTACAGAATAGACCTCACAGCAAACGCCACCATATTCGTTTTGGGCACGAGGGAGGGCGCGACACTGGATGGGACGCCGACCCAGCACAGGGCACGGCCACGCACACATTCACACACTACGGACAAATTGGTAATGGCAATCAGCCAACAGCGCAGGTCTTTGGAGTGGGGGAGGAAACCCCCGAAGCACAGGGAGAACATGCACACAGGGAGGAGGCGGGAGTCGAACGCCCGACCCTGGAGGTGTGAGGCAAACGTACTAACCACTGAGCCGCTAAACCGCCTCACAAACACAGACAAGACGGGGTCGTGTGAGGACGCGGCGTTACCCCGACAACCCCAAAGCTAATTCTCCTTCCAATCATGCATGTCTCAAACAATTTTATTCCTTTTACACTACAGCCAGTTATTACAATTTGTCATCCATAGCAGCTATAGCGATCAGCACACGCGCTGTTTTTTTTTTGACCAAAGAACGAAAACATGCAACGAAAAGAAAAGGAGACTTTCCTACGCCGGAAATAAACAACATAAAAATAAACGCGACGTCGCATGGCGCTCACACCGTAAACGTTTCGAATAATCGATAATCGCGTCGCGCTCAACACGCAGAGCGAGTGACTTTAACCTTTAACATTCCACATCGCTACTTCGTCTAACGGTATGCCTGTACTTTTGTTCTATTTTTTGGGTTCAGGTTAAATCAGAGTGCTCCTAAACCACACACTCGTTCGGACAGCGCGTCCATGGTAACGGAGCTGGCGGGGTGCCTCGACTGTCACCACGCCCATACCGAGGGAGAGCAGCGAGGCCTGGCGTAGCTCTCCGAATCCCCGATTACAGAGCGCCGCGTTCCTCTGCCTTAAACGGGAAGCTAATTATCACCTTGACGAGCTCAGACTGTTATTAAAGGGCTCTGCACCATGAGCTAAAGCGCTCAATTATTGCACTTTAACCCCCTAAGGGTGGTTCTGTGTGTGTGTGTGTGTGTGTGTGTGAGAGAGAGAGAAACAAAATGTGTATTAAACACGTCCCTGTACAATGACTTCTACATACAGCATGTATTATTATGGTACGGATGGTAGCTCAGTACAGGATCGAGGGGCCTTCAGAAACACACAAAACGCTCCGAGCGCTTTCCATACAAAACCTCCTGTGTGCGCTGTCGTGAAATCAAACCCATGGCGTGGATTTACAATGCAAATGCGTAGAGCGCGACCTGCGAAACGTTCAGCCTCGGCGCGATGACGGAGCGCCGTATCGGTGAAATCACAGCCGTTTAAAATCACGCGTGATGGTACACGGAAACGCACGTGAACGGCGTCGCGTCGAATTCAAAAGCTCCATCTGTACAATAAGTTAAAGGAATAAATAAAACACCCATGCTACAGGAAAATAACCAACGTCGAGCAGAGTCACGGTCACTACTCAACTCGGACATTGATGGTTTTCCTATGACGGCGTGTCCCGGAGTGCATGTTCCTCCGATACCACACGACAGCAATCTGCCAAAACATTCTCATGAAGCACAACACTGTTCGTATCTGTTTATACTCACGTCCAACGGTCGCGCTCTCACCGGCCTCTCTCTTGAGGTTCACAAGACAAAAGAATGCAGCTGTTACAGAGCGCTGACACTGGAGACTCCTTCCAGAGAAAAATGCTCCAAATAAAGAAATGAGTCCTTACGGAAAACGACCACCCCCCCGTCCCCCTCCTCGTAATAGCATGTTTATTTTAAAGCCGTTGAGGGCCTTCTCTTCCGTGTTATAACTTAAACTGGCTCGTCTGATCGTTTACTAGAAAGTACACGTCAATATAAACCCATGACTACTGTCAGAGCTGCTCTTCTAGAAAGTTAACCAACACCTTGAGTGAACTGAACAGCGCAGAGATTCCAAGAAACATTATGAGCTCGGCTTCTGGTATAGGATTCGTTTTCCTTATTCGATTCTGGTCGACGTAAAATAAATAAATAAATGAATGAATGAATGAAAACAGTAACAGGATGTATGATTATGAACAAGCCCCGCCTCCACTACACGTAGTCCCAATCGTAAAGTCAAAAAATGACCAAACCCCACCAAATACTATACTACTCTAGACAGGGTTATTTCAATGGATTAGGTTTTAAAAAGTTGAGAAGTGTTTTTAAATCCAAGGTGATTATGGGAAACCCGTAGGAGAAATGACGGTGACGCTGATGATGATGATGATGATGATGATGAAGGGTATGGTACTTACTGCTTCAAGCCGCACGTCATATCCACACTGGGTGTTCAGAACATCTTCCTGGAAGGAGCAGAGAAGCACACGGTCACTCCTGATACACTTTATTGCACGTTTACTAACGTTTACTAATAATAATAATGATAATAATAAAGAAAAATGTCCACAAAAATGGAGTTTGAAGTAATTTATCTTCATCAGAATCCTGGAGAGAATCAGATCAGCAGAGAAAAGGAAAGGAATAAAAAAACAAAAAAAAAAACCCACCACCACCACTGGGGGTGCTGCAGTTTCAGGAAAACACTCGGCCACATAGTTGATGATTTTCCTGCAACGGCACATCCTGAAGTGTTTTTATTTCGCTTACATGACGACAGGTTGACAGCGATTACACTCCTGTACTGCCGGCCTGTCACGGTAACGACTTGTCGGACAATATGACGTCCCAGGAATGATGGAGATAAACGATGTTCTTGTCGCTTTAAGACCATTTGATGCCACTGATATAGGGATGATACCAGAACAGCGTAATAATGCTTTGTTTTCCTCTTTGAGAGTGATGGACGTTTCATTCAGACGTTGCAGTTGGAAGCCACTATTATTATTATTATTATTATTACATGATCTGATGATCATCTCGGTCATTTTCCCCTTTCAAATCAAGCGAAATTCCTAAAATGCGACGGAAATCCCAAGGCTGACACGGGGGGTCCGGTGGAGTGATAAAGAGTCGAGGCCGGGTCACACCGGGATGTTTTCCGCAGCACGGAGTTGTACGCCCTAATGGCGGTCGAGGCGTGTGTTCACACACACACACGTGTAAAACACGTGGCGTCAAAGCAGCTATTTATTATTTTTTTCAACGTCGAGGGGACCGATGAGATTCGCGCCTTTGTTAGATAGATACTTTATTGATCACCAAGGGGAAATTCATTTGTTTGCGTGCCTCGGAAGGAAACACTGTCAAGGAGCTGAAAGGAAAAAAAAAAAAAACAGATGGAGAAAAGAAAGACAGACAGAAAGAAAGTAGCGTGTGAAGGAAATGAAAAGAGAGAGAGAGCGAGAGAAAGAGAGAGAGGAAGAAAGGAAGTAGCATGTGAAGGAATTGAAACGAGAGAGAGGAAGTAGCATGTGAAGGAATTGAAACGAGAGAGAGAGGAAGTAGCATGTGAAGGAAATGAAGAGAGAGAGAAAGGAAGTAGCATGTGAAGGAAATGAAGAGAGAGAGAGAAAGGAAGTAGCATGTGAAGGAAATGAGAGAGAGAGAGAGAGAGCGAGAGAGAGAGAGAGAGGAAGTAGCATGTGAAGGAAATAGAGAG
>JAOUWY010000015.1:22424441-22434800 GCA_025728095.1 Prietella phreatophila | reverse complement strand
AGTATATTCCCATTGATATTTTATATTTTTTTTACACATGGGTGACTAGGAACAGGAAACTGTTCAACCATGACCATGAGGTAACACATAGGCCAAATTCCCTTAGTCATTCATAACAATGGGTAAGAGTGAGGAATGTTGCTGTGATGTGCAGCAAAAGGTTGTTGAGCTTCACAAAATGGGAAGTGGCTATACGAAAATAGCACAAGCATTGTAAATGTCCATTTCCAACATCAGGGCAATAATTAAGAAGTTCCAGTCAACTGGAGATGTTATGAATCAACCTGGAATTGGACGTGTGTCTATATCGTCTCAACACACTGTGAAGAGGACGGTTCAAGTAGATAAAAAAATCTCTAAGGATCACAGCTGGAGAATTGCAGAAGTTATTTGTGTCTTGGGGTCAGAAAGTCTCCAAATCTACAATCTGTGGTCACCTACATCACCACAAGTTGTTTGGAAGTGTTTCAAGAAAAAAGTCTCTACTCTCATCCAAAAACAAATTCGAGCGTCTTCAGTGTGTCAGACACTACCAGAACTTCAAATGGGATCGGGTTCTATGGTCAGATGAAACCAAAATAGAGCTTTTTGGTAATAAGCACCAGAGGTGGTTTTGGTACACATAGAGAGGTAGCTATATGGAAAACTTCCTCATGCCCACGGTTAAATATGGAGGTGGATCTTTAATGTTTTGGGACTGTTTTTCTCACAGAGGACCTGGACATTTTGTTAGGATACATGGCATCATGGACTCTATCAAATATCAACAGATATTGAATAAAAACCTGACTGCCTCTGCCAGAAAGATTAAAATGGGCCATGGTTGGATCTTCCAGCAGGACAATGATCCAAACTACATCACAATTAGAGCTGCAACAACTAATCGATAAAATCAATAATAATCTCATTATGGATTAGTTGGTCTGCGTGTGGCACGGAAGAAATTTACTCATTAAAATACATCTGTTCCGAAAACACGCTTCGGAGAGTGAATACTAAAGTTGTGTCCCAAATAAAGTACTGTACACTTACACTATGCACTATATACTCTACCATCTCGTGTGTGGATTTTCGTAAGGTAATATCATCTGAAATGGAACACTAGCGTTTTTTTTTTACTAACAAGATGTATGAGCCTCTTCCTAAATGACGTCATAGTACATAATGCGACGGCACTAGCTTTAGCCTAATACCCAGAATCACCGTACATGACTTTCTTTTCTCTCAATGACAATCAGACGGAGGCGAAATCGTCAAGTGACCGAGGAAGAAAGTGTGCGACCTCCAAGTCCTCTAAGGCAGTGCAGCATTTTATATTAAACACCGCGGAAAAGATGGATAAACTTTATAAAGCGGAGTTTGTGTATCACGTGCATGACAGTGATGCTGTCGCGAGATGCTTGAAAGGTTTCGTTAAATTTAAGTTTACTGATATTATATGTTGTATCAGTGTAAACGATGTTCTTAATTTGCATTGTTCCTCACGTTCGGTGTAGATGGTGTAAAAAAATATTTATGCATTTTTTTATGGAACTGAATTGAACTACAGTCCTAAATTAATAATATATATTCTGATGTGTGTGTGTGTGTGTGTGTGTGTGTGTGTGTTGGGTTCTTTTCAGTCTTATATAATTAGACAAACAGCTGTGTAAAGTTTTAGTCTGAAGTTTATATTTGCAACACTCAGTTTGTGGATTTAATTTTAAATAAACGAAAAAATGGCACTCAAGGTTTGCCCTGCCCCATCCGATTAATCGAATTAATCAAAATATTTTTAATAAAATAAAAAGAAATAGTCGGACAACTAATAGTTTATGAAACTAATTGTTAGTAGCAGCCCGAATCACAATCAAAACAAAAATGTTTTACTGACGACAAAATCAAGGTCCTGCCATGGCCATCCCAGTCAGCTCACTCATTTTAAAGATATTTCTTACTTAGATTAATTCTAGGGGCTTGAACTTGAATTTCATGAAGTTTAACCAAAAATGCTAAAACAATGGTTGGCAGTTTAGAGTAATCTAGCACATCAGTGTACTGTATGTATAGTGGATATAAAAGGTCTACACATCCTGTAAAAACGGAAGGATTTTTGTGATAAAATCATATCAGATCTCTAACCCCCCACCCCCCCCCCTAATGTCATATAGCAACCAATAAAATTGAAAAACCAATAGAAATGTTTTAATGAGAGAAAAAAAGAAAAAGTAATCATCTGGTTGCACAAGTGTGCATACTCCTTTATAATGGGGCATGGGACTGTGCTCAAAACTATCCAAACACGTTCAATCTCGTGTCCAAAAGTAATTATTATACAGATGTCATCAATGAAGTGGTTCTGATTAACCCCAAATAAAGATTAGCGGTTACTGTAGGATTTTCCTCACATCTCGGTTTTGTCTGACTGCTGAAGCCATGGTCCACAAAGAGCTTACAATGCAGGTAACGGATCTGATTGTCGATTGGTAATGATCAGGAGAGGGGTACAAAAGAATTTCCAAAACATTAGATGTACCATGGAACACTGATGGAACACATCACCAACAAATGGAGAAAATGGGACACCACAGTGACATCACCAAGAACAGGACGACAAAAAGACAGAAGGACAAGAAGAAAACTTCTCAGGGAGGCTGCCAAGAGACCTACTGTAGGAATATCTGGCAAGTACTTCTCACTCACTGTATGTGGCAACAATCTCTCAAATCCAGCCTATGGGGCAGGATGGAAAAAAAAAACAAACCACCCAGGCCTGCCTAATTTTTCCCAAAAGATACTGTAAATATGTTACAGTCTGATGAGACCAAGGTAGAACTTTTTGGGCATAATGCTAAAAGATATGTTTGGTGCAAAAACAAGATCATCGCTCATCACTTAAAAAAACAAACAACCCCACCACCACCACCACCACCATACCCATGGTGAAGCATGGTGGTGGCAGCATCATGCTATGGAGCTGCTTCTCTTCAGCTGGGACTGGGGCTCTAGTCAAGATAAAAAAGAACCATGGATAGCTCTAAATACCAATCTGTTGTGGAGAAAAACCTACAAAACCTACCTAGAGATGGAGAACATGTTCACCTTCCATCAGGATAATGTTCAAAAACAAAAAAATTCCAAGTCAACACAGGAACACCTTCAGAAGAAGTAGAGCAACATTTTGGAATGTCCCAGTTAGAGCCTAGATCTAAATCCTATCGAAAACCTGTGGAATGACTCGAAGAGGGCTGTGCACAGGAGATTGATAGATTGCTATTTGATAGATCTGGAGCATTTTCACAAGGAAGAGTGGGATAAAACTGCTGCATCAAGATGTATTGAGTCAGTAGACACGTACCAAAAAACACAGAGTGCTGTATTACAGACAAAAGAAGCTTTAACAAAGCCGTGCACACTTATTATACAACCAGTCTTTCCTTTTTTTTTCTTTTCCCTCCTAAAATGTTTTTGTTTGTTTTTCACCTGAATTGTGTTGGTTGCCATATAACCGTCTCCTCATCCCTTTGCTAGCGTACATTTTGAGTCACAAACATCTTGTTGAAAAATGTGTTGAACTTAATTCAGCCTTACTGAGTCATCTCTAGCACTCGGGTTAGGTATGTTATGTTAAAAACATTCACTAAATGTCTCTCGTGCCTTGAAATTGTGAAGCCTTTTCAGTTTGCCTCCTTACAGGAAGTTAGCAACAAGAAATTCTGGGTTTTATTTGACTTTTTCTAAAAGACTGTGCTATTTGGTAAAGGTATTTAGACTTTTACTATGAAGTGAGTTATGCACATATAACTAACTATAACACATTCAACTATAAAGTCACTTTGATGCCACTTAGATCCCAAAGAGATAACATGAAGGATTAGAACTAGCAATCTTTTAATGAAATGTTTATTGTACATTTACACAACTAGTATACTAAAAAGGCCATAAGTCACCTATACTAAAAAAGTAATAATAATAATAATAATAATAATAATAATAATAATAATAATAATAATCTCTTTGTGGACCATTTTTTAAAATAAAAAAATTAATAAAAACCTTGATTGTTGTTATTATTGTCACTTAGGAATAAAAAATGCAAAGAAAACAATTTTAAATTGCTTTTTTTCTTGCTGAGGCTATTACAGGTGAAAATCTGGCAAAAGCGATTGGAAAATGATTTATCGTTTAAAGAAAACTTTCAAGTTCAAGGAAACATACGGCATAATTACGGCCTTGTTATTTGTTCAATTACCGTCAAATTAGAGACTATTCACCTTGTAAAACTTTTTTTTTTTATTCATAAATATACAGTATGCACGGCTACATCGCTGGGGCTAGGTTAAATAAAAATGTCTAACAATCACATTACTAGTCGTGGCAATGTACAATAAACATTTCGTTAAAAGATTGTTAGTTCTAATACTTCATGTTATCTCTTTGGGGTCTAAAGTGGCGTCAAGTGACTTTATGGTTGAATGTGTTATAGTTAGTTATATGTGCACCTTAATATAAAGTGTTACCTATTGAATGTATAGAGTACTGGAAGTAAAGATACAATGCAAAAAATAAATAAAAAAACACAAGAAAGAAAGATGCAATGACTGCAATAAACATCTACATAGTTTGACTTCTCACCCTGTTTTAAAAAAAAAAAAAAATTGGACTGTAAGTCATAACACAGCCTTTGTTTTGTCTCTCCAGGGAAGTTTTGTCTGCATGTAAACACACAGGCGTGTAGCAGCTGCGAAACACTCTGCACAAATAGTCCCTGCACCATCTGCAGACGCATATACAAAAGATTTAGCTTTTTTTTGTTTTTGTCAAAAGATGTCTGTGACGTTCATGGGACTATACAGGATCAAACCGGTTTCGCAGCGCTTCGTTCGGACTCTCTTTTGCACGGTTTCAAACCCCTATCAGTCAGAAACCCATTTTAAACGCAGGTTATTATTTATCTTCAAAGGGAGTTTTGATGGTGGAGCCGGTGTAGACCTGTTAGAGCGCACTTCCTGTCTCGGCGCTCTGCACCAATCCGGCGCTGCACGCTGAGGAAGTTGAACGCACTGGGGAAATTCCTAAACAGCTGAGCCGAGCACACACACCGCAGAAACTTGCTGTGTTCTCCGTTCCACCCTCTGCTTCAACCCCAAAGAGGATGTGCAACGTTCACACATGCACAGAACAGGACGTCTTGCACACAAGTCCTTCATTCATACATACACAACACACACACACACACACACACACAGAGAGACACACAATGCTGAAGAACAGGGACACTTACAACCATCGTTTCTACCTGGATGAATTCGTGCAGCGAGGCATCGTGAGTGTCCTTGAACTCTTTGCGGATGTTGAAGAGGTCGATCTCGGAGCGAGACACCATGATGCGGATGAGGGCTCGGTCGTCCGTTCCTAGGCCCTGCAGAGACAGAAACGACATGGTCGCACATTTATTTTATTATGTGAATCTAAGGAAACACATTGAGGTTAAAGGCTTGTTTATAACATGCTGGGTTAATACCAAAGACCACACAATCCACACACACGACATAACCTTTAGTGGCTTGAAATGCAACATCCTGTGTAGCCTTGAGGGCTATTAAAATATTCCGTACCAGCTAAGTAGCGTGTGTATTAATATCACAATAAACATCCTTGTGGTGTGTGAGGCCAATTTCACATGTTCAAAATTATGGTGCCTCAGAGATCTACTGTCATGATTAAGAGGAACAAGTTTGCACTTGAAATCTGATTGTTGTATTAGATTTCTGATTGTTGTATTAGATTTCTGATTGCTGTAGTAGATGTAATATACAAATCAGCTCAGAATACTTAAGCAACTTCCTGAGCTGTTCATCATTCCCAGACTGCTGTGACATGATGCATTGGAAGGATTTTGGTTGACATGACATGATGTTTAGGGCATATATTTTGGTTATAATGTAAAGTTTTAGACAGTTTTAGCATCATAAAATTTACGATGCAATGCATGTGAAGGGATTTGGTTATGTGATATAATGAGTAGGGAGGGGGTTTGATCACAACAGAATGCACTGGAAGGGTTTTGGTAATGATGTTATGAAGGGATTCCCAAACGTTTTGGTCAATCGACCCAGAATGGGCATTATGAATATTCTGGGACCCCAAGCTTTCTTTGACCCCAAGGTTCCAGTGAAATTTGAACATTTTATTTTGTCAGTAACATACAGTAGGCGTAACATAACTGATCAAAAGCCAAAGGAATATTCCTTGCTCTGGCTTAGCAGTCTAGTGGGAAGGGTGAATTTGCATTTCTTGACCCACATGTTTTTTTAAAAGTCTGAAATGCATTTGGAGTGTTTTAGTTCTAACGTGATGGACTGGGAGAATTTTGGTTCTAATATAATGGCTTGGGAGAATTTTGGTCCCAATATAATGGAGTGGGAGCATTTTGGTTACATTATAATGGATTGGGAGCATTTTGGATCTAATATAATGGATTTGGAACCTATTGGATCTAATATAATGGATTGGACTGGCACCCTGTCCAGGGTGTACCCCGCCTTCTGCCTGATGATTCCTGGGATAGGCTCCAGGTTCCCCGTGACCCTGAAGAAGGAATAAGCGGTAGAAGATGGATGGATGGATAATGGATTGGGAGCATTTTGGTTCAAATATAATGGATTGGGAGCATTTTGGTTCCTAATCATTCTAATCAATCTAGACTGTCTTTCTCAAAGCACTGCAGCACAAAAATCATCATTAAATGGTAGATACATTGGTTAAACTATGTGTTTTAGCTTGGGAAGCATTAAACAGTAACTCAATGGGCCTATTCAGAACTTGAACTCCATGACTCATACTAGTCTGACTCATACTAGTCAGACTAGATGGTCTGACATCAGTAACATTGTCACTCTTGTATAATCTCCAACAGTGACTCTTGCAAATTTGTCAGCTTTACAGGAGATTATATACCACTAGGCCTTGACTGAAATGAAAGGTTTGATATGATTACAGTGACCCTGGCCATACCTTCATGGCTTTGTACAGGCAGTCTGCAAGGTAAGATGGCTGGTTCTTCACGCTCCGCACTAAAAGAAGGAAAGACAGCAATGTTGTAAAATACTGACTTAGCTGAAGAACAAACCAGCTGCTTTTTACTTAATAGTCCAAGGTTTTACAAGAAGATTCTTACCAATAGCAAGCATGGCATTTTTCACGTCCCCAGACATCTCCTTCTTAATGATCTGCTCAATGTCCTTGTTGGAGCACTTGACGAATTCCTGGAACACTGTGGAGAAAAGACCAGGAATTAACCATGTTGTTATAATATTACCACCCAGAGAATTGGGCTAAATTATACCCTCTCGGGGTCGTATTTAGAGTTGGAGACTTCAAAAGAGTTAGATTATTAATTACAGAGGGAGAGTTACTCATATTCAGAGTCGAGTTACGCACACAATATGCACAGTCAATTTTCTGGGTGCTCATCCATTAATTTTGTGCACTAAAACTTGAGCTCCCCAGACTCAGATTTTTCTACTGAGTGTCTGTTCTCCTTTAATACAGATAGCACTAGATATTTTGTGGATAAAAAGCACTACCTTTTCTCAGGTGAGGGAAACTCCTTGTGCACAGGATGCCCATGAACTTATCAATCCTCTCATCAGAGTCAGCAATGCATGCATCTGCCAAAGCCTGAAAAAAGGAAAGAGGTGTTGTTCTGACACATGACCATCTTTTCTGAAGTGGATTGCTCAAAAATTCTCCCCTTGCTAATAATAAATAAAGGAAAGCTCTATTAGAATCCTTTCGGCATCATATAAAGAGATCCCATCATGCATGATGACGTTCACGTTCTAATAAAGTGCTGCCTTTAAGGAAGCCTTAACTTCAACTTGCTACCCTTTTTTCAGCTAAACTTAGAAGTATGACATCAGTTAGACCCAAAATTAACTCAGCCGGTTTCGAAACACGTAACCGTGGTGTTTTCCAAACACAATCTACCCCACAACATGCTAACACAATAATCTGTCATGTCCCACTCACTTGGGAATCTTCCAAAACCTTGGCCATGTCTGCTGGACCTTCTTCACGAGCTCCCTGCATACACACGGGGTGTAATAAATTAATCACAGAGAACAATCCCACAACGTTTACCTTGTGTACGCGTGTGGGCTAACAGCTAACCTGCGCCAGGGAAACCAGGATGCGACTGAAGTGTCCTGAAGTGTCCGAGTGAATGTCGTCTTCCAGACTCTTCTTAAAGCCTGCGGTGGGAAACCAGGGGTGAAATGTAAACACTTTCTGCTTTCTGAAATGTAAATTCTCATAAACAGCATTTTAAGGTTGGTATGAGGTTCAGCAGACTCTGAACCCTCTCTGAAGATCATTTTAATGATAATTATAATAATAATAAGAAGAGGAAGAAGAAGAAGAAAAAATGAGATTTTTATTTGGTTCACAAGATCAATACGTATCGTTAGTGAAAACGTCTAGTCTTTGGATTTAAAATTATGCATTAACATAGAATATGAGAAGAATGCAATCACATGCTACTGGTGCCTTGTGCTTTAATACTGTTTTTAACACACATCTAATTGACGTTTCCTCTTACGGGAATCCCCGCCACCATCTTACTTTATCAGCGCAAGTGAAGTGTGGTAAATGAGGGCTCGTAAGAGTCAAAATATGCCCGATATCCCCAAGAGTGCATTGCATTCTGATGAATTTCTTTGCCAAATCAGTAAAATATTTCAAATCCACCTCCCTATAATCCCTGACAATACTTGCACTTATAAAGCGCTTTTGCATAATGCACATTCGGGCATTTATTTATTTATTTATTTGACCTTTGGCACTTTTAAGATTGATATCAAACTAATACAAAATGATCACAAGTCTTTGAGAGGTTCTCAAACACTGGAGATTAAAAAAATAAAAATAATAATAATAAATAACACTTCTGCAATGATCTAAAAACATACTGTAGGCTGTGAGAAAGGGTTGCATTAACATTTCCATAATGTTCGTTTTGGTCTAACTAGGAACATTGTGCTTGTAATATGTGTGTTTTTAGAACATCGCAGAAACGTTATTTCTATAACGTTATAGACATTTGAAGAATGGAACGTTCACCTAACATTCAAATACTTTCGAGATTGATACCAGCATTATTGCAACATTACTGCAATGTTCTCAAAAGGTTTGCTTGATAATATTATACTTGCACACACAACATTGCCAGTTAGACAAAATGCAACATAGTGAAAATTTCCATTTGAATTCACACAAAGAAATATCTTGCAGCAATGTCGTAGGAACGTATATAAACATTACGTAAGAAACGTTCACGGTGAAAACATCGAAGCAGACCAATGTGTAAAGGCAGTGTCAAATATTTATTTTCTGTAGAACGGTCGTGGGTGTAATGATGATGGATGAGTGGAGACAGAAGGGAAGTGGGAACATGACATAATGTTAGAGGATAATATTCTCTTTTTATGTAGTTCCTACAGAGTCAGGTTATGCATCGACACAATTTTGTCTTTTTAAACTAAAGCACATAAAGAAATGGTAGTCGCTGCATTCTTACTATAAGAAGTTTGATAATGTTAGGGAATGCTGAAACGCTGATACCTAGTTAGCTAACATTATGCTAGCTATCAGTTTGTCATTTACAAAAGTCGTTGAGCTTTGTGGTAGATATTACTGTATATATTCTACATGTTGGTTTCTTCATGTAAATGTAGACAATGTACATTTCATTTCAAACATTCTCCCAGCTAAGAGAGAGAGCGAGAGAGAGAGCGAGAGAGAGAGAGAGAGAAATGTAACGGAGGTTTGGAGTCATAGGGTACACACCGGAAAAGTGTTTTTTCCCGCCTCCAGACAGTCATAAAATCCATCCGGCCTTTGCTTTGCTTCATCATCATTAATATAAGAGCAGACGATTTGTGATTTTCAAAGAGACTGGTAGGAATTGGATTGGATATTTTAAACATATTAATACATAAATCTAAAACGCACATAAGTCATGATATTTAGATTTAAAATGAGTAACTCAATACAATTCAATTAAATTTTATTTACAGAGCGCCTGTAACAATGGACATCGTCACAAAGCAGCGTCACAGAAATACAGTAAATAAATTTCGGTTATAAATTTTACATTTATGAATCTATCCCTAAGTGGAACTATTTTTTTTTTTTTTGGGGGGGGGGTTCATGGAAATAGGACTAAGTGTGAATGCAAGAATTCATTTTCGATTACCGTAATTCTCAGACTATTAAGCGCACCTGAATATTATCCGCACCTGCTAATTTTAAAAAGAAAACATTTTTTGTACATGTATAGGCCGCACTTGTCTATAAGCCGCAGGTGTCCACGTTGTA
>JAOUWY010000015.1:22327323-22340090 GCA_025728095.1 Prietella phreatophila | reverse complement strand
TGAGATAGTGTGTGTGTGTGTGTGTGTGTGTGTGTGTGTGTGTGTGTGTGTGTGTGTATACACACACACACACAAAACACAATGTATTATGTATTTATATGTTTGTCACTATTAAGTTAAGTTTTCATGTACAAACGAACTTTCTTTTCTTATCTAAAACTGAGATGACTTGTTTTAAAACAACTACACTGTTTTCTCTTTCACTTTGCTGCTTATATACATGACTCACATTATGTAGTTTTATGCATTAATTAGAAGTAAAAGATCTTGTAAATAATCAGTATGTACCATTTTGACTTCCTGTCTAGCATATTCATGTTAGCAACTGGAATCGATGCTAGCATTAGCAAAGAAAACAGCCTAAATATGTTAGCAGATATCTCCTGTGGTGAAGATGTTCAGTGGCTGGGGGTTGGGCACCAGTGATGTGTTGGGAGGTTTCCAGCACCCGTTGCAGGGTTTTTTTTCTTCTTCTTTTTTTCCTGGACACCATGGAGCTGCCATACTGTACCACACTGTGACGATGAACTTTCTTTAGACTCTTCAGGAAATAAAGACGCTGTTGCGCTTTCCCAACTGCACCATGTATCATGAGAAGGTCAGAGAGCAAATGATGAATGGGCACGATTCTTGATCATTTGGGGTTTTTTTTTTTTTCAGATTGATGAACGTAATTGGATACTAAAGTGTAATGACTGGACACTAAAACTGAAATGATTGGATGTATTGGAGGCATTGGCTGGATGAGAGAAGAGAGCTTTGAGATTTGTAATAAGTTCTTTGAGGGTAGAAATAAAGATGTCAGGAATAAAAAATGTTCAAGTGTGTGCGCACGTATTCTTTCTACTGAAAGAAACACTCGTGTGCATTGTGGGTATTTTTGCTTTTATAGCCTTGCAGACGCAATAGACTATATATTTATAGAGCAGAGGAGAAGCGAGGGATCAAAATGAAGTCAATACACAGCTTTAATGAGGTTCTCTGGAAAGATGAGATGGTGTGGGAGAGCACGTGAGAGTGGGGTAGAAAGGGGGGTGGAGGGATCTAACTCGGCGGTTCGTGCGGCTCTGTGGGGAGACCTGGGACGTCCTCCTCAGAGGTTCTCTTCAGTAATATTAAGAGTTTCCCCACTGTGACTGAAAGAGAAACTCCGACTGCAGCCGAGCGTTAGCGAGCGCCACTCGAGCACAATCGCACACGGCTTGATACTCTGACGCATTTGTGGTGGCGTTGGGGTTGGGTTTTTTTTCCCAGGTTTGGTTTGTGTAGGTGTTTAGCGTATTACATAAGTGAGGGGGGAAAAAAAACCCACTTCGGTTTGTGCTGTTTACAGGAAAATAAAATAATCCACAATAGGGTGGTGATGCAGGCTGACGCAAAGCAGAGTTCGTGTTACCACCTCCACGTTTATTATTTTCCAATAACAGCACTTCCCTTAGCGATCTATTCTTCTTGCGCCACAACAGTTTGTCCGAGACAAACTCTATTTAATAACGCCACTTCTTCTTCGCCACTGCATGCTTCTTCCGTACATGTTGAATAAACTTCTCCTTACAAAAAGCTTCAACAAATCGACGACGATACGCTTTATGTCGTGCTTCGTTATTTAACGAAGACGTTTATTATTAGATTTAGATTACGTCACGTAAATGAGTTAGCGAGCTGCCGTTACAGAAAATTAAACGACATCCTTCTAACCAATCAGAGTCAAGCGCTGTGGTACATCCGACTTATTAAAAATAAATAAATAAATCGCATTTGGACATTTTCTTGGGGTTTTTTTTCACATTGTATCTCTTCGCCCCGCCCACTTTCCTTCACCAACAGTCGCTGTGTCTCGTGTTACGATACTTCACAAGCGCTAAAATTAAAATGAAATGAATCACTTTTACAGTGTTCCTGACCACGAACAGGGTTCGAAATCTACCTTGTTGCTACAAGAGAGGTATTTTATTTCGTTTAACAATTTCGAAAACTCAAAACAGGGTCTTAAATGACAGACGATAGAGGTTTGTTATGGTGAGGATGAGGATAACGATGATAATGATGATAACGTTCATGCAGACCACACAGTCAGAAGCAGAAAGTAAAGTATAGGATGAAAACGCCATCCTCCCCATGGCAGCAATTTCAATGAATAACTGCATTAAAAAAATAATAAAAGGGACAAGAGGTAAGACAGTGGGTGGGCTTAGATAGCTCCCAGCCATAAAGTCTCTCTCATCATGAATGTGTGGGAGATGTGTTTGCTCTCGCGCTCAAACATTTTAACGCTGTGCCGATGAGGGCATTTCTGCTGTCTGGGAAAGCACTCCGGGTGGCTTTTTGATGTATACTTGCAAGTAATCGAGGCCTTCTGAGTGCAAGCAGCAGCATGTACAAGTGCACGTGGCCTTGCGGTTTTGTTTTTCTCGTCATGTGGGTGCCGCTGCAGAGGTCTTTGCTGCCTACACAGCTGTTCTAGCTCAAATCCACCCACATACAGCTGCCCAGGTTCTCGATTACCTAATAATTACTTTTACTCGTGTAGCACCTTATTCAGCACCCACGGATGCTTTACAATAATTTATCGGATAAAGTACGATCTGATCGGAATATAAAGTGTTCTGTGAAGATTTGGTACTGTCATTTTTCGATAATATTCGACTTGTGATTCCTGGATATAAAATCATTACGTCAATCCAGATCTGTGATTGTGCCCTGCGATGGGTTGGCACGCTGGCCAGGGTGTCCCCTGCCTTGTGCCCTGATTTCCCTGGGATAGACTCCACGCTCCACCCGAGACCCTGTGTAGGACAAGTGATACGGAATATGGATGGATAGATGGACATGTCCATCCAAAGAGCTGTCCATCAAAGAGATGGCCATCAATCCAAATCTTTGGATCCTAAGGCGCTTAGTTTGAAATGGACCTCTGGGGACGAGTATACAGACACTGGAGGAAGTGAAGATTGTGGTGCCTTTGATGCAAAAGATTGAAGTCATTAACCTTCCAAATGCTGATTTTAGATGCATGATCTGCTGTTAGTATGCACTGGGTATGGGGTTGTCCCAATCTACATCCCAAATGACATTGTAGGGAACTCGTAAAGTGAAGCATCCACGTATTCTTGTCAGGACTGGATTTGTGCTATAAAACATTGTCACACCTCCAATCAGTTCTTCATCAGTTCCTCATCTCCCTTTACCTTTTCATTTCAGACTTCCCATTGGAGCCAGCTAATCATATAACCAATGGCAACAGTCCGGGCCCTGCCTTTGACCCAAGATCCCAGCAAGAGCATCAGTGCCATTTATTCAGCATCCTCTCTGGCATCTGCTGACTGCGTTATGGGTAGTGTGGGCAGTCTGATCGAGAAGCACGACGTGTCGCCCACCAAAGTCAACAAAGCCGTTCCTCAGGTCCCACAGCGGCAGAGCAAGAAGGGCTTCAACCAGAGAGAGCTGCTGAGCTACCTGAACATCACGAAGAAGGAGCCGAAAGCAGGCAAACACATCGTCATCGGCAACTCCTCCATCAAGAGGGAGCACTCCAGAGAGGAGGAGAACCTCTACACCAAGGTTTATCATAAAGACGGCAAAGAGGTGGACTTGGGCAAGAACTCTCTCCCAATAGGCGGCAAGTTTGACAAGGTATGTAAGGGATGGATGGATATAAAAATTTTAAAAATAAGTAGCACGCTGTTATTATATTTACATTCGCAAGATGTGCAAACCGACACAGGCCAAAGTCACAATTTAACCTGTTGCATCGAACGTCTAAGGCACAACTGAGATTCTTCTGAAGATTTTGGCCAGTCTAATTCAACAATTCCTTGTTAACTTGACTATCTATTAATGGCTTTTATGTTTGCTCTTGTCTTCTTAAATGGTAGAGAGTGTTCATACGATGCTAGCGCTGCCATTTAACGGTAACGTAATGCTTTTATGACTTTAGAAATGAATGGAATGTAATGAAGGCATACAGCTTTACGATTATGCGCCAAACTTGTCTTTCCGGTCACGTACATTTACAAGTTCATCCACCTGCTTAGTCGGTAAAGAATCCTTCTTTAATTGAAGAGATGACAGAACGTCAGGCGGAGACCGATACTTTCCATATAGTACTCGTCAGAGGTTGTAAATGAAATGTCCAATCTGCCTGCGTAAAGGCAAGCAAGTCGTTCTGAAGGGATTTCCATTTATAGCTGAGTGGCAACACCATCCTGTAGTCAATCATGTAAACTCCCCCGGTCTGTGCAGCCTACCTGGTGTGCGTTTGAATACATTTCGCTGTGAGATCGAACACTGGAGCAGATTTATCGTGTGCAATACTCAATAAAAATAAAGAAAAACGTGAAGAAGCAGAGATATACGTTTATTCATGTCATCTGGCATGGTTTCAGGACATGATCTCTCGATGTAATAGCTGTTAAGAATGACTTGTTCTCAAATACAGAAGACACTAATGGACTTTTTTTTTTCCTCCCAAGCCTCGTTTGAGGTCGTCTGCCTTTAAACCGGTGACGCCAAAGAGCTTTAGCTCCATGCAGAACCTTTACCCATCCAAATCCGAGGAATTGATGAATGGCAAGCATTCGTTCTACTCCAAGATGACACCCAAATCTCTATCCACGTCTTCCTCGTCCTCGTCTCCTTCACGAGCGGGTACCAGTGCCAACAAGGGTGTCTTGGCAGTACCCCACGAAGAGGAGACAGCCTCAGACTCTGGCCACAACTCTATGAGCAGCCTGCAACCGTACCGCCCTCCATTCCGCCCCCAGCTTGGGCAGATCAGTGCCTCAATGGGTCATATCGAGCACATCGGCTCCCTCGAGAGGACCTCAGCAGGCACAGTGGGCATCGGTGCTCTTGGTATGGCCCCAGAGTCCTACGAGCTCTCACAATCGTTGGAGGACGTGGTGAAGGACCTGGAGGAGCGACTACAGGAGAAAGAGCACGAACTGTGGCAGATGAGGAGGAACCTGGATGAAAGCGAGGATGCCATTGCACAGGTTAGCACTCGGTACAGGAGGGTGATTATTGCACACGCAGCCCAAGCCAAAACACGGTAACTCCTAGTGAAATTTCATCAACATAAATGACATCTTAATACTGAACTATACAGGGTTTTACAAGCCTGTAACTTTTTAACCATTAAGAGGAATACTGTGAGAAATGATTTAATCATCCAGAACGGATAGCATTGAGCATTTCTATCATTTAAGGTTTAAGGAGACTATGGGAGGGAGTAATAATAATAATAATAATAATAATAAGAAGAAGAAGAAGCAGTCAGGAACTGCTTCCCGGCGGTGGCGGCTGATAAAACTCAGCTGGATGGTGGACTTGTAGCGGATTCTTTGAGTGAATCAGTGTTTGATGGAGTCCGAACACTGACCGTTATCATCATCTCTAACATTGTTTATAAAGAGTTTGATTTCCGAGACTTTGCTGTAGGAATATTTAATGTTTTTAAATGACAAAAGGTTTCATTTTTGTCCGTTTATTTTTCCTTCATTCAAAAACCAAAAAGGTGCTCTTTTGACAGTTTTTGGCCGAAACATTATCCCAATCAATATAGATAACCGATATTAAATATATCCTAGTCTCAACGTTCCCAATGTCAAACGTGCATTGACATAAAATCTGTCACGTGAACTAGACGAACTCGAAAAATCCGTTTCCTGTTCCAAAGCGAGGAACCTCGTGAATCCCAAGAGCATGCGAGATTAAGATTAAGGGGGCAGGGCTTTACGGCAGCGTCAGTTAATACTTTTCATCATTGCTGGTTAATGTCGATTGGCTCATCTCCTCTTTAATTGGGGAGAGAATGACTGCTGTTGTGGCTCCCATTTTTTTTAAAATGGGAACTCGTACTGGTGTACACTGGTGTTCAGTTGCAGAGCTATCTATGTAAATCACAAAGTTTAGCATTTCCGTTAATATAATATAAAGAGAGTAAACGGTGCTGGGTTTCGTGCTATGTTTGTCCGTGTGTGTGTGTGTAGGTGTTTGAAGGGAAGCAGCGGCTTTGGGAGAAGGAGGTGTCCGAGCTGAAGCAGCTCTACACCACTAAGCTGCGCCAGGTATCCCAGTATTCTCAGCGCTCCCAGCGTGCCCTGCAGCTGCAGCTCTACAAGGCTCAGCACGAGCACAGCAGAGTACAAGACGAACTGAACACGTTGCGTCGCAAATACCAGAGCCTGCAGAAACAGGGTGGAGCTGGGCGGAGCCACGAGCTCCAACCACAGCTTGAGGAGACCCAATGGGAGGTACATGCTCCCAAATACAAACTATTAGATCTATATGTTCTACCTCGCAAGAATTTCACCCAAGCTGGGGCTTTCGTTCATTCTCACTCACAGTAGGCATTAATTCATGGCTTTCTTAAAGTCCGGTGACGTTGTCTGACTGGATGGATGATGCAAAACATTTACATGATGAATGTGTGTGTGTAGGTGTGTCAGAAGTCAGGTGAGATCTCGCTGCTGAAGCAGCAGCTCAAAGACTCCCAGGCCGAAGTGACTCAGAAGCTCAGCGAGATCTTCCTGCTGAAGACCCAGCTGCGCGAGACGCGCCAGGAGCTGTGCACCAAAGACGGTCAGCTGGACATGCTGCAACTGGCACTGCAGGCCGCACGCCGCCAGTGTGCCCTGGTAAGAGTGGTTGGGGATGATGCCGACTCTCAGGATACCATGACCGTGCACTGTACACGTATCGGTGTTGTTCCTCTCTGAAAACTTCTCACGTTTTTCTTGCAGGGAAAGTCGGTGCAGAACCTGTCCTCCCATCAGGCGACTCCGGGTGAGGACGGCGGGATGAACAGCGCCACAGAGGAGCGTCTCCGTGCCGAGCTACTGCTGGAGCGACGTCAGAGCGAAGCTCAGGCCTCAGCCTTCGACACCGAGCGCAGCACGTGGCAGCTGGAGAAGGAGAAGGTCCTTCGCTATCAGAGAGAGCTGCAGGCCAGTTACCTGGAGATGTTTCACAAAAACGAGAGTCTGGAGCGAGAACTGCAGAAGCTCAGAGGAGGCAGAGCTGGAGCTGTGCTGGGCGGGGCTCCAGCAGAGCCCTCAGGTCTTCCCTGGATTGAACGGATCGAGTCTTCTGAAATCTGAATGTGTATACATGCTGTATCTGTGTCTATATTATGTGTGTATATGTGAATATCAGAATAAATGTACAATACCGAAAGACACTACATGAGTGAAACGATAAAGCAATGCTTTTCTTGATTTTCCTCAAAATGTTATATATGAACGTAAATTAATTCATTTTAAGATTTGTGAAACAAAATACGAAGGATGTTTCCACAAGGCTGCGTGTTCCAGATGTTCTCGGCTTTTATAAAAGGGATTTTGTTTTAAAGTCCTCACATAAGACTTAAAGCTTGTATTCCATTTATGCAGTGTTATCATCAGATACATTTTTTTACCGTCTTTTCCAGACTATAATGAACGACTCGAGCTGGGTTCGTTTTTACCGGACGAGGTTTGATGATGTACATGTTGTGATTTGAAAGTGATTCGACTTGACCAATCAGTTCGACTAAAATAAGTGTGGTGTAATTTCCCCCAAATCATCACCGATATCCCGGATTAACACGTCATGTGTTAGATATACGTCAACTGACACGCAATAAAAACACCATCATGACTAAGCATGACTCTCTCTATTACTATCTTTAGCCATTCTCTCATTCACTCTTCTAAAGATTCCAGAACCTTCCACAAAGATTCAACAACCTTCTTCAAAACAGTCTGGACCTTCTTCGAAACATTTTGGAACCTTCCACAAAGATGCAACAACCTTCAAAACATTCTGGAACCCTCTACAAAACATTGTGGAACCTTCTTCAGAACATTCTGGAACCTTCCACAAAAATTCAACAACCTTCAAAACATTCTGGAACCTTCCGCAAAGATTCAACAACCTTCTTCAAAACAGTCTGGAACCTTCTTCAAAACATTCTGGAATCCTCTACAAAACATTCTGGAACCTTCAGAACATTTCTGGAACCTTCTTCAGAACATTTCTGGAACCCTCTATAAAGATGCAACAACCTTCTTCAAAACAGTCTGGAACCTTCTTCAAAACATTCTGGAACTCTCTACAAAGATGCAACAACCTTCAAAACAGTCTGGAACCTTCCACAAAGATTCAACAACCTTCAAAACATTCTGGAACCCTCTACAAAACATTCTGGAACCTTCAGAACATTTCTGGAACCTTCTTCAGAACATTTATGGAACTCTCTACAAAGATGCAACAACCTTCAAAACATTCTGGAACCTTCTTCAGAACATTCTGGAACCCTCTACAAAACAGTCTGGAACCTTCCGCAAAGATTCAACAACCTTCTTCAAAACAGTCTGTAACCTACATTTATACATTTAGCAGAAGCTTTTATCCGAAGCGACTTACAAATGAGAGAATACAAACAACCTTCCACAAAGACTCAACAGCCTTCCAAACATTCTGGAATTTTCTTTAAAGATACAGAAACCTTCCTCAAACATTCCAGAACATTTCTTATAAGAACGCCTGGTACGTTCCTACAGTGCAGAACTCGGTGAGATGGATATCGATCCCGCTAAGCAGACAGCATTTAGGAGGTTGCGTCTGTGTACAGCAGAGTGACTTATAGTCTGGAAAATACGCCACATTAACGTACGTTTCTATTAAAGGGCGAGACGTAGTTCAGGAAGAGGGGGGGCAATAAATAAAATCCTTCTAAACGGGAACTTCGTGTCCCTGCATTCAGGCTTCCTCTCTTAATCCCTCATGTTATTAGAAAGGACTGTTCCTGAGAGCTCTAAGGAAGAAGATATTGATTTTCATTCATTGTTCTGCAGAGTGCAGCGTATGAAAGTGATGCGTCACGGTTGGAACGTCGCATGGCTGGAAATCAGAACTTTTACACCAGAAGAGACAGCAATACGTATGCAAGTCTGGGTTTCAGAACTTTGAGGTTGTGTATAGACACAGTTTCATCCATCCATCTTCTAGACACAGTTTATTTTTTAAAAAGGACCCAAAACCTCCATAAATGAAAGTTAATAGGAGTTACGTAATAGCATAATGCATTATACATCAGGAATCGTTTAGACCTTCCCAGACTCGCTGTATTAGCATTTTTGCCTGAAGAACTCCTTTAATGCAGGGCTTTCTTACAATCCTGCAGAGACACGAGCGTGTCGGAGTGAAGAAACTGCAAACGTGACGCTTCGGCTGGCGACGTGAACGTGAAAATCAATAAGATTATGGTATTCCTGTATCGGCTGACCTCCGAGTGGTTTATTCGGTATTCCATAAATGGGTAGAAAATGTATTTACATACGGTTTACATGACGACATCATGAATTCTTCGATGGAAGCTACAGCTAGTAACACATCAGCTAGCTAGCTAGGATAATGGCTTTTGGTGAGGGAACACAAGAGTATTGTTTGCTTTGAACCGTTTGAAAAGTCAGACAAAAAGGATCAAAACAACAACAACTTCAGATTCAGTTTTTCTCCATCATCCATAACGTCTTTATCTTTTCACCTCCTCACTATTGAAAGGTACCGTGTATTTTATCCTCCATTAAAAGCCTGAATGTTGTGACCCAAATCTAGACCTATGCTGCACTTAGTTCAGTTCTTTGAGGCATGAACTGCAGGCAGCTTAAGACACACACACACCTGCACGTTAGCTTAAGCCTCTCAGGAGGATCTTTGTGCTGGATAGATCCGGACGAGACGCTCTCAGGAGGACAATGAAGCCTCTCATGGAGTCTCCAAGGGAGGCGTCTCAGTTTCTTTACAATACTGAATGAAGAAAAGCTGCACCTCTACTGCCTCTCCTTCTCTATTCAGGACTTTGGTGTACTGCACTGCTTACTTTTATACCGAAACAGAACGGAGTCGGGAAATGGGTCTACTTTATATTCAGAGTAGATATAGGACCCTAATTTCCTCCCTAGAGCAAACGAGAAGGTACATGGGCATGAACTAGATCTAGAATCGGGGGAACCACAGGATCCAGAGCTCCTGGGTCGTGTAACTGAAAGGTTCGCCCTATTGTACATGGATGGTGGATTTGAATCCTGACGATACCACAGCCATCAGTGGACATGCTCTATTGGTGCGAGGGATGTACAGTTTCTCAACAACACTAGCCAATCAGGGATGTGTGTGAGCTCAGGAATGCAGAAGGGGTAGACGGCTCTTTCCTCAGAGTGCGTTACGCCACCCTGTGATGCAGCGTGAACAGAAACAAACAAAAAAAAGACGGCACGGTTGGGTTCGGTTGACTCGGAGGAAGGTGTCGTGTGATAAGAGAGAATCAGCTCCTTTAGCTAGTTAGCGGAAACCGAATCGGGGCGAAAATGGGATAAACCATCTAGTCTCCTACAAAACGTACTGAAAAACTAGAAAAATCTTCAACCGTTTCAATATATTACACATTGAAAGCATGTGAAAAATAAATCATTTGTAAAATAAGAATAAATGTAATAAATAAATAAACACAAATGTGTTTCATGAAAAAACAAATCAATATATCAAAAAATATCATGGGAAAAACAAATTCATCGTGTTTGAGAGCGTCTAAAATACCCCACAACCTTTTCTGTAACGGAAACACAGTGGGCAAAATTTCAGTCCCGTGTACGAATCTAGCCAAGATGGACGCCTCTGAAACTGAAAGTAGATTTCTTTACTCGAACGCACAGCATCTTAACCTCAGGAATCCTGTCCCGAGCTGGCCTGACCGTTCGGTCTCTGTGGAATGAACCGGCCTCGACGGTTTCCCCATTCATCCTCTACGTTACTACTTTACGTAGCTCTTCTGTGGTGGCGTTTCGTCCTTAAAACGTCTTTGAAACGTGGCTTCCCTAAACCCAGCTTGTGCACTCGTTCCTTCACTGCTCCTAATTCGCTTTAGAACGCGCGGTCGAAGGTCATGCGGCTCACAAGAGGGTCTCTAATGGCAGGAGAAACGGGCTTTTCCATAGAGGAGGGAGGGGCAGGATGGCGACTCGAGTGAAGTGTAGAAAACACGGGAAGGGACTTTTACAGAGCGCACACATGTGAACGTTATCATCTGAGATGTATACGTTTAGAAGAAACGCTCATGAAAGATTTTACTTCAAGGGTCTTTAAAAAATAAATAAAAACAAGAACCCCAAATGTATATTTGGGGTTTATATACAGCCTTCATGTGTTTGGTGCTTTTTAACCATTTGTAGTTACATTTAATGCTGAGGAACATCCATAAAACAAGTTCATTCCAGTTTTCACTTATGTTATAGCTGCTATAAGTGGGGCCTCTCTCGCTCTCTCTCCTGCAGTAAGAACTTGCTGCCTGTTACGAAGCACTGACACTGGAGACTCCTTCCCTAAACATAGCATAACAGCTCCTCACGGAAAATGCCACCATATCAACGATTACATGATTTTATAATTTATTTCCTTTCTAAATCTCCCTATTATTAGCCTTGGCTTATGTCACGCATCCATCGTATAGTAACGAGCCGTTACTATAGAAACAATAATGTATTAGAACGAGTGTTGGTCACAAAGTCTAAATCTGTAACGGTGAGAACAAAACGTTTTACCCACAAACTACTGAACTCACTCGAAGTTTCTTGAGCCAAATAACCGAACGCTAACATGGCCGCCGAGGCGTTCCGTAGCATTTCTACTGTGGCCTCATGGGAAATCTGAAGATGCCGTGCTATACCAAGTGACATCGTATCATCGTTTTTGCACAAAATCGGCGCAGCAGGGGTTATTACAAACCTGAAGCAAGAACGTGAACATTTTTCCAGCTGATGTACAGCACCATCGCTTTTGCACGAACGCACCGATTCACTCTTTATAGCTTTACATAAACGTCACCGAGAGCTTTACGTAAGGCAGCGCTCGACAGGATTAGAGCCGTTAGGATGAGTGTGTGAGAATGTACAGTACGTCTGTTTATACTTGAGGAGTGCTTTTGAATTGATGAGGTGTGTTGCGTAACGTACGCACGGATAACAGAGGGACGTTTGCACAGGGAACTCGCTCAGATCTACTGGCCTGGAGGGGATAAAGGATAAGGGAGGACGGGGTCTGATGTAACATGATCGACCACGCCGATCAGAAGTGATTGGGATCACTCTGCACATGTTCAGTAGCATCGCCGCACAAATTTTCCCATCTAGAGAACACTTTGAATTGTGTGTTCTAACCAAAATAAGCTAGATTTAATGACTGGCCTGTTAACGAGGAGTTAGCACGATTGATAGAAGCTGCGTAGCTAGAATATGTGATTTAAAGATGGCCGACAGTGTGCAGAAAGAGCTTCCACTTGAATAATGGGTTCCTTTCTGGAAAACTTTGTGGCACAAGACTGAAGCTTAATACACTCCGGGGTTTATCGATCAGCTGTGAGTGGTGTATACTGTATAAACATCAGCATCATGAAACGTGCCCAATGTTTAGCACCCACTTAAAAATACGCTTTAGCATAGATCTGGTGCAAACATCACAAAACTACAATTAGCAAAAAAAAATATGTTCACAGTATGCCTCTAACTGATCACACGTCATGTTACTTTATTCAGTCCTTTATTGAAATTTTATTCACTGAAAATTAACATTATTTAAACTATTGCTTTATGATGAATAGTTATACTCAAATCTGAGTGGTTAATTAGAATGTGTAATCCAAAGTTAATATTAAATGTATTTTTTAAATGGGGGAGGGGCGTATAATTGTGGATATGACATTCTTGTTAGGGGAGACAGCGAGAGAGAGA
>JAOUWY010000015.1:22316211-22326692 GCA_025728095.1 Prietella phreatophila | reverse complement strand
ATAGGACGTCACGGATAGGACGTCACGGATAGGACGTCACGGATAGGACGTCACGGATAGGACGTCACGGATAGGACGTCACGGATAGGACATCACGGATGTAACAGTGACGAAAGCGTCCGTCAAGCAGAAGGCTGTAGGTTCACCCTCTCTTTTCATGTTCTTCTCATATTCTTTTAAAAGCGGTGTTGTGTAAAATCAGTACTTCCTGGATTTTCAGAAGCGGTCACGCCCCGTGCCGTGCCGATCTCCTACTGGTCACGCATTCTCATGCGATACGAATCCGCAGGTCACCAAACCTCGACTTTGAACCGCAGTGAAAACGCCGAACTTCTTCGCAGGAGCTTGCGTTTCTGGTCTCCAGCAGTCGCATGAATGAAAGTCGATGGAACGAAGTGTAGCGTGTCTCGCATCTTAAATCGAACCAGAAACCGGTAAATAAAATGATGTCGGTTTCATGAGAATAATTCAACATTGTACTCAGGAATGTTACTGTGGTACAAGTGGAACAAACCACTGTGGACTGTACGGTTACATGAAAATCAACACACACGGGTGGTGTAGTACAGACTCACGCCAAGTGTCGTACTCTTTACCTAACACACACTTACCTATTGTGTTAAGAAAACCTGGAGAATATTTTCATGCTTGAGATTTAATGCAATAAATAAATAAAAGTGTGACCAAAAGGTACAACTTACCCCACTCTCCTCTACTGTATAGGTGTAGTTTTACTCTCCTCTGTACAAGAAATACAGACAGTTGTCCTTACTGTCCAAATGTACTTTAAGCACAAACACTTTAAGGCAACTAAAACAACAACTTAAACAAATGTTAAACATGAATTAATGCTGCAGGGTTTGTTTGTTAAACAAAACTGACAAGCTTCTAAATGACTCACAATTTATCCGAGTTAACACTGCCCTCTAGTGTAGAAATGAAAATTAGGTTACGTTCACAGACCCTCATGCATGTTTGTAGTAGTAATAATAATAATAATAATAATAATAATAATAAGCCCACTGGCATCATAGATCCAGTGAAGAATCGAAGAACTTCCAACACCAAAGTCGATCACCTCTCGTCTGATTCTGGACGTCTTCGGAGAAACGCAAACAGAGGCTTGTCTATAGACATACGAAACAGTGAAGCTTTGTATAAACATTTTTTTTAAATTCTGCTTTTTACCTTAGATGCAGGTTTAATAAACATACTTTGATGATAGAAGAAAGATATTTGCAATAGACGTTAGCAGGAAATGCAGATCTGTTATATATTGCTAAACCAAAATGAAGCTCGAAGGCTGGGACTCCCTGATGCCTTGGTGGTGCGTCTCAAACCAGAACGAGAGCTAACCTATCTTCGGAAAGGGGAGGGGAGGAGGAGAGAGAAGTTTTTCTGCATGAGACGAGTGGTTTCATCAGATCTTAGAATTCTCCTCAGTGGACGAAATCGTGATGAGAATGATAAAGGAACCACTGGCGAGGTTTCGATTAAAGCTGGCGTTAAGATAAGTCACGATCGGTTCAGCAGACCGTGCTGCTGCTTCATCAGATTCACACCAACCGCTGAGGTCATGTTGTAGGTGTAACAGTTACTGACTGTAGTGCGTACATGTTCCATGCTTAATATAAATATATGCAACTTAAATGTCGACACTGCTGCGAAAACCCTAAATCCGGTCTTTTTTGAAAGTTCTAGTTACCTCACTAGCATTGTCAGTAGCTGAATATTTCACACACCCCCCCCCCAGTGGAGAAACCGAGACTGGCGCCTACTCCAGCCAAGTGTAATTTAAAGTATGGTTTCTACTCTGGTTTGGTGATTTTGTACGACCAACGTTTCACGCATTATTACTGTAAAGGCATAAACACAAAGATATTTATTCAGAGGAGGGAGCTGAGAGCATTTTAAGTATGGAGAGGAATAAGGAAAAGAAGGAAGAGAAAGAGAAACAGGAAGGTGGGTGGGAGGAGAAGAAGAAAAGAACCCACAGGCCGTATATTTTTGACATCTGGTATGTATAGGGCATGTGCTGTGGCCAGAAATTAAATAAAACAGCGCGTGGCACAATACAAGACTGACTCTCCAAGTGTACCCCTACAACGTGACCAACATGGTGGGAGTGTGTAATAACCCCACAGCTATCCTTACACACACAGATAATGTATTATAGAAACGTATTGGGGAAGCACAAAAATAAAACAAAATAAATAAACCGTTATAAACTCCAGGGTTTTTATTGTTGGGTTTCATGTACGACACTTCAGCGTGGCGGAGTTCACAAGTACATTTTGAAATCACTGATCGAACATGAGCTCCTGAGCAGTTTCTCCACCTAGAACACATGATTCAGCTCGGGAACAGTTTCGGGAAGCAGGTGCATCAGTTAATGTTCTCCGCTGCGATCAAGACTGTCGCATTCTGAATCTGATTGTCTACTGAAGCAAAATGAACTAAAAAGGACATGCGGGAGATGATCAAACGTTCGTTCGCCTCACGTGTTGAGTGGATTTAAAACGTGTACAGCGTTAAATTTCCTACCAGGTTCAGCGCCGCTGGTTCTTAATAGTCTGAAGTGTTCCCCCAGATGTTATCGATCAAACAGAACATGTCTGGTGTTCGATGTACTGGGCTCGAGTAGACTCATGAAGCAAGCAGTAATTGCAGAGCGAGTCAGTCTCTCATGCCGGACATCAAATTTGAAGACTTATTGACCTAGAAAACATCTACAGTGTTTCATACAGGAGCAGACACTCTTCTCTACGTTACATCTATATTTCAAAAAAAATAAAAGAAAATTTTAAAAAAAAACCCACATTTTGTTTGTGGATAACTTTTCATGCATTATTGTCAAAGGAAAAAAAATGTAAAGATATTTGAGAGGATGTAACAGTCTTTACCAGCTAGTCTCTCACTTTAAGTGTGGTTGAGCCCACAAGATGATGTCAGGAGTAGGAGATGGTGGAGGAGCAGGAGAAAAAGAAACAGGAGTCGCGTGAGAGCCAAAAAAAAGAGGGGGGGTGATCAGAGTGAAAGAGAACGAATTTGAAAAGGTTTTTTGTGGAACTCGAAATGTTCACATATAAAGAGAGACCAAATAACAGTCATGTTTGATTTTTAATATTTTATCATTTATACTCCAATATATTTAAAACGCAAGCTGTGTGTGAAAGCTGCGGTTTGGTGCAAGGCATGACTTTAGCCAAGTACTCAGCTAATACATTTTAAATCTTAGTTTTTAAATAATAAAGACAGAAAAATAATCTCTCTCGCTCTCTCATATCACACACTGGATGAATCCGGATAATCAGCCGATACTCAAATGTTCAAGTATCGAGACTGATACTGGGACAGGAAGTGGCATCGCGTGATCTCTTGTCAGAACGTGTCCTGGCTGATCGATTACATCTGCGGTAAAGGGAACGTGGTGTACGGGTCATTTCTGCAGAACTGCTTCTTTACAGTACGCGTGCACGCACGCACACAGATAATCCCACCTCAAAAGCAGGAAGTCATTGCATCGTGTTGATTACTCTGAGGGATAACGTCGACATTTTCCCCTGCAGTTAAAAGAGAGATACGAGCAGACCGACTCGTCCGACGTTCGTCTCTCTACGGCTTTACGAGCTAGACTCTTTCCAGAGCGGGATGATGGGATCCGGGTTCAAAACAGTTACGTTAGAACACGTCAATGAGGCGATAAGCTTCAGGAACTATAGAGGGATTAGGGGGGGATGGCGACACACAAACAAACAAACAAAAAAACCCCGAACAACTGTCATAGTTCACAGTAGTAACTTTTTTTTTTCCCTTTTAAATATTTTCTTAAATATATACACAAAGCAAGACACATCTATTACTCCGAGGAATCGGTTAACATCAGGTGGATCTGCTCGCTTCACATCTCCGACGGTTCCTTCATCGCACTGATCTTTCAAACACAAATCCCACAGTCTAAATCAGATTTATTTATTTTTTTTACCGGTAAACCATCACGGAGAGCGCCGCGGTCCGTCTCTTCTTCACCGACAAGCCCCGGTGACCCGAAACACGTCCCAGCCTCGCTGAATACGTCTCCGTAAATACACTTGCTGAAAAGCCTCTCTGTCTGAAAGCCTCTAGAATATAGTCGTTTAAATAGCTCGTAAATAAGAAACCGTGAAAACATACGATGTAAGAAGGTCACACCAGTTCACAAGCATACAACTCGCTCTCCTAAACCATACTGGGAAGTCAAATTAAAACGTTAATGGCGAGAGCGAGAACGAGAGATAGAGAGAGAGAGAGAGAGAGAGAGAGAGAGAGAGAAATAAACAAAAACCACGCATACTTATAAAAGCCTGTGAGTCATAAATGAGTGCATCATATATGAGCTAATGATCCGTGGAGCTCGGTCCTCGTGACGTACACTTAACTGACTCAGATCTACAGGTGTGTGTTGTCATGACCACCGCGGCCTTTGCCAACTAAAAAACTCGGGAAGGGCAGGGAGGGGTTGTGGCGGGTGGCTCCACGATTCGAGTCGCCGCTGAAGGCCGTGAACGTGGATCATTCCGACTCAGCCACTCCGAGGAGCCTTCGCCGCGTTCATCTGCTCCGCTCCAGGACGTCAGAAATAAATCTGTTTAGCGTCCAAAGGGTTCTGCTCCATCGGACAATACGGACACTTCAGCCTGCGGAGAGGAAGACGAGCACCGGCGTCAGAGCGCGACTACAAGCAGGTAAGGAAATCAGATACACGTTTGGTGGAAAATCATTTATCCTGATGATGTGATAAATACACATTTATTCAGACAGGATTTCCAATCGTGGAGATAAACAGATCTTCTGGACTGTATGCGTCACAAGTTTAAATATTCGGCAAGCTCTTCTGTTCCTGTACATGACGAGCACCTACTTCCCAGCGTTGGTGAGTTTGTTAAGGGCGTCTTTGGAGATGACGTGACCGCAGATGAGCTTCATGGGTGGGTTACTCTCCGACGTCTGCTGCCTCAGGATGGGACACGCAAACACCGAGTGATACCAGCACTTCTTTCCCAGGTCGATCTCGATCTGCACACACACGAAAATATGTTTTTGTCTTTGGCGTGGAGGGGAAATAAATAAATAATTCGCAAGTGCCGTTACCATTTAGTCGACAAACTTTGACCTTTTTACTAAACAAATGCAGCTAAACATTGTTAACTTGTCCAATTGTACTCGAGTCAAACCTACGTGGGCAGATATTATTCACGTGAATGAACTCAAAACATTCCTGCATTGACTGTTGCATTTTTGCTGCTGCTGTATTTATAAAAACACATCATAGTATTTACTTTATCGTCATTACACACTTCTAACGCTGCGATCACAATAACTGCCATGTCCATATATGGTACAAGCTAATCTGCAGAAGACCAAGTCACATAGCATGTTCACATTTATAGCATTTTTAAATGATAGTTACTCTTGGCACCCACTAACTAGTATTAATTAGACACTTCCACACTAGACCCCTTGGGCTGTTCTGAGACACATTGTCACTAAATGTGCCTATGGTCGTTTCAGTAGTTACTGTGCTGTCTTGTGTTGGCACACATTTGCACGGTATGTAGAAACATGTAGGTTTTATTTAGTTCTGTGTCGTCTCATGCAATTAGTGTGTCGTGTCGTCTTGGAGGAATGGTGTTTCGTTTCACTCTGTACTGTACCAGCTGTATATGGTTGAAGGGACAATAAAGCCACTTGAACGTCTACATTCACCATTTCCCCCATACAGAAAACCAGTCGGTGCGATGGGAAGGGGCGTGGCTTCCAGTTAGTAACAGAAAGTTTAAAACACTTGAGCAGTTGCCAGTCAGACTATATTCATACATCGACTGGCTCGTGCACATCTGGCACATTTTTCAGAGAGAACTCATACTGGCGTACTTCATAAATACTTCCCGTCTCTTGTTTACTGCACTATACACTAGAGTTCGGACAACTGATCGGTTATCGCCAAAAATCCACACAAATAGTTGTTCCAGAGTGTGTCCATTGGGGGAGCTGCAATTATACAGTACGACAGCGGCCTCTAGAGGCGAAATAAAAACCACCACTGACTTCACTTTTTTGGGGGGAAACCCACAACAAAATTAATCATACAAGTTGTGAAAAGGTTGCTTGTCAGATGTGTGCATGAGAGAGAGAGAGAGAGAGAGAGAGAGAGAGAGAGAGAGAGAGAGAGAGAGAGAGAGAGAGAGACACACACACTCACAGGCAGCTCGTCCTTGTGCGTCCAGACGCCGCTACACTGCCGCTGCTCGATGACCTGCTTAATGTTCATCAACACAGGCAGGGCCATGCAACCTGACGCAAAACTGAACGAACAAACAAAAACACACCCATTATTATAGCAGTTCTCCAAGCTAATCAAAAAGAAACAGAACAAGAGCTGCCAAAAAGGGCTCGTGACCCTCACAGAATCTCGGTCTCCTCTTTTGTTTTGTTCTTTTATTATTTCGCAATTTATATTAATACTACTCGGATTACAACGCCACATTGTGTGTCACTGTTCTGAAGTGTTACAAGGAGACCCACAGAGTCTCGACACATTTAAAAGACGAGCGTGCGGGTGTGGATTTCATCCGTCTACTTCTGATATCTTATTCAAACCATCCGAGTGACTCAGACTCGAAAGCAAGAAAACCAACACGAAAAAATATGCAGGATCGTTTATTGAAGACGGATTACGCGGCATTTCATCAAACTGGAACATAAATAAACAACCAAATAAATAAATAATGCCCCAAAAAAAGAAAAAAAAAAAAGAAAAAAAAAGAAACTTCCTTTAGATCCAGTTTAACACCATATTCAAGATGGATCACAGTGAAAGTGTTTTCCCCCCTCACATCCTTAAGAAATGTGTGACAGACGAGCGTTATTAGGTTACTAGGGGAAGGGGGCGGGGCATACGCAGACCTGGCATGTTCACTTCACGTCGCATATTTCTATATTATACAATTCATATTATTATTTTAAAAAAAATAAAAATCTCATCTATTTAAATAAATACAATAAAATCCCAACCCTAACATCCGTTCAAATAGAAACGAACAGTATGAGCAAGGTTCAATCTGGATTTTGTTTATTTACAGAAACCTGGTCGTGATACTGGGTCATATGGGAACACACAGCGTGCTTTAACACCGGCTCGATTTAAATCAGCTCCTCGGATTGTTTTTTCCTTCTGACAAGCTTCCAGACAAGTCACAACGCAAGAAATAGAAAAAAAACGATTTCCATCAACGATTTCCATTTATTAATCATCCGAGCTCGGCGTGCCGGACGTGTTGAACATATAAAAAGTGGAAGTGTGATGACACCAGTCGAAGACAGACTGTGGATTAGATTTACGAGGGGAATATGAGTCACTTGTGTTACAAGTTACATTACAACTTACATTTTTCCTGTGTATATAAAGACCGTCGGATTAATTTTTTTTTTTAAATAATAATAATTTGCTGAAGTGGTTTTGAAAGAATAAAAGTTATCAGATGGAGATCGGCTGATGCTCGAGGTTTTAGTATGGGTATCAATAACAAAAGTGGCATCCTCGATTTCGCTCTTCTTACTCTCATCATCGTTTTTACTGTTTAAAACCAAGTTACACCCGTACCGGGTGCCCTTCTAGATACTGCATCTGCCAAATCAAGTCAGTCCATCCAAGATTTCAAAGTTGTTGGTTTTTTTAGATTGTTGCGGCCAAAAATGCTCGAATTTGCTACAGCTTTTGTCAGGTTTTTTTCCGTCTTTCACAGTGATGTTTGTTGGTAAACGAGACCTTTTAGCTGCACTCGTGAATCGATGAGGGCTTTAGCGGAACGTGCGTTGTGATGAAGGCACATGACTCGTCTTGGCCCAAATCTGAAAGAAATGTTTTTCAAAACATGCAAGCTCCTTTAAATATGACAGAGTTTGCGGGATAGAGCTTTAATTTCAGCCGCAGCAAAAACCTAGAAGGACTGATTGAAAAAATGTACTCGATGATGAAGCCTGACGTGCACAGAGTATTCTTTCTGCAAAAATTCCACCAGATATTAGGGATTTCTCTGTTTACAAGTCTTTACTCGATATGATATTTCTCCAGAAGTAAAGGAGAGCGTAGAGATGGAGAGCACGGGACAGAACGGCATGTCTGACCTGACGCTGAGCGGAGACTCTACGGACAGGCCGAGCAGGGCGCAGGCGTCCCGGGTGAAGATGTTGCAGATCTCGGCCCACTGGTTGGTCTCGAGCAGACCGCGGTACGGGGAGTTCTCGATGCCGTTCCGCAGGTAAACCAGGCTGCCCATTAACACCTGGATATCTACACACCAGCAGCAGATGAACCAGACAGTAAACCACACAGAGAACTAGATCAGTGGGTTAAAACGATAAACATGATCTCTGAAGCAGCAAGAAGTCGATGGAGTTAGGACCCAAGCCGACCCTCTCAAGTAAATACGCAGCAGCAGCTATGTTTCCACCCAAGCTGCGAATTTAACTTTGTATGTCGTATAAAACATCTGCGAATAAAGCACCGTTTCCATCCTGTGTGTTCAAGAGAATAAAATCGTGACTCCTGGGGAAATCAGCGCACAGTATCAATACAAACACTAAAGGTGCTGCAACCGGGGAAACCACTGTCCCCCCTCAGGCTGCAACATCAACAGCACGTTACATGAATATATTATCTAATACGTTATGGTTTCTATAGTAACAGCTCATACACAGGGACTTGTATGGCAGCCAGCCCTTTTTTTGTTTAGTAAAAATCTAGGAACAGGTTTAATAATCATATATTTGGCTCACTGGGAGTTTATCAGTATAAATATTATATAGCTGACTACAGTCGGGATATTTTCAGGTGCTGAGATGTCTTTACTGCTCCGTGTCTCACCTCTCTGATGCTGGGCGGCGAACGGCTGGAAGTGGCGAGCGTAGTGCAGAGCCTCCAGCTGGTTCTCCACACCTCCGTTCAGCAGGCTGATGAAGTAGAGCCGGTGCAGCTTGAACTCCAGACTGCTGTTCAGATCCAGAAGCCTCTGTCGGTTCGTCACAGCCCAACTGGCAGAGACGACACACACGGTGGATTTATTACCATCGTTTGTTCGGTAGGTTTCCTCGTATTATTACAGAAAGGTCCCGAGGAGCTCACGAGCTCTACACTTACTCTAGTGCCGGTCGCAGGTCCTGCATCCGTAAAGCCTCTAGAATGCGATTGAGCTCCAGAAACGGCTGCTTCATGCTCATGTCGATGACCACGCCCGACTCCTGCCACGGAGAGATGCGAATGAAGTACTTTTCACAATTAGTACGTCACAGCAGCCGTAAGTCTTACGCGGTTCTTTGAAACCCGAGAGAAAGGCGGTACCTGACAGAGGTCTTCAGCGACGCTCAGCATACCCTGTCGGTACAGGTGCTCCACGATGGTCTCGCTCAGGTTCCTCTGCTTCTCAGACGAGTCCCACACCGTCTCGGCTACTACGGCGCTCACCTCCGCGTCGAAGTTCTACAGAGTGTAAAGCCTCATTACGTGACATTTAAACATGACACTTTTTTTTTCTCTCTTTAATTCCTGCATCTCCCATCTCCTGATTTAAGGGAAGGAGAAAGCTACGTTTTCCAGGAGACCAGATTTGGGCTTGATGAGATGTTTATTCTTACACCTGCGTGTACACTAAGTGATATTTTATGATAAACAGTCCACTTTATCACGTAGCCTGTTCAACACACAGAACTCCAGAGCCTCGTAGTGAACGATACGATGTTCCGGTACAGCCCTAGAACATTCACCTCAAGACTAAGGGCTCAGAGGATCTACATGTCTTAACTACAGTGCGAACGAAGACTTCGCTATTCAGAGAGAATGAAAAAGAAAACAGAACAAGAGAGACAGGAATTACACCAAAGAAAGGAATTATATGAAATTATAGGAAGGAAAGTGGTTTCTTAAGAAAAAGGAAGACAGAGTCTAAAAGAAAGAAAACGGAGGAGAGACTGACTCTGTCGATGGCTTTGCCCACTTTGGACACGCTGCCGTGGATGTCCTTGTGTCGAGACGCGAGCATCTGCACCGTCTCCTTGATCTCCTTACAGCACTGCGCCATGGTCTGAGAAAGCACTGAGAGATCTGTATCCTGTACACCTGAGAGGAGAAACATACAAGAACACCCTCAGCAGGAGCTTGGGAACGTCCGAGACCTCACTCCAAGAAGTCCCCAAAAGCACCTTCACAACTGTTACACCACTGATGGCGTCCGAGTCGGAGACAAGTAGAAACGAAAAAGCAAGAAGCGCCACACGGCAACGGAAGAACTAAACAAAAGGAAGCTAGCACAATGTAAAAGATCACACAGTTACAGTTATCTCACAAAAGTGAGTACACCCCTCACATAGGTGTAAATATGTGATGAGATCTTTTCATGTGACAACACTGAAGAAATGACACTGTGCTACAATGTAAAGTAGTGAGT
>JAOUWY010000015.1:22028794-22040662 GCA_025728095.1 Prietella phreatophila | reverse complement strand
AGACTCCTGTAGTTGTGGATTCTGTTTAACAAACTGTGTATGTGCGTGCGTGAGTGTGTGTGTGTGTGTGTGTGTGTGTGTGTGGTGTTGTAGTGGGAGGGGATTCCTCACCCCTCTCCCTCCCTCCCTCCCTCCCTCCCTGTCAGAATTAAACTCAGAAAAGACGACGGCTTTAACACGCGCGCTTGTGTATCCAAGACGCACCTCTGGAGCCACGCGAGCGCAGCCGCTGCCGCTGCCGCCGCCGCCGCTGCTGCTGCTGTGCGTGTGGCTCCACGCGCATGCACGCGCGCGCCTCCTCGTACCCGTCACGTTGTGGAGGTGATGACGTGCCGGCGGTTTCGCCCACCCACGCGCCAACGTATTTCCGACGCGGATTTCATAGCGACGGACGTTCGGCGTAGCTGTGCGCGGTCGGTGCGCGTTGGAGTCTGAGGACGCTGCGGCGCGCATCACTCGACAAACCGCGGGGACGATGCTGCAGTCGGCACGCGGCTCTGCCCAGGGGACACGCGCGCGCCTCTTCTTCCTCTTCCCTTTTGCTTCGACTGCGTCCGACCGAGAAAACCGCGCGTGCGTCTCTTTAAATACCGGTATCCGGTATTTAAACCGCGCGTGCGTTTCTTTAAATACCGGTATCCGCGACAAAAATCGCCGTTGCAGGATGGTGTACCGCGCGTTGCGCACTGAATACCACTGAGCGCTTGTGGCGTGACTGGGACACAACTCTGTCATGTGAAAGTCAAACACATGTCCAGAATCCTGACAGTGAAATTCGAGATTTCAGCTCATCTATTTTTGCACGTCTATAATCGGTTACTGGAAAGAAAAAAACAAACAGACACGGACAGGGACAAAAAAAAAATGAGAGCATTCAGCTTGACATCGATACAGCACTGGGAGCCAAAAAGAGACAGAAAAGTCACGGATGCGCGAGCCGGAGGAGGGAGGTGTGTGTACCCGTGTGTACTATCAGTGCTTGGACCTGCAGCCGGAACAGGGACAGATAAAGGACAGAAAGACAGTTCCGCCTGAGAGATCTGAACACCAGCATGTATTGCACTGGAGCGGAGGATTGTTCTTCCTCCATGTGTGTGTTTCGTTCAGTGTGTTGAGGTCATAATTATCAAATGATTTTCCTTTTCTTTAAAGGCTGCATGAAATATTTATGCGGGGCTAATAGCAGATGAGAGCGAGCCCACTGAATTGAATGAATTATTTATTACCTGCACTCACTTTGTTTTAATTGCGTATGACACTAGAACACAAGCACAGTAGAAACCAGTGAACTACACCAACCAGGCCTTCTCCAGAACAACTACCTGAAATGACCTCTCCACTTCACCCTTGCGGGACTCTTGTGTAGTCTTGATCGTAACATTTGGAGTAGATTCAGAAATAATCTCTCTAAAAGGGCACTAAGGCTGTACAGTGAAGATCCAGCTGGCACCTTGATGGTGTGGACTTTGGGACAGGCGTAGCACCGCTGTCTTACCTGACCTGCGTGAAAGATTCGTAGAGCTAAGGGAAAGCAGTGATGGATGTCTTAAAAGGAGAGACGGTCTGGAAAGACTCGTTTATGCCTTTCTGAACTGCCACTTGGTAGACTTTTCCGTCTGAGCTCCGCAGATTTGCACTCAAAAACAAAGACAGAAAGACTAAGCTAAGAGAAGGCCTGCAAGTCTGAAGCCTCCTCTTTCTTTGGTAAGCCACCGTTGCAGTGTACTTTATTGATATTCCGAGTCAAACAGTTGTGTAGCACAGTCGATGTTGGGAAGGGCATGAAAAAGTGTACATGTCTGTCACTGTGGTGTAGAATGTTGGCAATGTGGGTTGAACAGTTACACTGGAACTCGCTGCTCTCACGCAGCTCTGTGGAAACAGTCAGTCGTCTTTGATTCGTTCATGATGACTGCGCTGAATTTCCAGAATGGATATAGCTTGAGCTCTAGAGTCAGTCCAGCAAGATTTCTAAAATAATTCCAGCTAGAGTTCAAGAATCAATCAAGCTAGAGGTCTAGAGTCAATCCAGGTAGAATTCTTGAATCGGTCAAGCTAGAGTTCTAGGATCCATCCATATAGATTTCCAGAATAAATGCAGCTCAATATCCAGAATCAATCCAGCCTGAGCTCTAGAATCAGTCCAGCAAGATTTCTAAAATAATTCCAGCTAGACGTTTAGAAACAATCCATCTAGAGTTCCAGAACAAATCCAGCTAGACTTACAGGATCTGTCCAGCTAGAGGTTTAGAAACAATCCATCTAGATTTCCAGAACCAGTCCAGCTAGATTTCCAGGATCAGTCCAGCTAGAGCTCTAGAATCAATCCAGTTACATTTCAACGGTCAGTCCAGCTACAGTTCAAGTATCAATTTAGCTAGAGTTCTAGAATCAGTCCAGCTAGAGTCTCAGATTCAGTCCAGTTAGAGTCCCAGACTCAATCCAGCTAGACTTCCAGGATTAATCCAGTTAAAGTCCCAGAATCAGTCTAGCTAGAGTCCCAGAATCAGTCCAGCTAGAGTTCTAGAACCAAGCCAGCTAGAGTCTCAGATTCAGCCCAGCTAGAGTTCCAGAATTAATCCAGCTAGATCTCCAGGATTGATCCAGTTAAAGTTCTAGGATCAATCCAGATAGAATTCTAGAATCAGTCCAGCTAGAGTCCCAGAAACAATCCATTTAGAGTCCCAAAATCAATCCAGCTAGACTTCCAGAATCAATCCATCCAGAGCTCTAGAATCAATCCATCTATAGATCCAGAATCAGTCCAGCTAGAGATCCAGAATCAATCCATCTAGAGTTCTAGAATCAATCCATCTAGATTTCCAGAACAAATCCAGCTAGACTTACAGGATACGTCCAGCTAGACGTTTAGAAACAATCCATCTAGAGTTCCAGAACCAGTCCAGCTAGATTTCCAGGATCAGTCCAGCTAGAGCTCTAGAATCAATCCAGTTACATTTCAACGGTCAATCCAGCTACAGTTCAAGTATCAATTTAGCTAGAGTTCTAGAATCAATCAAGCTGGAGTACTGGAATAAATCAAGCTGGTGTTCCAGAATCAATCCAGCTAGATCTCCAGAATCAATTCAGCTAGAGATGTAGAATCAATACAGCTTGAGTTCTAGAATCAATCTATTTAGAGTTCTACAATCAATGAAGTATGGAATTAATCATGCTGGCGTTCTAGAATGAACCCAGTGCTCCAGACTCAGTTCAACTAGAGGGCTAGATGCAATCTAGACTCAGAGTACTGGAATTATTCAAACTGGTGTTCTAGAATCAATCCAGCTAGAATGATTCCAGTGTGATTTCTGGAATCAGTTTAACTGAAGGTTTAGAATTAGTCCAGCTGAAGGTACATTATCCATTCATCTGGAGTTCCAGCTTCAGTTCTATAATCAACTTAGCTGGAGTGCTGGAGTCAATTAAAGCTGAATCTCTAGCATCCTACCAAGGCCTGGTGCAACTTTGTCCAGACTTTGCCCTTACCAACCAGATTTAATAGGCGAAATGAAAACAATTCAGGTAAAATATAGTGGAAAAGTGTTAGTTGAGCACTGATGCCTGAAAACCAGTGCAGAGTACAACGCCAGAGTCTTAAATGTCATCCCATAAGTTTATTCATATTGATGTTGCATTAATCAAAAAAAGCACTGGGGATTTCACAGTGCTGCTCCTTGGCAGAAGACCGTATTATCTTCATCTTCTCATAAACATCATCTTGTTATAATAGAGTTTGAGTTGTATTGGTGACATAAGGTACGCTTGAGGGGCTGATGAGACTGTAGTAGCATGATGGGTATTCTGTGGCACAGTTGCAGTTCATGCACCCTTATAAAAAATGGATGCACTTAACTATTAAGGTTTGGTCTTATCGTAATAGGATAAAGCTCTCTCTGTTTTTTAGGGGTCCAAGCATTAGAGGTATTCTGAACCTGAATAGTTATCAAAAGCAGTCTGAGATTGGTAAACAATATGGGCACCACATGCCTATCAGTACCTGTGTGTTGGAGCTTAATCTACTCAAACAGCTGTAAGTTTAATGGATTCATACAACAGGCAATGTTCAGGCAAGATTCATTGGAGTGTGGTCATTCACCAGGGTTGTATACAGGGTTTATCAGCAATCATAACTCCCGCCAAGCTGACGTTTGGTGTACTGCGTTGTCGTGATATTCGGTAAGTGGATTTCTAATAATGACTGGGTTACTTAAACAACATGGCCACCACCAGCCAATCGGCTTACAGTAGGACTTTCACACGGTTAGCATTTACTTCACATCACAAAACTTGTATGTTGAACAGTATGTTCATCTATGGGCTTTTTATTGTTCTCTCTAACTTGTTAAGAACTGGCCACTGAGGGGACAAAAGGTGCGTGGATCTGGCAGATCGCTGCTTGCACCTATATTCATTTTATTTGATTGCAGTTTGTGGAACATATTTTAACAAGACTTGCTATCAGGGGATGTTTGGGGGTCTCCTCCATGTTCAGCCTCATTTTATATTGTATCTGTTTCTATGGTAGCAATGATAGCAGTCAGACTATCTTGGGCCACGATGTGTGACTTGTCCGTAACAACATATGATATGTGCACCAAAAACTCTGTCTAGATCTGACCTGGACAGCTCTGACTTTGAATTACTGGTATGGGATTGGCAGAGTGACTTCACAGAACACAGTGTGTTTTTTTCTTTTTTTTTAAACTAGGTTAAAGCATAACCATCTTAATTCATAAATGTGATAAAGAAAAGTTTGCAGCTCTACCAGTAATGAATTCTTTCTGTTAAATAACCATTGAAATCATTCCATTCTCTTTGTTTTTAACTTTGCTATTATTACAGCTAATTATTGTTTGAGACTGAATGAAAGTGCACACTAATAACACCCACGGCATCTCTTAATTTAACCGTGTTCGTCACTGCAGTGGATATTTTTTAAGGCGTTTGCGTAATATCACCTTGGACTAATGAGTGGTCTCGCTGTAATGGGTGGCTGTGCCAGAGGGTGCAGATTGCTTAGCCTTGAGCTTTCAATCATGTGAGAAGATTGCACAAGTTGTTGCTGGTGTTGTTCCTTTACCTAGTTTAATCAGTTGTCAGGTTGGAGTATGGGTTAAGAGTGTCAGTTTGACTGAAAAGGTAAACATCTTGAGTCTTTCCATTTGTTTTATGACAAATGAATGCATTTTCTGAGTGGTAATTTGCATAAGCTGTAGCATTTAGTCTAGTAGAAGAAGAAGCCTTTATTTGTCACATAGAGTGCCCTGGGTAAAATATGAGCAAAGAAAGCTGTGAAAATACCGTCTTCATTGTTTTGATTTTTTGTTTAAAACATTCACAAAAATACTCCGCTCTCATGGATATCAAACAGTTGCAAACACAATACAGGTTTATAAAAAAATATCTTTGTTATATGTAGGTGTGATCATTATTGGCACCCCTATGAATTCATATCAGAAAAATATATTTGAAGTATATTCCCATTGATATGTGAAAATTTTTTAAGTACACCTGTGTGACTAGGAACATGGAATTTTTTAACCATGATTTCCTGTTTCACAGGGGTATAAATATGAGATTAGACGTAGGCCAAATTCCCTTAGTCATTCATTACAATGGGTAAGACCAAGGAATACAGCTGTGATGTGCAGTAAAAGGTTGTTGAGCTTCACACAATGGGAAGTGTTTATATGAAAATAGCACAAGCGTTGAAAATGCCCATTTCCACCATCAGGGCAATAATTAAGAAGTTCCAGTCGACTGGAAATGTTATGAGTCAAGCTAGAATTGGACGAGTGTCTATATCGTCTCAAGAGGACGGTCCGAGTGGCCAAAAAATCCCCAAGGATCACAGCTGGAGAATTGCAGAAGTTAGGTCTTGGGGTCAGAAAGTCTCCAAAACTACAATCCGAAGTCACCTACATCACCACAAGATGTTTGGAAGTGTTTCAAGAAAAAAGCCTCTACACTCATCCAAAAACAAACTCGAGCGTCTTCAGTTCACCAGACACGACTGGAACTTCAAATGGGATCGGCTTCTATGGTCAGATGAAACCAAAATAGAGCTTTTTGGTAATAAACATCAGAGGTGGTTTTGGTGCACACAGAGAGGTAGCCTTATGGAAAAGTACCTCATGCCCACGGTTAAATATGGAGGTGGATCTTTAATTTTTTGGGGCTGTTTTTCTGACAGAGGACCTGGACATTTTGTTAGGATACATGCCATCATGGTCTCAAAGGGTACACACCTATATTTAACAAAGATATATATTTTTTTGTATAAACCTGTGTTTTGTTTGCAATTGTTTGATATCCGTGAGAGCCGAGTATTTTTGTGAGGTTTTTGAACAAACTATCTACAGTTTAAACAATAAAGACAAATTTTCACCGCCTTCTTTGCTCATATTTACCAAGGGTGCCAATATTAGTTGAGGGCACTGTACACATAACAGTACAGTGAAATCCTATATATGCAAATCCCAGGTTTGTAGGAAGTTGGGGTTAGAGCCATGAAATAGAACAACCGTGGCAGTTTGGAGGTGCTGGGGCTTGAACCTTCTGATCAGTAATAACTGAACCGCCACTGCCTCCAATGTACAGTAACCACAGCACTTACATTTCTCATAGTCACAGACTTGCCCATACGTACATTTTGTGAACTCGGTGTCGGAAAAGTTCCAAGTTATCATCCAGTCAACTACTTGGACTGTGATCAAGCATGGAAATGGACGACTTCTTGAAGCCAACGATACGCTCAGAGAAGAGTATCTTGACTTAACATCGTGATCAAATTTCAAGCAACCATGCAGTGTTCTCCATTTCCACTCTGTACTCTATTTTCTTAGTATATTTATATTGTTTTCCATGATGATACTTGATAATAAGCATATCTGTGGTATTTATAGTCATCTTTGAAATGAATACATAAATACATACAGGTTCCATGAAGCTGAGCCCTTAGATGAAGCTTAGATATTTGGTATTTTGTTACAGGGCTGGAAATCAGAAGCCACTATGATGACATTTTGCATTTATTATCAAGTTCTTATAGTTATTAGCCCGTTTGTCTGGTCAGTACGACAAGTAGCCTATAAATAGTGTCAACTCGGACCACGTGTGTTCTGTCGGTGGAAAGTTCAGGAATAAAAAACTCCACGGCTCCAATAACCAGCCATAATATTATTGCAAACGTTCGAATAATAAGCCTAATATTTAATTTAAAATAAATCTGGTCTCTGGATGCAAAAAAATAAAGGTTTGAAAACCGCTGCCATAACGTATAAATGTCATATACACGGAGGGTTTTATAGTTATTATAATGTTTGCGGTATAAACAGACACGGGTATATGAGATGACCCAGAGTGCAGAGGTGACCTGGCATCATTGACTGGCAAACACTGTTCTTGCTGCCTTGACAGCATGTCACAATACTCTGTCTTGTCATCTTTTTATTTATTCATCCTCCACCTCCTCATTCACTCTCTCCTCACTTCTTGTCTGCCCACTCGCTCAGTCCGGTCACTCTTCACCCTGCCTTCCTTATTCAGCCGCCCACCTGCTGTCTGCTCTGGGCAGTCCGCCTCAGGTAGAAAAGTGTCCGTACATAGCATTTCCCACATACACTTCCGGTAACTTGGCCAGCTGACCGGTTTATTTTTGATGCCCAATAAATCCTAATGAGCTCTCTGTAAATGGGAACAGAATATACCTTATTTTTGCAACTTATGTGCTGCATTAAAGATTTAGTTTGAACCAAAAACAGATATAACTCTGCTGTAAAACCTGGTACGCAGCAAGGGAAATGAGGACATAGGAGGCAGGCTTTGGAAAGAGTGATTTTATCTGTTGCTAATTTATACCGGTGCGCTTTTCAGCACTTCATTCAGCAAAATAATGACTTTAAAAGAAACAAAACAGAAGCCATACACACATAATAAAGTTATAACTAAATACACTTTTAAGTAGATACAGGTGTAACCACTCACTCATTACCCACTTGTTCCCCGCCACTCCTCCACAGTCTCCCACCTACCCGCGAAATGTACTAATCATTCTGATCTGGAAATTGCCTGGACGTGGCCTAATATTCTAAAACGCATGCTTGGTGGACATTCCTCAGTCTATCAGGCGAAGTTACTCCAGTCGTGCAGAACTAAAGTAAAGCAGCAGCACAAGAGGATTAGGATTGCTCGATCGTACAAACCTAGAAAGCAACCAATGTAAAGACTGGTCACAGTACGCTGTGCTTAATACGTCGCCTCTCACTGTCTAGTTTGTAATTCAAGTACAAACACAGTTTTGGTAAAAAAAATAAAATAAAAAAAAGCTATATAGGGGAAAAAAAACAACTTTGAGGGATTAGTGGTTAGCACTTTCGTCACACACCTCCAGGGTTGACGGTTCGATTCCTACCGTGGCCTTGTGTGTACTCCCTGAGCTGTGGGGGTTTCCTCCAGGTACTCCGGTTTCCTCCCCGAGTCCAAAGACATGCACGGTAGGCTGATTGGCGTGTCCAAAGTGTCCGTAGTATATGAATGTGTGTGTGATGGATTGGCAACCCATCCAGGGTGTACCCTGTCTTGTACCCCATGCCCCATAGGATAGGCTCCAGGTTCCCCATGACCCAATAAGGATACAGAAAGAGTTTATCTAGCTCTTGGGTTGTACTCTATATTGTATTGTATAATCATTACACTCATTACATAATCGTCAACACACTTAGTCTACGTTACCGTAAGGCTCATACATTAGTTAAAAGGTTAAGCAATAAATGACCTTAATTATTTATTCATTAATTAATTGACTGACCTTCTAAACTGCGCAGTGCTGTATTGACACTCTGACACCTTATTGGGCTCATCAGTTTGAGGATAAGTATTGATAGTGACGGTAATGGAGTAGGAACCAATAATCCAGGAGGAACATAGTGCACAATGAAAGAATAAAAAAGATGACTTCTTCCAAAAGGGTTGTAATTAAAACAGTTCCTTTAAGCCCTGAAGGCATTCTTTCATCTACATAGGGGGATTTCACAGTTATTAACCCAATTGCCAAGTCCAAATCAGACCAAAATGAACACTTTTGGTTTGTTTTTTATTTGTCTTGGTTTAATTTAACGCCGCACACGATTAAATAAAATTGGCTAAGGGACAAATTTATTAACGCATTAAAAGTTGCAGTCACTGATCAAGATCGCTCGAGCATAGAGAACATGTAGCAATCACTCAGTAAATAACTAGGTCACGATATAAATAACTGTTTTAAAGTATGTGTTTTTCTCTTTTTGTTCAACGCTCAAATCTCCGGAACACGTCACGTTTCTACAGCTTTGTCCTTTGGCTCAGTTTGTGCCTCGCGGCTCAGTTTAACATCTCGCGACCCGAAAATCAACTCACGTTTGATCCACTTCCTGAACTCGGGTTAATGCAGTTGAATTGCTTCCTCTGTGCAACGAAACCCCACCACTGTTCGATTGGAAGCAGACCAGAGGTCAATTCAAACAGACTATATTCTATATATGTGGAAGCATCCTTAACCTATTTTGGCATTCATTGACAAGCAGAAAAACAGGAGAGAGGAAAAAAAAACCCATAGCATTAGCGTTGACTTTAGCATTATAAAGCATTCATTTTCTTTATAGCAGTGCTGATTTCCTAACGAGCAGTTCTTTTCTCAAATTCTTAATGAACGCAGACTTATTTGCATGCTTTTCTATAAATATTAATCAGCATTAACACCATGGCCAGATGACAAGCAGGACTGCATGATAGTCTGTTATTAAGGTGCGCTTAGAGTTTGTAATTTGCATTGACTGATAAATACTCGAAAAGCTGTGATCGAAAACTCACCGTATGATGGGCGTCATAGTAGAATTGATCTGATACTACTGTTAATGTATTTTTCATTACACGTGAATGGACTAGATGCACTGCAAAGTACGAAAAGGAACAAACTAAGCATTTGTGAAGTCAAATCCCCGAGGCTTGTTGCTAGCATGTTGGCTCATGGTTTCCTCATACACGCACTCAGCATGCACTACTTGAGATTATACGCAAAAGAAAAATGCAGGGATGGGCAATCTTATCCGGAGAAGGGCCGGTGTGGGTGCAGGTTTTCATTCCAACCAAGCAGAAGCCACACCTGAGTCTACTGAAAGCCAAGATCGACTGATTAAATGAGTGGAATCAGGTGTGGCTCCTGCTCGGTTGGAACGAAAACCTGCACCAACACCGGCCCTTTCCGGATAAGATTGGACACCCCTGATCTAATGCTTGTCAGCTTACTTTACTTTAGTTTGGATACTTTGGTTATGCCTGTGGTTCTGGCTTGCTTTAATACTAGTGTTGACTTTGACCATGGCATGGTTATAATGAGTCTTTATTGATCACGTATACATTACAGCACAGTGAAATGATTTTCTTCGCGTACCCCAGCATGTTAGGAAGTTGGGGTCAGAGCGCAGGGTCAGCCTTGATACAGTTCTCCTGGAGCAGAGCAGGTTAAGGGCTTTGCTCAAGGGCCCAACAGCTTGGTCCCCGAGCTTCCAGTCAGTAACCCAGAGCCTTAACCGTCACGCCCCCATCTGGTACCAGATGTTCTGTGAGCTGACAGGAAGACTACCTCAAATAACCACTCTTAACAACCATGATGAACATTAAAGCATCTCAGAATGCACAAAATGTTGAAGTAGATGTGCTACAACAGCAGAAGACCGCATCAGGTTTCACTCGTGTCAGCCAAGAAGAGGAAGACAACAGGTGAAGATTGGAAAAAAAAAGACCAGGTGACGTGTTTCCTAATCTTGTACTGTTCATTTTCGGTGAGCCTGTGCCCAGGAATGCAAAGCGTTTCAGTGATATTTAGCTCGTGCAGTCAGTGAGACACTGCATATCAATATACGGTACTATCAAATGTCATTTTAGATACAAAAGAGAAGGCCTGACTAATTGTGCAGTAAATCCTCGATGAAGATATGAGCCAAGATATATCATGTTTCATTAGATCCAAGAGATGTGTTCATAATTCCTGTTGGGTTTAGTGTACAGGCTGAGATAGATATATATTTTGGTCTCAATTTTCACAACCCTTAGGATATCTGATATATAATTCATATATGATCTTTACGGCGCAAACACATCTGTGTGTGAGAGCCAGATCCTGCTGGCATGCAGTCTGTCATCATACCTGACACGAAAGGATTATGGGCTCATTCTTAGTCCCGATGCGTGTTATGTTGGCGTATTAACAGTCTGATGGATTGAAAATCCTGTTTCATTTTCAAATGATTATATCGTGTTTATGACCACTTATCTATGCTCCTTTCATCATGAGCTTTCTCTTCTATCGCTCCTTTTTGTATGACCGGACACGGAGAATCTAACAGCCTTATAGATCTTATATCCTTCCCTTAGAGACCTGTTGCGCTGCGACGCTCGTCCTGAATGCTCAGGGTTATTGTATTGCTTATACTGATATTGTACACCCACTCGGAAAACCAATCCTCATTTCTGTCTCTCTCTCTCGCTCTCTCACGCTTTCTTTTTCCTCCCCTCGTTCCTCTGTGTTGATGCACATAGCAGAGCAGGCTTGGCTTGGAGCTATTCCCACCCACACATGCGCACACACACACACACACACACACACACACACACACACGCTCTACAGCTTGTCATCACATTTACATCCTGAATTGAGGTGTGTGCGTCAGTGTACGTGTGTGTGTGTGTGGGTGTGTGTGTGGGTGTCTATGCATGGCGTCTGAACAAAGCAGGTAAACAGAATGATGTGCAATTTGCACTCAGAAGCTTCCACATTCCCAGCAGGCATTTACCGTGTAATTAATATTACCCTGCTTGTGTGTGTGT
>JAOUWY010000015.1:21932777-21943155 GCA_025728095.1 Prietella phreatophila | reverse complement strand
GGGGTTCGCCTTCTCTTTACAGCTCTGAGAGAGAGAGAGAGAGAGAGAGAGAGAGAGAGAGAGAGAGAGAGAGAGAGAGAGAGAGAGAGAGAGAATATAATATGGGTATAACACAATACCATATCAGTGTCTGTATTCAGATTTAAACCTGAAGTGGGTGTGGCCTCAACAGGAAGTTTAAAAAAAAAAATCAATATGAACTCTACCACTATGCCCATGAAAACACTGAGGGGAAAAACCAGAGATACAAACTGTAAGCATATAATGTCTTGAGCTCACTACTGGGAATCTCTCCAGGCTATACATGATTTGTGAAAATATCTAAAAAATAAAAAAATAATCAATGACAATTTATATAATTTTGCCATTTTCACTTCACAGTGCTTTACCACATCTAGAGCTGATGTGTGACAACTACAAACAATAAATCTTCTGTGCTAAGAAAAGAATTTGTTGTGATACGTGACTAACAGAGTTGTGTGGGTCTGACAAGCTGTAGAGGCTACGATAACCTTCAGGAACGTGTTCGTAACCAAACACTCGAAGCGGGCTGAAACACCTTGTTGATGAGAGAGATCAGAGGAGAATGAACAGACCGGTCTGAGCTGACATGATGGATATAACAACTCAAACAATCACTCTTTAACAACCGTGGGGAGAAGAACAGCATCTCAGAACACATCAAACCTTGAGGTGGATGAACTACAACAGCAGAAGTCCACATCGGGTTCCAGTCCTGTCAGACGAGAACACGAATCTGACGCTATCGTGGGTACTGACTCACCCACACTGGACAGCTGAAGACTGGAAATAGACCGGGTGATTATTTTTCTAGACCGGTCGTCTGCTGTTGTAGCTCATCCACTTCATGGTTCGATGTTTTGTGCATGCTGAGATGTTTTTCTGCTCACCACGATTGTAAAGAGCGATTATTTGAGTTTCTATATCCTTCCTGGGAGCTCGAACCAGTCTGACAATTTTCCTCTGAGCTCTTTTCAACAAGGCGTCTCCACCCACAGAACTTTTTTTTAAAACAGAAGTTTTTATTGTCTTTCAAACCAGTGTGTGTAAACTCTATGAGACTCAGAGACGGTTGTGTGTGAAAATCCCAGGAGATCAGCAGTTTCTGAAATACTCAAACCTGCCCATCCAGCACCAACATCCATGCCAGGGTTAAAGTCACGGTTAAACGGGTTAATTCACATTTTAAAGCTCATTTGAAAAATCTTAGTTGTGAAATAATCTTTGAAGCCTTTTAACGTCGTAGGTGAAACATCTTTTTCCATGAGTTGCCCATTATTGGTTATAAACAAAACAAAACAAATCTACACTTTAGCTCACATTTACTCAGCCCTGTTACCTGAACACTTTCACCCCTGTGAAATATTTGGAACATTCCACAAGTCACATGTTCGACATGGAGTTGGAGTTGCGTCATCAGAAGTTCCTGAAGATCATGGGAAGATGAAAAATAAGTGCACTCATTGTTTTCCCTTAGTTTCAAAATGATATGGTGATACTGACTGACGATGAGGGTTAGTTTCAACATCGATCCCCGTACTCAAATTATACACTGAAAGTAAATAAGTCATTTAGATAAAAACACTTTTGAGGAGAAATCTTTAAAAGCGGGGATCTCCTTCTCTTTTGGATTTTGATCGTCATGCTCGATTGAACCAAATCTTACTGTCACGAGCTGGAAGGATGTTATTACCACTCTTTGTGATCCAGCTGATCGGTGGAAGCTACGTTCTTTTGCTTTCAGTTCACAAAAGCCAACCCCCCATCCCCCCCTCTCTTTTCTTATTTGGTAAGGGAAGCAAGGACGACATGGCTGATACATCATATACAGACTAATATATGTGTGTGTGTGTGTGTGTGTGTGTGTGTGTGTGTGTGTTCAGTAAGTAAGTGGAGACTTGGGAGCAGCTGTTCTTTTACAGGAAGTGAAAGTGAATGAAGAGGGCATTGTCTTCTGGTTATTTCTTGGAATTTTCCCTTAGGGCCAATCAAAACAGTATTACAAGGACTGGGACGTATAAGAATAATGTAGTTTGTCTAAGACTAAGACTGGTCCAATGTAATCGTCACCCTGTAATGTGGCATGAAACATTGTGCAAGTATTAATATACTATTATATATAATTGTAGTATTATTCAAACATTTCCAGTGTTTGAGACTTTAGGAAACCATCACGTCCTACATGTTGGGAGACTCCGAGCTCTAATGCGTTCGATTTTTTGGATTTATGAGTAATGTGAGTATATGGTAATATCCAGCCAATGTACAGAATAAGAAACATTCATTATTGGCTGAAGATTGAAATTCTTTCCTGTTACTGTTTTCTTGTCTTAGGGCTTCATCGGCCCTTGGCCAATCCAATACCCTGGATACTATGCTTCTGTTAAACCAAGGTGTCACTTCTTTGAGACAGCAGATAGTCATGCTGTTTGCACTGGCTGCAGAACTTTCCTGGGGTGAGCAAGTTATCTGAGCCAGCTCTCCAAATGGACCACTGCGATCCAGCATTGGTGGCGTCTTGGAGTAATAATAAACGTGAGCTAATGGAAGGTCACAGGAGCTTTGTGAGGATTCAAACGCAGGGTTTAGTACCTTCCTGTACTTTTCAGGGAAGACATTCTTTTGCCAGGCAAAAGTCTAAAAGTTCATGTTGCCATCATGAATCGAAAATGCTCTCACAAAATACTCTTTACCCACTGCCACAATAAAAAATTCTTTCAGTTTCACATTAGCTAAAAGAACAGCTGTTTATGTCCATCATGAGTTTGGCAGCAGACAGTGCAAGCAGCTGATCTCCTCACAGCTTGGTCCAAAATACTCTTCACTCCACAGAACCAACCCTCGGCCTCTGGCACCGCTCTGTCTGTTTCAGTAAAAGGTCATACGTACAAAAAGATATATACGTTTTATCTGCTTCCATCCAGATTCCATCCCAGATCATCTTCTGTGATTCTGCCTCTCTAAACTACTCTGTTTTATACCCAATCACGTTACTGACCTGTTCCCAATTAACCTAATTAGTTGCAAAATATTCCTCCAGCTATTTCCTTTTACTAACAATTACTCTTCCAGCCTTTCGTTGCTCTGTCCCAAATTTTTTGAGACGTCTTGCGACCATCAAATTCAGAATGACCTTATCTTTTCCGTAAACCGGTACAGTTCCTCACCTTAAACATTTGATACGTTTTCTCTGTTCTGTTGTGAATAACATCTGGGTTTATGAAAATTGCAAATCATGGCGTTGTTTTTATTGACACTTTACACAGCGTCCCAACTTTTTTGGAATCGGGGTTGTATGTAGCCGCAGGTTTGAATGATCAAATGTGTGAAATCGGTGTTGTGGAAAAAATACAATTGCGCTGACGTATTCATTAGAACGCTAATTTTATTTTCAAAAGATCTTTTTTTACCACATGTTCGGATTCACTCCTGGTGTGTGTATAATACTGGTTAATGGAGATCGGTGTTATTCTGCCGAGTAAAAGTAGGTCAAACAACGCGCTATATGTATTTCAGAAGCAAGCTGTCATCTTCGTCATTGCTCTGTGAAGCGCAGACGGATCTCAGGCGTCGTTTGTTCTCCTTCATCTTATCGAGAAGTCTCACCATGCCCCTGTTACAGAGGAGCTCATTACCTGCGATTTCTTCTGTCGACTCCATCACGTCCTCCATCACTTTGATCACGGACTCGTGGGGGATGAATCTGCGAGTCTGTCGTTCGAAGACGCTGACCTTCCCACTGAGGACACTCAGGAGGTGAACGGCGGTCCTCAATTTCCTCTGCAACTCTGCTTATTCACCACGTGGAGATCTTCGCGGATGAGCGACAGCTTACGATTGATCTCTCCGATACGTGACGTCGTCTTGGAAATCATGGACTCGTGGCCACGCACTTTGTGTGCGTACTTCTCCACTCGATTCTGGTACTTTTCCAGCTCCTCTTCGGCGATTTTGATGGCATGTGATGCTTCAGCCCTTTCGCTCACGCTAGCAATCACCATCGTGGGACCTGGAGAGGAAACGTGTTTTTTTTCTCAGACATTTGGTGGACGCTGTAATCCAGAGGAACTAAGACAAAAGACTGTAGACGAACGACTGGAATCGTAAAGGTTCTTTCTGACACCTTTTGTTTGAGCTAGAATATTGCTATAAAAAGGTGCGAAACATTTCACAAATATACAGTAGCTTGAAAATAACCTACTCTGCCAGTAAAAGGTTTTCATACACAAGAAATAAATCTAGATCTAATCTAAGATTAGATCATAACCATAAGACAGAAATCTTTATCTATCTATCTAGCTAGCTACAGTAACGTTATCAAATCCGAATGCTTTCATAAAGACACATTATGGTTTCGAGAGTGCTGTTCTGTATCATTTTTGTTTGGTCTGTGGAAGAAAAAAATAGCGATTAAAATGAAATATACTTCTAAATTCTTGAATCTGATTAGTCAGAAGGTGTTTGATTGACAGCAACACTGACTATAATGTCGACTGCCAGACAAATTGCATAGTAAAAAAGCCAAAACATACGATGGCTGTTATGGCGAAGCTTTCTATATGAAAACATCTAACATGTATGGAAGGAGTCTCCAGTGTCAGCACTTTGCAACAGTCAGGCGTTTTCAGATACGGGAAAGCCTTCAGGACTGAGGACATTCTTGATGCTTTGCTAATTCAGGGCCTGGGAGACTTGCCATTTGAAGGAACCATGAAATCTGCTCTGTACCAGAACATCCTGAACGAGAACATTCGTTCTTCAGTGATCTGAAGCTGAAGCGCAATTGGATAACGCACCATTTCGGAATGGCTCGAAAGAAACATGACTGAAAGATTTTGGAGTGGCCCAGTCTGAACTCTGACTTGAACCCCATCGAGATGCTGTAGCAGGACCTTAAATGGGCAGCTGAAAATGTTCTGATGTGGCTACGTTAAAACAGTTCTGCAAGGAAACATGGGCCAGAATTCCCCCACAGCGACGTGAAAGACAGATCTCCTGGCATCGGAAGCGTTTGGTTGCAGCAGTTGCTGCTAAAGTTGGCACGACCAGTTAATATGTTTAAGGTTATGATAGATTTTTTAAAATCTATTTTGTGCTCTCCTCATCATACTAAATTTGTATGAGGATCAGAAAGCATCAAATATTTTTTTGACAGCACTGATGTATGATTTTTATATATAAAATTCGTACCAACAACCCATCCAACAAACGGTATAACAGACAGTCCCAGCCCTACAAGTCCGACTGCCTTAGCACTTTCTACCCTTCTTTCCTGACACTCAAGTGTCTCTCTTGTTGACCTCAGGCTTGTCCTGGTCTGCTTCAAAGCTACCAGAGATTCTTCGAGTAACTTTTCATTTGAAGCCTGCTTTGTTCTCAATTTGCCCAGACTATGTTGTGCAGCATTCTTCTGCCGTCTCAGTGTTCCCTCATCCTGTGTAAGAGTCTCCAAACTTTCATCCAGACACTTCAGACATGCCGTGGCTGCCTGATCAGAGTGCTGCAAACTCCTCAAGGCTTGCACAATCTGCTGCCTGATGTAGTCGTAGTTGGAGCAGTGTCCAGTAACGGGATGTACGTCTGCAGCAACGAAGGCTTCGGAGACCCTGTTGATGGAGCAGATGCAATCGTTCAGTGGATTGAGAACAGCCTTGGCTGAATTCTTTACCACAACTCTATGAATACAAACAAACCAGAGGGATGGTATTCTATTTACAGCAGGAAGAGTCCTTTCTATTCCATTCAGTCATGCGAATATTGGTATTCCACTTACTCATATGAACAGGTGCAGTGCATGTTAACCTAAACTTAGAAATAGAAAGTACAAGAGTTTATATCCTTAATTCATACAATGATACACTTCCACAAACGTGTTGTGAAGATCAGACTCTGATAGATCCCATTCGAATAAACACAAAAGTCTTACCTTTATCTTATGCTGTGACTGTTCTTGAAGTTCACTGAAGGCCGTATCGAGAGATTCTCACATTAACTTTGTTTAATCTGCTGCGGTGCAGCGGGGTATTTTTGTAGGTGGGCAGATACTCCAATGGGAGGAGACTTTCCGGGTTATAAATACAGCTCCGTCGGGTTGACCGAGCTGGCACAGAAGCTCGTCCACACTTTGTGAAAGTTATTTGGATATCAAAGTAAGGTAACATCTGATTGTTTTTATTTACAGTTATTTCACTTATGAGGAGTGGAATGTTGCACTTAGGGCTGCATGATTAAATAAAATTTGTGCTTTTTGTTTCTGTAAGAAACAACGGTATATTGTACGGTATATTTGTTAAATTCTTCCATTACTACAGCAGACTTGCTAATACTGCAATAGCTGAAAACTTTTATTTAGTATAAAACTTTAACCATATTAGGACACCAAGAGTGCAGTGCGTCTCCCCACAGACACTTTGTTATTACTAATGGCTGGTTACACAACTAATCATCGCAATGTTTTTGTCCCTCTCCTGAGAGTGAGCCACTTGGATTTTTTTATGTTTTATTTAAGCAATCTTGATTGAATAAATCAAGCTTGATAAACACTTATGAGTCACTGCTGAGTTTTGAGGCCAAGGGTAATTCTAAAGGACCTGGAAAGATCCACAGTGCAGATGGGGAGAAGCTGTTTTCATACAACAACCATAGAACACTCCACAAAGCTGGGCTTCATGGAAAAGTGTCGAGCCATATTCAATTCAGGAGACTCTCTGGTTTGATAAGAACAACAATGAACCCAAAGCACAACGTTTTCCTGGAAACCCAGCAGAGCTCATTGTACTGAGAACACCCCCACAGTGAAGCATGGTGGTAGTAGCATCACGTTCTGGGGATCCTTTTCTTCAGCAGAGGCCGGGACACTGGGCAAGAGCTAGGGCAAGTTTGAGCACATTTAGATTTAATAAATTTTTTTGTGAAGCCCTAATTGCCATATCTTTGGTCCCCTCTGACTGGCATTCATAGAAGGAAAGACAGACGGAAAGAAAGATAGAAAAAAAGACAGACAGGCAGACAGAAAGACAAAGACAGAAAGAAAGATAAAAAAAAGACAAACAGACAGAAAGTAAGGCAGACAGAAAGAAAAACAGAAAGACTAGACAGATGGAAAGACTAGAGAGACGGAAAGACAGGACAGAAAGAAAGATAAAAAAAAGAGACGGACAGTAAGGCAGACAGAAAGACAGACAGAAAGAAAGATAGAAAAAAAAGAGACAGACAGTAAGGCAGACAGAAAGACAGACAGAAAGAAAGATCGAAAAAAAACAGACAGAAAGCAAGGCAGACAGAAACACAGACAGAAAGAAAAATAGAAAGACGGACAGAAGAAAGACGGAAAGACAGAAAGACAAGGACAGAAGAAAGAAAGACGGAAAGACAGACAGAAAGACAAAGACAGAAAGAAATACTAGGCAGACGGAAAGACAGGACAGAAAGAAAGACAGACAGACAGACAGAAAGAATCGGTTCCAAAGACCACTGGAGCTGATCTGGGTTTTTTGCCTTTAATGTCAGCCATTTGTCTAAAACAAATCTTCTATTCTCTTTGGCAGGAACAAAAAAGCCATGGAATCCCAAATCGCAAGGAAAAATCAAAGCCTCACCACGGCAGAGGAGATGAGAAACCAAACTAAGATTATAATGAAGCCCTACATCGACTGGGAGAAGTACCTAATTCCTGCACCGCTCTCCATTGCCATCATGGCAGAACTGGTCTGTTTATCTTCCAAAACAGATTTTTCCATCAACAAAAACCCACCCAAGGATGGCTACAAGTACATCAGATACCCAGATTCATTTCGTGCCTGCCTCATGCAAGTGTGTAACTCTGGCTGGTGGGCATTCAACGAGGCCCACAAGAACATGGATCAGATCAGACTCCACACAATCAGCGTTCCAAATTACATGAAGAATGCTGTTAAGATTCTGTTCCAAGGCAGCAGTGGGGTTGTTCAAGCTCATCTCCCCTACCAGCTCGAGAACATCCGTACCATTGCAGACGACTGCCTCGAGTGGGCCAATGCAACAGAAAAGCGGTTTACTGAAGTCATCAATATTATCCAAGAACTGCTGGAAGTGTGTCTAAACGCCAAGAATCTTTACAGAGAGGAAGAAACTAGAGGAGAGTAAATTGAGAGAGGAGTCATCAAAAGAAGCTGTTACATACTCTCAGAAGGCAGTCAAAGTTCTGGAAGAAGAAATAAAGGAAGCACATAGAAGTTACAACGAAGCACTGAGTAGCCTCCCCAGTGGATGGGAAATGATGGCTATGGATTTTTGTGGAGCGGTGACTGACGGCCTAGCGGGTATATTTCACAGACTCTCAGCTCTGATCGCTCACCCAATAACCCGAATGTGTAAAGCTACGACAGAAATTGCTGACACAATTAGCCACCTTAGAAGTGGTGAAGACTCAGCTGCTGATCCTGTGGATGAAATTAACACCTATAGCAAGTCTGCAGAAATACTGAAATGCACAGAGTTTATTGAGCAGTCTGTGCAGGAAGACAAGATCAACTGGGAAAGATTGTATGATCAAAAAAAACAATGCTACAATAACAGATTTCCCAGCAATGCAGTTCAAACGAATTATGAGCAATTTGGAAAAAATCCCAAAATGCCAATCAAAGGCTTATGCCCAAAATATATGCAAAGAGGGCATTAAGATCTGTAAAGAACTAGCAAAATACGCACCGGATGGGAAATGTGAAGAAGCAAAGACTGCGGCGTTGATCAGAAGAATCCGAGAATTGACCCAGTCGGCTCGCCAATTTGACAGCAAAAGCAAAGACGTGACAAAGTCTCCTTCCCTGACTCCCAAACCACCGATGATGTTCAAGGAAGAAAGTAAAATGGAGAGGACGAGCGCTTCACAAAGGGCATTGAAGAACGCCAGGTTCCGCATAGAACAGAGCCGTGCTCAGATGAACAAGACAGCTCTATGACAAGAGTGTAGAGAACATGGAGAAGAACCAAAAGGAGCTGACTGACATCCTGGTCACCATGAGAAACTATCAAGTCAAAGAGATTGACTTCAACACCACCATACAAATGCTGGTCAAAGGTCTGGATGCCATGGGAGAAGTGAAGAAACAGTGGGAGAAGATGGTGCACTTTTTTCAGATGGTGTCCAACATTGTAAAAACCAGCCTGAATAGAACTCTCAAAGATTTCGACAACGCATCCGAGATGACACACCCACTTTCTTACAATGAGAAGCTTTTCTGCAAAGACCTGCTCTACAACAAGTCTTTCAGGCCACCAACATCGCCAACCTGGTTCACATGATCTCAAGCACCTACACTGAGGTGTCCGGACAATACCTCATGGACAGCATCAGCTCTCTGGGAATGCTTTTGTCCACGGATGTGGAAAGTCCAGAGTTTCTGCACAAGCGTATACAGATGCGGGACTCCTGTGACAGGGCTCGGAAAGGCATCGGATACCTTGTGCGCAAGAATAAGGAGGAGTTTGAAAGGAAGACCAATTCAAGACTGGAGAATGTCGATAAAGAGTTGCTTGCCGTTCTACCCTCCGCCAAACCTGAAGAGATATGGTCTATTCAAGAAACTGTCAAAAGTGGATTCACAGAGGAAGAAGAATCCGAATATGTTTGAGAGAACGAATTTTTTCCAATCGTCCACTATTATGGCAATTATATTGCGGACTATTGTATTCGGAACTTGGAATAACCCGACGTCCGACAGCGAACCACGAAAGTCTGAACCTCGGGCGACATCCACCTCGCCCAAATTCTCTGACAAACACACCCGACATCTAAACGACATGGTGTTGCGTAGCCGCAGTACAGTTTAGATTTATAGCATAATTTTATTCATTTCAGCCCAATTTCATGGACACGATTAGACCGTTGTGACGGTTTTATGTTTTTGATCTCATGTGTCATGTCTAGTCATGCAGAAATAATTCACATACAGTGGCTTATTTAAAATTTCAGCAATTTCAGAGACTAGCCACACACATATCGCCTTGCCATGTTTTTCTCCACATAGAAACACTGGAACGCGTTTAGGTCGGAAAAATTGGGAAAAGCGACTTGGGAGATTTCAGCGTTCCGAGTACAATAGATTACAGTATTAATGCAAGTTTCCTGTTCTACCCAGAAAGTTCTGATACAGAGTTCTAAAATTTTCATAGTATTTTTGTCACCTATGGCGCACGGTGGCTTAGTGGTTAGCACGTTCGCCTCACACCTCCAGGGTTGGGGGTTCGATTCCCACCGGTGCCATTTGCATGCAGAGTTTGCAGGGGTTTCCTCCCCCAGTCCAAAGATGTGCTTAGTAGGGGGCTGTGCGAGTGTGTATGCGATTGTGCCCTGCGATGGATTGGGTCCCGACCCCGA
>JAOUWY010000015.1:21447779-21463617 GCA_025728095.1 Prietella phreatophila | reverse complement strand
TTGTTCTCTCCCGTACTCTCTTGATCTGTCTCTCTCTCTTGTTCTCTCCCGTACTCTCTTGATCTGTCTCTCTCTCTTGTTCTCTCCCGTACTCTCTTGATCTGTCTCTCTCTCTCTCTCTCATTCTCTCCCATACTCTCTTGATCTGTCTCTCTCTCTCTCTTGTTCTCTCCTTTAATCTCTTGATCTGTCTCTCTCTCTCTCATTCTCTCCCATACTCTCTTGATCTGTCTCTCTCTCTCTTGTTCTCTCCTTTAATCTCTTGATCTGTCTCTCTCTCTCTTGTTCTCTCCCTTACTCTCTAGTTCTCTCTCTCTCTCTCTCTCTCTCTCTCTCTTGTTCTCAATCTATCTATCGTTTGATCTGTCTATCTGTCTCTTGCTCTTTTTCTGCCTCTTTTGATCTTTCTTTCTCTAATTTTCTGTCTTTTGATCAGTCTACCTCTCTCCCTCCCTCTCTTCCTCTGTTAATCTATCTGTCTCTCTGCATGCCTCTCTCCCCTGATCTCTTTCTCGTCCTCTCTTGATCTCTCTCATCTCACTCTCCCTCTCTTGAGCTGTCTCTCTCTCCATCTCTCACTATCTTTCTAACTCTTTCTACTGATCTCTCTCTCGCTCTCTCTCTCTCTCTCTCTCTCTCTCTCTGTGGCTCCGAGCATTAACATTAAAGTGATTATGCCTATTGTCTCTGCAGAACTGATAAGGTATTAAAGACCTCTGTGATAAGATTGAAATTAATTCTAAGCTTATTCAAATTCAGTTATCCTGCCGTGAGGAACACAGTTTCCTTTTTTTTCCCCCTGTTCTGTCTGTCATTCTCTTTTCTTTTCTTTCTTTCCACTTGATCTGTAACCTTCACACACACACACAGGGTTTTATCTCGTGATCCGTCAGAAAAACTGCCTTTAAGCTCAGTCAGAGGCCCGTTGCCCTCAAGGCCGCCGTTCTCAAGTGCTATTAAATGCTGAACTCGTCACCTTGTCTTCGAAACTGGCTGCACGAGCCATAGACGTGCCGCAGCGTTCGAGTGGGCCGTCGCTCACTGATACGAACTTCACTCCATTCACTTTTCTCCGGTCGTGACGGTTGAGAGTAGCATGAAGCATCGTATCTAGAGATTAGGCACGATGTCATGTAATGACATATCATTTTAATATTCATATATCTGTAAGTGTTAATGAGCGGATATTCGGTTAATTGCTAGGAGATGAGACAACGTGACTTAATCACCTATCATTTCTCTACTGCAAGCTTTTCCATTTTAATTCGCTCAGAGGCGGCACATCTGGTCAGGTGCTTGACAGATGTAATATTGAGAAATAACGAAGAGATATATTAAATGCACAGCAGAAACATTGCCGTATGTCTGTCCTGCTGAATGTCAGGTCAGTATTTCAGTCCATAGCCCTGCTGTAGTAGTAATAATAATAATAATAATAATAATAATAATACTTTCAAGACTCTCAAGGACACCTTACAGACATAAACAAGTTTATAATAAAAGGACACAAAAGATAAATAAAATGACAAATATAAATGAGCATTGTCAATGGAATAAATACTGACCTAAATAAAAGTATATATATATAATTTGTAGTAATCTAGTTTAAAAAGATTTTTGAGCAGGTTTTGAAAAGGTTTTGAGCAGTGACTTAATTACTTAATTAATATCCGGCGGTAAAGAGTTCCAGAGTCATGGAGCAGCGCTGCTAAATGATCTGAACCCCATAGAAATCAGACGAACTGAAGGTATCACAAGAGCTAGTGAGAGAGTGAGTGAGTGAGTGAGAGGGAGGGAGAGAGAGGGAGAGAGAGGGAGAGAGAGGGAGTGAGTGAGCCCGAGAGTTAGAGAGAGAGAGCAGGAGTGAGAGAGAGACATGGAGAGAGAGAGGGAGTGAGTGAGCCTGAGAGTGAGAGAGAAAGAGAGTGAGTGAGTGAGCCCGAGAGTGAGAGAGAGTGATTGAAAGAGAGGAGAGAGAGAGTGAGTGAGTGAGCCTGAGAGTGAGAGGGAGTGAGTGAGAGAGAGAGGAGTGAGAGAGTGAGCCCGAGAGTGAAAGGGAGTGAGTGAGAGAGATAGGGAGTTATTGAGAGAGAGGGTAGAGACAGAGTGAGTGATTGAGAGAAAGGAGAGAGAGAGAGTGAGTGATTGAGAGAGAGGAGGGAGAGAGAGTGAGTGATTGAGAGAGAGGAGAGGGAGAGAGTGAGTGAGTGAGCCAGAGAGTGAGAGGGAGTGAGTGAGAGAGAGAGCGTGAGTGATTGAGAGAGAAGAGTGAGAGAGTGAGTGAGTGAGCCTGAGAGAGAGTGAGTGAGTGAGCCCGAGAGTGAGAGGGAGTGAGTGAGAGAGAGCGTGAGTGACTGAGAGAGAAGAGTGAGAGAGTGAGTGAGTGAGCCCGAGAGAGAGTGAGTGAGTGAGAGTGAGAGGGAGTGAGTGAGAGAGAGAGAGCGTGAGTGATTAAGAGAGAAGAGTGAGAGAGTGAGTGAGTGATCCCGAGAGAGAGTGAGTGAGCCCGATAGTGAGAGGGAGTGAGTGAGAGTGAGAGGGAGTGAGTGAGAGAGAGAGAGAGCGTGAGTGAGTGATTGAGAGAGAAGAGTGAGAGAGTGAGTGAGTGAGCCCGAGAGTGAGAGGGAGTGAGTGAGAGAGAGTGAATGATTGAGAGAGAAGAGTGAGTGAGTGAGCCCGAGAGAGAGTGAGTGAGTGAGCCCGAGAGTGAGTGAGTGCGAGAGAGAGAGCAGTGTACACTCCGACGTCTGGTAACATTCAATCTTTATGAAAGTTCTAAATGCCACAGAGTTCAGGAGTGATACCTGTGGAAACTGGATTTGAACATTTTATGTGATTGAGATTTACTGAAGTCATTAGGATTAGGGTGAGGGTTCTTACCCCCCAGTCAGCTCTCCTCTATCATACAACAGGGTGAAAGCTAACACCTGCTTCCTCCGAGACACGTCAAGCCGGCTCCGTCATTGGACAGCCTCACACGATCCTAGGAAAGCATTATCCGTGCTCTTTCGCATACCTGAGCACACACACGCACGTGATTGGCTAGCGTCACGGTGTGAACGCAGGCCAGTCTAGCGCTCTAAACTCCAGGCCACAGACAAAATCTCTCAGAGAACGCTTTTCTGTCACGCCCCTCTGTAGTTTTTAAGACTTGTAAAAGAGTTCCACTAAACGTGATCGGAAATGCATTTCCTCTTTTATCTCGAGAGCTTCGTATGTGCCCGCCCACTCCCGCCTGCACCCGCTCTCAATACTTTTTATCCCAACTAGACTGGTGGTGTGCTCTGCGTTTTATAACGTATTATTTTCTTTTTCATGTTTTTTTCTTTTTCTCCCCCCTGACGTCATGGAGGACGCAGGGTAACATGAATACCAAATAAAGGTTTCAGTGTTCAAATAGCCACGCACACGCCTGATTTATATATCACCAACAGAGCCAGTGAATGAAAACGGATTTATATACAACCACAATAGTGCAGGAGTTTTCAATTTCAATTTGTAAAGGTTCTGCTACGTCGAATTCCTTGCTTGCACAGGTCTGGGTAAGGGACTAGCATGAATGATGACAGCAATTACCTTTTAATGCGTAATGCTTAATGATTGCGTCTATAAATACGACTCATCAATCTGAAATGATTACGGTGTGTTTCATACTGGTTTTTCATGTCGGCTCTTTGGACTAGTGCCACGGACTCGGAACAGACGAGACATCTGTTTGATTTGGAGTGCAGAATAAATGCGCGCTTTTCTATCCAAATGTCATTAAACATGTTTTTCTCGTTGACTTTTTTCAGCCTCGAGTAGTCTGTGAAAGCTCCTCCCCGAGCTGCCTTCATAGGAGCGATTTAGATCAAACCACGTGACGATGTGCTACAAAAGCCGTAACGGTTCATGAAGCTGAATTACAGCCAGAGTGTTGAATACGATGAAATACTTTCCTGGGTGCACATCTGGACTGAGCCCCACGATAGCACGGGCAATGCAGCAGCTAGTTCGATGATTATCCGCATAGGGGATACCGGGTGTTTTCTAACTAGCGCTATATCTCTAATTTCCTAAGCAATAAATACAGTCATTTTCCTGTTCTCTCAAAAGACTGTGGAATTACATCCCACTGCACGGACTTCTGACTCTGACAGGGTTAAGAAATCGAGAAGGTTTTCTCGATGCGTTGCGCATATACACATTTAATATCCGATTTACAATTGCTTATTTACTTGACGTGAGTGAGGCATAATCCATTACGAGCCTAGTTGAGGATTATGTGCATTGAAATCATATTGGCTCTAATGGCTGGGTGTGAATGCTGCTGCCTTTTCCCAAGCCATTGTAATATATAATTCATAATTCATACCATCTATTCATACTGATCATATGACATAGTTTTAAAGCCTCAATCAAAACATTGTTAAGGTCTTTTCTTACCCATGTGGTTCCGCTTATCCATTGTAACTCTTTTCTTCAACACTGAATCTAAGCAAAATATGTATTTACCCATTTAAATATGTGTTAAACCATCTCACGGAACATCCTTTGGGGAAAATTCTGGCATTTTGCTTGTAATTGAGTAATAGGATTGAGCTTCTTGGGACTTTTTTGTTTGTTTGTTTGTTCGTTCGATTTACATAGAATTAGCAAATGTAGAAAATGCGGTTAACTAGAGTCCATGCTAGAGATACGAGGACATTAAGGACATGTTGTTTCCACTCTTATCAGTCAATCTTATTGAAAATAAAGAGAAAAAAAACACAACGAGAGTACTTGCTTTTCTTGTTCTCACGATCTTCAGGAAATTGAGATGATGCAACTTCCTGTTGAATATGATTTTAATGAGCTTATTTCAGTGTGGCCTGGGGCGAAATACTGTTTTTGAAGTTATTTATCTGTTTGAAATGCCTTCTATCTTTATATGCATACGTGTAAATGTACTGGGACACAAATGGCATCCCAATATGGCATTATAGTGAACCGTGTGAAGAGTTAACATTCTGTGGATGATCTGTATGTTCTTGTCTCCTTTGTTAGTTGTTGTTCTTGTTTTAAACTCACTCTGTCAAACTTAAAGGGCAGAAAATACAGAAATCTCATTAAGCTGTGAAAATCATAGGCTGTAAACTCGTTAGCAAAAGTTTGGTGTCTGAATTCAGTAAAAAAAATTAAAAAAATAAATAAACATATCTGCCACACTAATTAACCTTCAGCGCTCTTCCATCCCTGTGCGCTGTTGGACACACCACCACTGTACAAGCTGTTCCAACATTTAGCATTGATTTTTCCAAATTTCTAAATCTGCATTGTTTTATTTCCCCCACCAGCTTCTTTGGTCTAAGTGTGATCTTTGTAATTAGCAATACAAGCTTATCCAAACAAACTGGTGTGTAACGGTTCATCAGTGACAGCAGCGGTCAGTTTTGCATAGACTGCCTCACTTGTGGGCTGGATGGGTTTCCATGGCAATGGCATGGTTCTGACAGCTACAGTAAAGTGTTTGGGCCAAATGGACATTTGAACTGCTATAATTCATACACAGAAGTCTCGAGTAGCACTCTTGGGTGTCTTTCAGTCAGTTTAGTGTTAAAAAATACATTGCAGCAGAGATGTGTGTGTTTATAACAATTTCTATCCATTTATAAATAAGAAGTAAAAAAAAATATGAAGAACACTGATTGACCGTAACCAGTGAGCGATTGCAGGACAGTTACTTGTGTGTGTGTGTGTGTGTGTGTTTATGTATGTCTGACTCAATTAATTATCTTTTCTTTTTTAATGAATATGCAGACACATTTTTTGTGTGTCTGTCTTTAAGGAGTGCGTAGTGTGAGTTGGGGACAGAAGACGACTCATGCATGTTTCATTACGATGGGCTCATCACCTCGGTGATGCCAGCCCGTACCCCCGTCACTCACTAACCGGAACGTATCATTAGTCTCTCTCTCTCTCTCTCCCTCTCTCCCTCGCACACACACACACACACTCACACGTACGGACCCGTCTGCGCTCCACTGGGCGGCTGTGAGTGTGTTTCTAATTAGCACCTGAGAGAGAGGCGGAGTCATTAATATGCAGCGCAGAGGTCACACTGCTCTGCCGTTGCCATAACGACAGCATGGATATGAAGTCAGGCTTCATATTTTAACATATTAATACTCTGAAAGAGAGCAGCAGTTTATTTAATTTAGAGAAGAGCATGTACATGAACCGTATCAGGATCAGGATGGTACAATTCACCCCGACTTTTGCCATCATGGCAGAAGCGCACAGAGTACAGAGTCTGAGGTATCGATTTAGACCTGCTGTACTGCAGAGATAGATAGATAGATACATAGATAGAAAAAAAAACACACATCGATCCATCAATCAGGTTGTGTGACAATATTAAAAAAAAAAAAAAAATGGTTGATGGATTTTTGCTTTTGGTGCAGTGTAGACGCATAGATGCCCTGAAGAGTAACATACATTTACATTAACACCATCTTAAGACACATCTGGTACTTTGGCAAATTGCTCAATGAGGCTTGAATAGCTGGAGGCCAGAAAATCAATGTTCATGTGGTAGTCAGGAAGAATTTAGACGTGCAGTTGTTAAGGGGGAAAAGGTTTGAAGGGTGGCTGAGGGGTGAAGATGGAGGAAGATTCACCAGATTTCAGACCGAATTTGAGTCTGACACGGTCGTTTTGATTTGTGCGTCTTTGCCATTGTTGTCCATTTTTAAATTGTTGTCCAAACTACGGTGCGAGAATACATTTGAATTAAGCCCACACAGAACAGATGAAGATCCTAATGACGCTGGTTCCTAATGACAACTTTTTTTTTTTTTTATATATGCAGTCTATCCGAATGCTCCATTTGACCTTGTGTATTGACCAGCCTTTAAACAAATTTGTGGTGATTGTGGATTGGGCTTATATTACTGAGATCCCTTTTTTAAAATGTAATTGTGGGGGAAAAAATGAGTATGAGTGTTTGGAAATGCTGTGTCAGAAATGCAACCTGTATTCTGGTATTATTCCGAGTTTCTGATCTGTTCAATATGGACAATACTGTTCTGACATGAAATATATACGTAAATTGCCTTTACATAAGATTTACCTATGTAAAGCAGAAAAGAACAGGCTTCATTTGTTGTCCAGTGTAGAGTTTAAATACCATGGTTCCTCTGTTAAGGCTTTATCAGGGCAGCACAAAAAAAAGCTCGGTCATTGTAAAGACAGACCGATGAGGTGATCTGTGATGTGGCATTTAAGGTTTGGTTTAGCTTGTGAAAATTCCTGCTGTTCATCAACCTCAGACCCTGATGGAAAAGTTTCATGCCATGATTTGTTTGTGTCTAAATTTTTTAGATTTAGATCTAAATATATAGATTTTTTTTCTCTTTCTCTGGTTCTTTTGTTTTAGTGCTTTCTTTCTTTTCATTCATTCATTCTTTCTTTCTTTCTTTCTTTCTTTCTTTCTTACCTTTACTGTCTATCTGATGTTGTTAATACATCTTGTATTCTGGGAGATGTGTTGGCTTGCTCTGTAGAATGCCTGAACTTGTGGACGCCTTCAGCAAACCCATAGACCTCTCTTGCCCTGGGCTGTCGTTCCTGTTTTGTTTACTCGTGTATCTGTTCACCCAACAGAAATAGTTAAGAAACTAACTAACTTAACAAATGCATAACTGGAAATCTGTACCATGTGCTGCTGGTTGTGAGTAATTATCTCTATAATCATGTTTAACTTATCAGTATTTAGTTAATGTAATAGTGTTACATTCAATTGAATTGTTGTTTCACCAACGTATCAGCCTCACAAGTAACTGGGCAATAATTGGCAACCTGTAGAAAGAAGGTATTTTAGTCTTTTAATAGTTTATTGTAATTTTCTAACTATGCTTTCATTGTCTGCACACAGGTAAGTTGTTGGTGATGACATCATATGAAGCTCTGCACTGGAGCTGATGTTTCCAATCAGCAGGGGACTCCGGAGCCAAGGCTGGGCGACTCCGGAGCGGACTGAGGAACTGCAGAGACCCGTTCCTGTATCGGGAATCCACTCTGATCACCTCGATCCCTTCCTCCCTTCCTTTGCAACCCCTGCAAACTCCTCTGTCAGGGTTGCCCCTGAACCATATCAGTGCAGTTACCATGTCCAGCCGAAGGAAGTCCTTCACTCCATGCATGGTCTCTGTTAGTGATGTGGAAATGGGAGGCCCTATGGAAATGGATATAGTGGATGACGAATTGGTAGAGGACAGACCATCCTCTCAGCAGCTTTCATTAGATGTACATCAAGAATCAAGGCATTGTGTGGCTATGGGGAATGAGGAGGGTTATGTGGAAGGGACAGGAGAGAAGATGGAAGAGAAGATGGAAGAGAAGTCCTCCATCCCACAGAAACAACAGACTAGGGGATATCAGTGTAAGTACTGCTCCTTCTCTACCCAGAATCTCAGCGACTTCAAAGAACATGTGTACTCCATGCACCCCAACGTCATTCTGAACCCTCTGTACCTGTGTGCTGTCTGCAACTTCAGTACCAAGAAGTTTGACTCCCTCACAGAACACAATGAAACAGAGCATCCAGGTGAGAGCAATTTCAAGTTCACGCGGATCAAACTTGACAATCAGACCGTCCTAGAGCAAACCATTGAGAATGAGGATGGCTCAAACTCTCCAGAATCTAAGCTTATGCAAGATGATGATGATGCCTTTGAATTTTTACCCTCATTCCCATCAACCATGCAGAATGTTGAAAATGTAATGTTTAGTAATAGAAATGAGGTAGAGAGTAATTTAAATCATCTGCTGTTAAAGGATCAGATCACTGCAGTGAATGTAAATGGCACAATCATCATCCCTGAGCCTATGATGCTAGAGGGGCTCTCACATGTTATGCCTCTTCTGCAGCGTCCTCCAAACCTGAGCGCCATTCCAACAATTGCTGTTCCTCTGAACACAAGCAAGTACAATCCATTACTGGATACCAACACTACACTCATTACATCCTTCAACAAATTCCCCTATCCAACTCATGCAGAACTCTCCTGGCTCACTGCTGCTTCCAAGCACCCTGAAGAGCAGATCAAGGTGTGGTTTACCACCCAGCGGCTCAAACAGGGCATCACCTGGTCACCAGAAGAAGTGGAAGAAGCCCGTAAGAAGATGTTCAATGGCTGCATGCCTACTGCTCACCACACATTCACCGTTTTGCCTACGCCTGTGAGCGAACCAGTTGCCAACAGCCAGTCTGTTGCACCAGCAGTGTCCTGCCATTTTACTGGACAGTCGACTCTGTCACCTGCTACCACTGCAAATGGAATTTCTGCTGCCTGTGCAACTGTCACTGTGACAACAGTTACTTATATGCATAATCTCAAGCGCCCTTTGGGACTATCAGCGGTGGCGCAGGATGTAAAGCGCCCCATGATTCCCACAGATGAACACAAAGAAAAGTTATGTATGGCACCTCCACCGGTCCCACCCCTAGAGAGACTATCCATGGCTCCTCCTCCTGTACCCCCAGACAGTAAGAGAGACATGCTTCCACCTTTGATTGCCACAGAAATGAAACGACCTGCTGTTGTCCCTTATGCTTTGCACAAGGGGAAAATGCCAACGGTATTTCCGCTGGCACCCCCTAAAGATAAGGTACCCATGGCCCCCCCTCCCCTGTTACCCAGAGATAGACTATCTATGGTTCCCCTAGTCTCAACTGATCTAAAGAGGTCTACAGTTCCCCAGCAAATCAGAAATCATGCTCCTGCCTTTTCTGTACTTTATAAAGACAAACTGTCACCTTTACCTACTGATGTAAGCTTACCCTTGGTGCCCCCATTGGTGACTTCTCAAGTGAAGAGACCACCAATCATTCAGACTGCACGGGCCACACCTGTTGCCCCAAACTTGATCCCCACTTTCTCTCTGGAGAGTAAACCACTAGAGCTGTCAGTGGAGCAAAAGCCCACACGCTCAGAGAGTCGACCCACAGAGAGTCAGAATGGTAATAATAGAGTCCCCTGTGGGGATGGTAAAAAATGGTTTTCTGATCAGAGTGCACTGGCCCATAATGGTTTACGGCACTTAAATAATAATTTTGCTCCAAAGGAGCGTCCAAAAACAGTCCCAACCCAGTTCCCTCTCCTGGAAAGACTGAAGGGGAAAACTGCTGAGCAGCTAAAGGTTTTAGAAGAGAGTTTTCAGAGGAATAGTTTCCCATCACACAATGAGGTTGACCACATTGCAATCACCACAAGACTCTCCAGAGAGGAGATTGACAGCTGGTTCTCAGAAAGAAGAGCCCTTCAAGACAACTTAGAAAAAGCCCTCCTAAATTCCATGGGATCCAAGAGGACTGACATTGCAGAGAGAAGATCACTTTCACAGCACCAGCATGCTTTGCTTAATGGAGTTTACAAACAAAGTGGGCTACCCATATGCCCTCTCCCTCCTAACATTGCCCCCACCTCATCATCTGTGCCTATGGATAGGAAGTCCCTCAACCTTCTTAAAGATGTCTTTGTCCAAACACGGTGGCCTTCACCTGACGAATATAGTTATCTGGAGGCTCAGACAGGTTTGGCTCGTACTGACATTGTCAGATGGTTTAAAGACAGCCGTCTGGCTCTGCGCAGTGGAACTGTCGAGTGGAAAGAGCTATTCCACAAGCTAAGTGGCAGCGAGTCGAACGGCCGGCTGATCTCAGATCAGCCCTGCAATGTCATTCTGCCAAGCCCGGAACAGAAGACGCCTACAACGGATTGCACCAAACTAAGCAGCCAAGAGATCAAAGAATTTTTCAACAACTCACTCGGCCAGCGTGGGTCCGAAGTGGGGAGGAACGGAGGTCAGAATGGAGGCAGCAGGGAGAAGTGTGGAGGGTGGGTGGAAGAGGCAGTTGGGACTAAGATGGCACCGCGAGAGCTGGTCTCAGACACGGATTAGGGCACAAGAATGAGATCGGCAGAAGAAGAGGGTAAGTTTGATCAAATTATGCTTTTCTGGTCTGTTGATTATTGAGACAGAGGGGACATAATAGACCGCTCTTCATCAAAGGATTTGGCTGTTGCCATGGAGATTTGGAATAGAGGACTGGAACCCAGGTTGGGCTCTTTGATGTTGTTCCCTTAAGAAAAACAAAGCTGTGCAGCAGGGAATTGAGACATACTGAGATGTTGCTATGCAAATAATGCAGACTTGATGGTTAACTACAGTATACTATCGGAGAGATAGAGGAGCTATCACAGTAAAGAAGAAACAAATATCTTTTTTTCTAGCTTGAACTAGTTTCTTTGTTCATAAAAAGTATTTTCATTAGAAAATTTGCATTTGGCTTACAGGTGGCATATTGATTTTTCTTTGGTAGTCAGATGTTTTGTCACAGAATTGCAATTTTTCCAGCTCATGCGCAACCTGGACCCTGTTACTTTATACCCTCACTATTATGTTATTTCAAATTTAATATCCAATCATTTTCTACTGTCTCTTAGAACACATTGTTCACATTATGTTACATTGTCTGTGTTAGTTCAAAGGTTGATATAAAACAACTTGGTTTCTTACTTAAATAACTTGGTTTCTTATTTAAATAAATGGATACTGTTGGTATCCTCAAACAATATGGAGGTGATCCGACTAAAAGGTTTTTTAAAAGTAATAGGAAGCTTGAATTTGGATGTTTTGATGTTCTTAAAAATTGGAGAGCATGGATTGGCCAAGTAACAGCTCTTGTTATTCTGATGTTATTGACATTTCTTTCTTAAAAAAACTAGTTTTTAAAATAATTGTGACCATAAATATAGATTAAAAAAAAAAAAAAGACCATAGGAGCTAAGATGTCCAACTCGGCAGAATAGTTTGTTGCAGTGCAACTTCCAACTCTTTTGATGATCCAATTACTTGTTAATGTGGCAGAGTACCTAAAATCTCCCAAGCAGCTTGAGTTTGTTCATACAGGTAGCACACGAGTCAGCATGAAATTCCTTTTGGGGTTCATCAGCAGTCTGGTGTAGTCAGTAACTCAGACTGTCAGAGTGCTAATGATGGCTTTGTTCCAATTCTCCACAGGTAGGAACTGCTGCCGCTGTCATTTTGCACAGTAATGGATGAAAAGAAAAGAAGAAGAACAAGAGAGGTCTACTCTGAGATGTATTTTTGGAACCAATGATTTTTCTCTTGCCCTTTTCCACTGCACCAGCTAGCAAACGGCACCAGACGGAAGCAGAAGGATCCTGGTCACAGCGCAGAGTCCTGATCTGCAGTGGTGATTCTGAAACACGACTTGGTGCTTCATGTGGTTTGAAGCAGTGAGGAACAGGATGAATGCATGGAGGAGATCAAGACCACCGAGTGCCAAAGCTGGATTTGCTGCATAACTACACTTTAAAGAAAAAGGTTCTTGTAAATATTTTTTTTTTCTGTACTGCTACAGATTTGTACAATTTTGCCAGGAACCTTTGTTACATTTTATAATGGGAGCGAGGGGCTCCCAGATTTTGCTCTAGCTGGTCTTTTCAGTGGACATGTCCTACATTTATTTTTTTTTAATTTAGATTTTTTTTTTTTTTTTTTTTGTAACAACACCATGCACCACTACAGGCATTGGCAATATATCAAACGGACGTTCATTACAGTTTGTCTTTGGAGGGACTTCTTCAAATCAGTGCATTTACTGACTGTTTCAAGGTGCTGTTAAACTTTCTGCATATTACATGCCATCGCTTTTGCTATATTTACAGTTCTTACAGCGTGATTATTTGCAAACAACAGTTTAAAAAAAAAAAAAGGAAAAAAAATGAAGGAAAAATCACTTTGCTGTTAAACACACCAATGGACAAATCTGCAAATCTGTTCACTCTCAATCGCCAGCGTTTATATGCGATAGTTCAATTCGAACTGTAGAAACAATTAACCCGGTACCAGATACACGTTCCATATTTACTGCTTCTGTAATGTCAGCATCACATATATTAGAAATACTGTACTTATACGAAGGTCCTGCTTACTACTCTCCAAAAGACAGATGTTGTCTGCTGTAATCCAATAAAACACAGCCTACCTAAAAAGTTTGGTTTGCAGAAGTTGTACCTCTTTGAACCGAATGCTCTGTATTCAATAAGACGTCCTCAAGGTCCTTAAGAACAGTTTCCTAACTCCTGAGACAACCGATCGTAAATCCTCGATCCGTTTTTAAGGACATCACACACTGGTGAGGTGTATTTGGAGTTAGGAAACCGTGGAACTGTACAGAGCTGTGGGTTCCCAGGACTGGAGAAGGATTTAGAAACCCTGATCTAATTTTGCTGATTTAATTGTGTTTTGCATCATCTGGACCAGGGGTCATCAACTGGTGGACCTCAATCTGAATGTGAACCCAGACAAGTATTTCACTGGACCGAATCAAGTACTGCAACAGAGCCGATAAAGATTTAAAAACTGCCTGCAGTTCAGTGATTCTGGTTTTCTAAGCATGAGCCAGGTTTCTGCAGCAGATCCTCTCTTGTGGTTTGTCCAATAACTTACATTTATGTGAATTATTTAGCTGACGACAGCTCATCGGACCAGAGACTAGCTACAGGGCTAGAGACATTAGCTCAGGAAGGCAGAGTTTTCATTGTCTTGTGGAGATTTCTCCATTGTATTTACCTTCTGTGGTCTGATTAAGGAACTCTTCCGTTGTTTACGTCAACGTCAATTAATTAACTCAAATTTTAATTAATACTGTTAAGTTCACGATGAAACAGAATGTTTAAAAAAAAAAGAATGTGTTTATTTTCTCCACATGAATTATAAGATGTAAGTCTCTCATGGCGCTTGTGTCTCTCATGACACAACTACTTTAAATCTCATTTATAGCCATCAGCATTGAAAGGTTAGCCAGGGATTTTTACCTAGCTGAACCTTTTATCAGCTTTAGATACACCTGCCGAGAAGGTCCAATTTTGATTTTTTTTGCGATTTTAATTAGCGTACAGATGACATTTACGGTATAAGAATGCATTGTTTCTGATCTGCACTCTGCGTGGATGACTGCGTGGATTGTGTAACCTCTAGAGACATTGCTGTCACTGGATCAGCTTTTTCTTATCCGCTCTGAGCCTTCACTTTCAACTATTCCATTATATATGTATTACAGATTTACGTTTTTAATTCTGTTCGTATACCTCTAAAAGCATTATTTGACATGTCTGATTTATGAAAGCCTGATATTTGATTGCTTTTGGTGTGTGTTTTTTTAAAACAAGGCCTGGCATCTCAAATCGTCTGTCACTCCTGTCAGCAGGTGTTGACGTCAGGAGAAAACTTGTTTATAGCTATGGTTGTGACATGCCTCCTGAGTATTTCACTGGAAACTGGAGAAAAAAAATCATAATAATTATAAGACAAGAGTGCTTGGCAGACATTAAGTTTGGCACAAGAGTAAAAATTGATTTTGAATGTCAAATTCCCATAGAGTTCTCGACTTGGCCTAAAAAAAAGCAGCCCTTGAATATCCTAGTGGTACAAGAGGGGTTATAGGGCCAGAATACAGAAATCAAACAGTGAGAGGAAAATTTTTTGCAGATTTACGGTGTGGTACAGAGAGTAACAGTGCAGTCGGTGCCAGAATCCCAGCTTATCCAGAGTGCATTGCTTAATGCTTTATGGAAGAGTCAGTCACTGTTTCGCAGTGCTCGCTCTCTGCATGCTGGAAGGGTTTTTTTTGGGAAGCACTCCACAATCTTCTTTATCAGAATGATCAGAGAACTCAATGAAACAATAGCTCAGTGTCCTCCATCTGCTTTGGTGTGTGTGTGTGTGTGTGTGTGTGTGTGTGTGTGTGTGTGTGTGTGTGTGTGTGTGTGTGTGAGAGAGAGCAAGAGAAAGAATTCCTGCCCCCACACAGACCTTCACACAGATTAATCCACTACAGTTTCTTACTCAAAACACGCTCAAAAGACATCGGTATCCGTCTCTTGTCTGTAAATGTGATCCTAATTTAAGTGTTATTGAATTCATACGTACTGTTCTCTTTCGCCCAAGGTCTCAAATAATGGTCAGATGCGCTGCTTTTAAAAGAGCATCTGAATAAAGGATAAAGTTTTAGAACGTGCCCGTTTTGGCACTGAGCGTGTTACTAAGCTGATGTTGCACTGATGAAGGCTGGCCTTTAGAAAACACGCTTAGGCAGGAAGTCCAATCAAACTACTTGTCTTATCTATCTACCGGAGGAACACTGTATCACTGAATTTCAAATAACTTGACTCTTTGGAGTTCAGATCGTCATGGGCTAATTACATTTACATTCATCTCGTTTATACAACTCAGCAGTTGAGCCTTGGTAAACGAGACCTTTTAAGCTGTAGTCATGTTCAAGGCACGTGAATCGAAGAGGTCTTTGGCTGAATGTGCATCGTGATGACGTCACATGGCGCGTCTCGGTCCGAATCAGAGTTCGGATCGTCATGGGCTAATTACATTTACATTCATCTCGTTTATACAACTCAGCAGTTGAGCCTTGGTAAACGAGACCTTTTAAGCTGTAGTCATGTTCGACGCACGTGAATCGAAGCGGTATTTGGCTGAACGTGCATCATGATGACGTCACATGGCGCGTCTCGGCCCGAATCAGCAGTCATTTTGAAACGTTACCTCGCGCTTGTTTCAGAATTTGCGAAATCCTAGACATACTGGTTTTCACTTCATATACAAGCTATTAACAGTCGTAAATATTTATTGAAATGTTAAATCAACATCACGTTACAGAAAGTTTCACCATATCAATGATTATATATTTCACTTTAACCCTGTCCAGGGTGTACCCCGCCTTGTGCCCGATGATTCCTGGGATAGGCTCCAGGTTCCCCGTGACCCTGAAGAA
>JAOUWY010000015.1:21355881-21375492 GCA_025728095.1 Prietella phreatophila | reverse complement strand
CCTTGCTTCTGGCTTGTAAAACAACAACAGTAGGAAGTAGGTGTGTAACGATACATTCTCCAAGATTCGATTCATGATACTGGATTCACGATTCGATTAAATTTGATTTAGAACAAAACTTTAATGAAGAAAAACTCTGACTTAAAATATTCCCTTTTTTAAATTCTGAATAATAAAGAATGTAAAACAATGTGCATTTTTGTCTGGATGAAATGAATCAAATATTTCTAGGAACAGAGGTTTAATATGGTAAACAAAATGCACTACAGGTTATCGTAAAAATAAATAAATTGATCAATTCTCTCCGTAGCAGCGACTGAGGCGTTATCTTAACCCGGAGATAGAGCTCCAAAGGTGGCTAAAGTGCAACCTCTTATTTGGGCACGGTGCGACGATGGTGTCGTCTGAAGGCTACTTAAAAGCTCTATTTAACTCTTATAACCTGGTTGTGTAACACACATCAGTGTACAGGATTGTGCAGTTTTTTTGTGATTGTTGTGGCCAAAAAAGCTTGATGCTGCTTTTTAAAAAATGTATTGGTGTTTTTTATGCTTTTTTGCAGAAAAATACTTAAATTAGCGAAACTGCAATCACACAAAATTGTTTTGCACGGCCTTTCACAGTGATGTTTGTTGGTAAAAGAGACCTTTTAGCTGTAACATTGTCCAATGCATGTGAATCCATGACGGCTTTGACCGAATGTGTGTTCTGATGATGTCACATGACGTGTCTGAGCCCAAATCTGCAGAAAATTTGTAAAATCGGAAGCGGCTCTGAATATTGTGGCGTTTCTGTGATTTTAGGTTCATTTCTGACAAATAATGAGAGTTGGGAGTTGTGATCAAGTGCTATCGGTCACTTCACAGATGATTCGCAATGGTGAAACGTGATCATGTGACCACCATGCTCCATACATTTTCATTTTATGGATGTCCAAACAGTACAACTGCACTCGATACATAACTAATAGAGGGATAATTTACACAAAATAAATCACACACTTCCACAGTGCACATTGTTGCATCGTGATGTTTCGTTACCCCACTACACAGGTTTCAATTCCAATAATACCAAATTATTAGTAATGTTTCATCAATACTGACTCGTGCTAGTGAGGTAAAATTTCAAAACTCTGTTAGAAAGGAAACGAGAGAGACCATGTGAAGTAAAAGAAACGAAAAACACAAAAACAACGTTAAATTTGACTGTAGGCTACAAACAAGTTTTATTCTAGGTGACGGGGTAAAAAAAAAAAAAAAAAAGAAAGGAGAAAAAGAAAGCATTTTTTTCCCTCATGTGCACAATTAACATCAAACTTACATATGTACATACTGAAAAACAAAAAGAAAGAAAGGAAGGAAAAGACAAGACACTACAAGCCTGATTGCTCCTGAAGAAACTATTGTGATGACTGCTCAATTCGCTGCGACAGAGAGTATTTAAACAGTGACAAGCTTCCATCCAGCCACGGGACGACTTTTCCCACCTAGCGGATGAGAAAAGACTACACAGGGCTGCAGGAGATAAATGTGTCGTTTCACAGCGCCCTCAGCTAGACTGAGGGTGTCACATTCCTGCAACACACACACACATGCACACCTGAAGGGGAAACCCAGAAGAGGAGGTGTAGATGGTTGGACTTCCACATCTGTTTTTTTGTGTGTTTGTTTGTTTTTCTCTTCACACGATGATTAATCTCTTTGCTCCATTTTGACCTTGGGAGGCTTGAGGAACGTCCTGTTCTTCTTCTCCTTGGTTTTACCTTTGGCTTGGAAGTTTCGCCAGCTGTCCACACGTCCATCCCTCGAATCCTACAAAAAGACCAAAAAAAAAAAACAAGAACAAAACAGGATTAAAATAAAAGATGAAATGACTTGCTAATTAAGTTAAGAACATCCTCGCTGACAATCCCATTTTAATCGACTTTCTCAATTAATGAAACATAACGTATTGCAATGTTGGTCGTCTTATCTAGAGTTAGCTAATCGGACAGAGATTGTCTTTAACAGACACTGACGCAATAAATGATCAAGCTGAGTTTAACATGGTTTCATTATTTGGCTGTATATTGATGATGCTCATTCACACATTCCTTCATAATCCATCTGTGCTTGTGTTGCATCGGATAGAAAGTGACTGAACACGCAGTTTTTAAAAACTTTTTGATCAGCATCAACACAGAGAAATGTCAAATCACGACAATCCAACATCCAGCTGATGATATTATTACTCCTGACTTTTTTAAACTAAAGGCTCTGGGCTGTTAAATTAGTTATTGTGATATAAAAAAAAAAAATTAAAAAAAACAATCAATATTGCACAAGCCTAATCCCTAGTCATGAATATGCATTTCAGAATATTTTAAATATTAAAGAAATGTCATATTTAATACTAAAAGTCAATTTTCACATCATGCCTGAAAAGAAGCAGTTTCTCAAGGTTAACCTTACCTCAAAGTTTTTCTGCCACTCCTTCTCTCTCTTCGCCTTCTCCTGTGTTTCAATCTCCTCCTCTCGTTGCCTTTTTCTGAAGAAAAAGTAAGGTTCGACACAAAAACGGCAACACTAACAGACACGCAGCGCGTCACAAACACGGCCGAGCGATGTGATGATTTAATATTGCTGGCGTGGTTAAATTACATCACGATACACTTTTCTGAGATATTGCGGGTACCGTGATAGCAGTAATTATTTATATTATATTTATTCCATGTGTACAAATTATGCAACATTTCTTTGTGATCATCTGATGCACACTGATGGCATCCAAAATTAGATAATTATTCAATTTAACACACACACACAGTGTGTATTATTTGTACATTTTGCACTCAAATTTGTTCACGGTAAGCACAGAAAGGCAGAAGGAAGGATGGATGAGCAGCTGGAGTACCTCTCGTGCATGTCTTTGGCTTCTCTCTCCTTCCTCTTGATCTCCAGCTCGGCGAACAGCTTCATGGTCTGTTTATACACAGCCTGCCTGAACTAGGAGAAAACAGGAATTATGGCCTCCATATAGCTGTCAAGTGATTTTAAATAAAATGTGTTTGTCTGCACAGGTTGAAGTGGTCTGAGAGATGGAGCCAGAGAATGTTAATCTGTAGAACGATGATTAGATTTGCTCAGGAGCAATTAAAGGAACGCTTCAGCAAATGAGGCTCATGGAACAAGTAGTGGAAACCTGTACCACGCAAAACCACATCCAGTGATATGGCTGGGCAAAACGGACAAAAACTTAATATATCACAATATCGATAATTTAGTATCTTGATATGATATATATATAAATACACACACAGTATCTGACAAAAAAAAGTGAGTACACCCCTCACGTTTGTGTAAATATTTGATTGTATCTTTTCATGTGACAACACTGAAGAAATGACACTGTGCTACAACGTAAAGTAGTGAGTGTACAGCTTGTGTAACAGTGTAAATGTGCTGTTCCCTCAAAATAACTCAACTCACAGCCAGTAATGTCTAAACCGCTGGCAACAAAAGTGAGTACACCCCTAAGAGAAAATGTCCAAATTGGGCCCAATTAGCCATTTCCCTCCCCGGTGTCATGTGACTTGTTAGACTGTCCTTGGTCTTTGTATAATACCCTGGCATATATTCTAAATAACATCTTCCTATCCACTCAAACACAGGATCGATTAATAGTATGAACTTACTTAAATTATAAATATTAAAACATTCAAATGACACCAATCCTTAAATGGCATTAAGACAGCCTACAAAAAGCGTAGCACGTAACGTAAAAGATTAACCTAAACTTGCATTTTAACGAAAGTAAACATTTTTCTACGTCAAGTGTCTGTGTTTGGCCTACAACAAGGAAATGTTTTGACGCTTCAGTAAAGCATTTGCACCTCCCGCTGGATGAATGCAGAATTGCAGGTAAAGTGCCATCCCAGCTTAACAGTTCATTAGCTGTCAGTTACTAGAACAGCAAAATTATTCAGAATCCACATCCTTAAACCAATACCAACCCACATCCAAATGACAAAACTACCTCCTTATTTACTTACAAGCTCCTCATTATTCAGTTGATGCCTGTTGTGTGTCAGTGTTCCGAGGAGTTTCACTCGGTCAAGTTCCTCCATGGGTGTTTTTGTTACAGCGCACCTTTAGTAGCTCTGAGCGCTGGTCATACTGACGTAAATCATTTGCTAAAAAGTAACTTTTACGACATTGACTATATAGACACTATAGGACAACATCCATCAATAAGCATTTTCCCTTCGTTCTACGATATCGCCATATCGCACAGCCATATCCAGTGATGTGAGACAGGTTTCGGACACAGTGGGTTGTTCCTCAAGGCACTTTGGTATAATCTGGGACAAGACACCTAGAGGTGCATAAACTATTGAAATTGTAGGAATCATGAACAAAACACACGTCGAACGGTGAAGCCTGCGCAACGAACAAGTCAAGTCCTTCTAGTTCGTCATTTGTAGGGCTGGGCGATATGACAGAAATAACAAATCACGATACTTGAGGACAAATAAAACAAAATACACTAAACTGACTTTGACAATACATTTAGTTAATGCCCACAAAGACAAAGAAGATTACGGTATTTGTTTCATCATGTTAAATCAACGGCATCCATTCGGTACCATTTAAATGTACTTATTAAAAACTTTTCTTTAAAAACACACCACCATACCAACGATATCTCAGAAAAGTGCATCACGTAAATCACTTACCACAATATCCATATTATATCGATATATCGCCCAGCCCTGGTAACCTGTATGCCAGAACCACCCTTTAGATTAATATTAAATTCAGGATTTCAGACATTTGACCTTGCTGTGATCTTGACCCTCTTTGGATCAAATCCAAAATCGAATCCGTTCATTTCCTGGTTACAATCACAACTCCAGATAAACCCTTTAAACATTCAACCACTCGTTCTTGAGTCATTGCGCCGAAGAGAGTCTTGGTTTGGGACTGCAGTTATACAATACTTTCTAATAAGACAAACTCAGTTACCACTTCCGGGTCGTCCTCCTCGATCACTGTAGACTTGCCATCTTTCTTCAGCTGCTTCCTCTTCTGATTCATCTGTCAACACAATAAAACAGTAAATCTCCGTAAGATGAGCGCTTCACTACAACGTCCTGCTCACTGGGACACATCTAAATAGATGAGCTGTTAGTAATTCAAGTCACAATACAATCAACACAACTCGTGTTAATTATTTCAGTCACGCCTAAGAATGATATTAATATCTCACAGAGAGAGCTCTTACGTTATGCTCGATGTATTCTCTTCCTGCATGGATCACATCCACAGCCCTTTTCTTCTGCTCGGGATCCAGAAGCAGCTTGTACGCCTTATCGACCGCTGCAAAGCATTCTCGGTGAGTTAGAAGGTAAGAAGTACACTACCAGGTTATCCAGTATGTAGACCGCGTAGTAAATAAACAATTACTGAGCATTAATCAGGATGAGGAAAGACACCAACGCAGAGCGGATATTATTTTGGGACCATTGTTATTAAACTGTGAATGGAAATTAATAATAATAATACATTCAAGATACACACACACACACACACACCAGTGTCACGCTATCCTCAGACCCACTACTCAAATATCCTCTCCTCAGATGTGGCCAATTGAAGGATGGAGTAAAGGGGAGCTGAGAAGGAAGCATTGAAGTTTGTTGACTTCTAACATACACACACACACACACACACACACCATGCTGCGTGCTGTCAGTTTGTAAAACTATAACAATGACATGACAGAACTTCACGTGTACGTGCGCCAGCCACGAGGTGCACGCTTCTTCTTTTGTCTTTGAAAAATAGGTAGAACTCCTGAAAGCAGAGAGTGAAGATTTACCTTCGAAGGCCTGCTGTGCTCGGTCTACATCGTCCTGGTTCTTATCTGGATGGACCAAAATGGACAACTGGAGGAAAAGATTAGAAAGAATATAAATAAATAAATATGTGAACTATGCATACACGACAGAGTAAAGAGAGGACTAAAAGTACCAAACGTACCTGGCGAAACCTCTTCTTCATCTCTTCATCGGTGGCCTCTGGGTCGATCTGTAAGACCTAAATAAGTAAGTAAGTAAATAATAAATAAATAAGAGGGGGGAAAAAAGCTGAAGCTCAGGACAAACCACACTTACCATTTAACACTTTCATGCACAACGTAGTTTACTGTATGAGCATACGTACATCTATTTTGTCTAAATATCACTTTTATAATAAAAAAAAAGGCCTTGTGTAGGTATGCCGTGACAAAACAAATGATCAATAGAGTATAATGGGGGAAATCTTAACGATAATATCTTTTTTTTTTTCATATTTGAAAATGTCTTTGTTGTTTAAAAAATACCATTCAGGTAGGGCTGCAACTAACGATGATTTACATAATCCGATTATTTTTCAATTATACATATTAATTGGAAGGGGTAAGCTTCTGGGTTAGTAAAAAAAACTAATGTGCTCCATACTTCTAAAATATTTCCATAATTTTAGAAGACGATATTACCTTTCTAAAATTCATACACTGGACCAGTGGTTCTCAACCTTTTGTGAGCTTTGGACCCCTAGAATATTTCAAAACAATCCACAAAGACCCCCTCACTCCACAACAATTATAGGCTATGTATTAAACAGTCACTTCTATATATTGTTACGTTATTTGATCAATATTTAACATTAATAATATTAACATTAAAATTTAATCAAAACATTTGAAGATGACATTTTTTTACATTTTCTTGTCAGTGTTACATTTAATTTGACTCTGAATTATCCTTTGTTTATTTTATCTGCGACACTTTAACTGGTCTACCACTCAGAGGTTTTTGCAAATTATCATTTCATTTGAAAACAAATTTTAAATGAACCCATCAATGAACGATCGTCAGCTCAGCTAACGTGATATTTGCGAACAACCAAATTGATTAATTTTAAAACATCTCATCTGAAAATGTTTTGATACATTTAACAAACAAAAAAATTATATAAAAAATTATTTAAACATTTTAAAATCTTTCCTACATAGCCCCTGCAATTACACCACTGACCACTAGGGGTCCGCAGATCCCCAGGTGAGAAAAACTGCACTAGCCAGTGGAGTACATAGTGCATAGTGTAAGTGTATAGTAAGTTATTTAGGTCACAGCTTTAGTATTTACTCTCTGAAGAGTGTTTTCAGAACAGACGTAACGTAATAAGTAAATGTACCACGTGCCGACCGACTAATCGAAAATGAGATTTGTTGACAACATTCAGTTTTTGGTTTTTTTTGTTTTTTATCTCCAGTTCAGTAGAGTTTGGCACATTTTATGTATTTTTATTTTAGGTTTTATATTTTTAAACATAGAAAAGGCTAAGATATACTAGAGGCATGCAGCAATGAGCATGACGAACAACCTAACAGTCTAGAGAGCAACAGAAATCAGGATAATGATTTATGTTAAATTACAGTAATGTTTTTAGAGGTGATTTACATCCTATATTTCCCTAAAATATAAAAAAAAGAGAGCCTTAAATTGACTGGTTGTAAGTGTGTACACTATAAATGAAAAGGTTAAACGCGTGCACTTGCAACATGCTTTCATCTTAAAGGCACCAGACAGACGGGTTCACCTCACCTCAAACGGGTTCAGATTGAAATACGTCGAGCCGGGCCGCAACAACCGCTCTATCTGCTGTTTGGATGTCAGTACCGAGTCTCGCTTTTCAATTTGCTTCACCTGAAAGGAAAAAATAAAGATTTGAACAGTGCTTGGAGAGAATATAAGGAAATAACAGCCAAGTGTATAAGAAACCTATTTCTGCTTCAGATGGTATACCAATTGCTTGGACCCTACAAACAGTTTAGTTTACAGCCCATGTTCTGTGTTATCATCCGGTGTATTTATTGTCCAGCAGTCGTCTCACACTGGAGTGTATTTGCACTTAATATAGTCTTGCATACTGTTCTGTGTTGCACCACGGTCCTGGAGAAACGACATCTCATTCCAAGCAATAAAGAGGAACGACAATAAAAACCGACGTGACTCAACTACGAGGTCGAACCGTCATCCGCAAAGAAATAGAGCACGCGACAGTCACAACTCCCCGTGAAGTGCCTTGAAATACGTAGCATTATTTGCCATGTTGATGTAACATCCACTGAAACAGGAAGTCAGGGCGGGACATATTTAGTTGCTCCTCCCCCTATCATTAGCTTACCTCACAGCCAGGAAACCTACAAATGTTCAGGGTGGGACGCTTCAGAATTTAGAGAGCATTTGATTGGACAGAAAACCCGATGAGACTCTGAAGTGCAGAATGATGTCATCAAAACTGTTGCTCCGTATCGGTGGTAGAGACAGGCAATACATTTTGAACACATAAATATACTAAATTCAAATTTTGTCATTGTTTTGGAGCAACACTAGCTTACCTTATTAGATAACCTTAAGGCTGACCTATCCATAGTAGAAGTCACAAAACTTCCATTTTAATTTCACAGGGACTTTACATTCATATATCAACATACCCTTGGACTGCTTACGTGGGCTTGAGGTACGGACGACCGCGGTCTGGATACGGACCCAGCGTTTAATATTTCAATGGACCGAATCGGGGACATCGTTCAAAGACAATGTGTGTAAAAAACAAAACCAGACCATCGTTCGAGGACTCTAAACATGAAGAACACAGACGTTCACACCTCCTGCTGCAGATGAACCGAGAGTGTGTGATCCTAACGCCCGAACGTAAAACCAAGTACAAATAATGACACCAAATTTAGCGTCGAAACCAGGAAACGTACTGTTAACACGCTTGGGTTTGTTAAAACTAGCTTGGGTTCTTTGGGTGGACAGGTGAAGTGTGTATATGGGTGGGTGTATGTATGTATGTATGTATGTATGTATGTATGTATAAATAAATAAATAAATAAATAAATACAAAAATAAAGGCTGTATCGAACTCATGAGCATAACATTTCAATAACTGGATTGTGTTCATGACATTTTTTAATAAAATCCTGGACCCACTGAGGACTGTTGAAAACCATTACAAATTATAAACAAATATACTGTGTTGGCCATTAGATTCAGGTTAAAAGAAACACACTTAAGAAAAGATCCAAAGCGAAGCAGGCAGCTGGAATTTAAAGGTAAATCTTTATGTAGGAGAAGAGACAGTTGTACAGGTCATCCACAAAAACGTGTACACAGAAACAAACAGCGATATGAAGGCGTTTGTTGGTCTTGATAGCTGTGTCCTGAACGCCTCTACACACCCTACTGTACAGCTGGGCACTTCAGACTAAAACGGCCGCTTATGCGCCCTACATAGTTGCACTACGCTTACCGATAAGAACCGGTCTGAAACACAGCCCGAACTCAATGTGTTTCAAACGCGCCGGTTAAAAACCAAGGCACAGCTCTGCGTCTTATATAGATATATATCAGATGTTATATTAGTGAATATGCGGCTAGTTTAATGGCACGTTGGCACGTTAACACGTATGACGTGGAATAAAACACGTATAAACAGGCTGGAGATAGAACCGGGCAACAGCGAGCAGCTAGCTAACGCCGACAGAGTCGCACTGTGTGTGCACCCAAACGCGCGTTTCGGTCTACAAGGTCGAGCTCAACGAAACGGACTACGGACAGAGATCAAGCTGCCTTCGAGTGATCTGTCACGGACACGTTAAAAATGGAGTTCACCTCTGTATAAAACGTCTCAAATGCCTCATCCCTGGTGCTACTCTGAGCCGCGGAGGCGCCCGCTGAAGCCGCCATTTTGGACCTAGACCTGCTTGCGGATGTGACGTGATGCAAGCGGAAGTGCGCTGAACGAGCGCTCATTTTTTGACAAATGAAAGAGTTATGAAATCGGACCCACTGTGCTCTTTTCGGGGGTGTTGTGGATGAATCTGCCTCCCCTATGTCCATGGTCCAATATTTTTGGAGAAAATTATTTTTGTTTATATGTTCATCCATCCATCTTTGTGGTATGAAGATGTTTTATTTTTCTCATTGTTTTTTTAAATAGAGGTCTAAAGAATTTGTTTTGGTATAAATGTATTTTTCCTAGCTAAATATTTTTTTATACATATGTGTAGCCTTCATTTTGGTATATCTGCACCTTTGCTGAAGGTGGGCGTGGTCGGTTTTTACATTTGCTGCAGATGGGCGTGGTCTGTTTTACATTTGTGGAGGTGGGCGTGGTCGGTTTTACATTTGTGCAGGTGAGAGTTGGCGGTTTTACATTTGCTGCAGGTGGGCGTGGTCGGTTTTGCATTTGTGGAGGTGGGCGTGGTCGGTTTTACATTTGTGCAGGTGGGAGTGGGCGGTTTTACCTTTTATGCAGGTGGGAGGGGGCGATCAAAAAATATAGCACAGGTCTGGTTTGGCGCGTAACAACAATGGAGTCAAAATATGAAGTTGTGAAGAAAATTAAAGCGGCTATTTACTTCACAAAAACAAAGCAAGACAAGTCCGACATTTAGAAACAATTTTCAGTTGTTACTGGAAGAAATGGAAAAGAATTGAACTTTGTAAAGTTGCGATAAATGTGCGCTTGAATGGTGGAAGTTCAACAGTGTGCTTTCCTGCACTCTCAAAACGTGTACGTTTCATTTTGAGTATCCGTTCATCTAGTACGCAGTTAGAGAAGACATTTAGTGTATGTGAGTGGATGTTGGAAGACACACAAGCCTGGGACCACAGTCGATCACTAACATTCTCCTCCTCCATAGCAATCTGGAGTATTTTAGGCCAAGTTAATCATAATTTCATTAATTCATTAAGTAGCCTACATTTAATGTTTATAGTGTTATTTATTTTGCTATATGTTAAATAGCTACATAAACACCTCATATCTGAGATTTTTATTTCCTATATATTTTACTTTTTGTTTAATTTCTTTAGGCTATTTTATAAGTAATTCAATTAAATATTGTGCCTTGTTTGGTTACGAGTTGAACTATTAGGCTATTGTTAGGTGTGTGTGTGTGTGTGTGTGTGTGTGTGTGTTGTTACGCATACGTTTAAATAGACCTATGTTTTTTGGCTCTGCTAGTTGTGATGTTTAAAAATTGATGGTCTTATAAGGCGAATAAAAATTGGCCCAAGGTGTTTGCCATGTGTGGTACTTTTACGTGTGATTTTTACTTATGGTCAGTTTAATTAAACGCAATGTTTTGTCTGTTATTCTGAGCGTTTAGTTCTGGCCTAACGTTTGTGTAAACTTTTCACAATATCTAGGCTACAAGCTGAATGTTTGCGGGTGCGGGCAGGAGTGGAACACGTTGCGGGAACGGGCGGTAATGGTCAGAAATTCAGTGGGAGTGGGATAAAGAAATCAGTCCCGTGCAGGGCTCTATGAAACAGCAATATACAATCAAACGGTGGGTTTTATATGTCATATGTAGGTAATAAAACATTTGGGCAGTGTTGTTACATCAAAAATAATGAACGACAAAGATCTTGTGATGAAACAACCAAAAGTTGATTTATTTTCCAATAACAGCATACCCTGAAGTGTGTTATTCCTCTTAAACCACATCAATTTGTGATTAATTTCATCCACTGTTACATCTGATGTTGTGGAAGGTCTGAGACAAGTTAGTCCTGTTGACATTTCCTCGAGCTAGTGCTGCTTGAAAGCGTGATACTTTTACATATTTATGCATAAATGACCTAAAAGATCATCAGATCAAGTCCTAAGAATCCAATATACTGCTTTCAGTATCTGGTTTGACCCCCTTGAGCAGCAATAACTGCAACTAAACGTTTGCGGTAACTGTTGATCAGTCCTGCACACCTGCTTCAAGGAATTTTAGCCCGTTCCTCAGTACAGAACAGCTTCAACTCTGGGATGTTGATGGGTTTCCTCATGAGAACTGCTTGCTTCAGGTCCGTCCACTGATGGTGAACTCATGAACATTAGCCACCTTGAGCAAGACCTTTAGTTGCTTAGAAGTTACCCTGGGATCCCCCACACCCGTGGACTATTACACATCTTGCTCTTGGAGTGATCGTTCTTCCTGAGCCTGGGGTCAATATGGTCTTGAATTGCCTCCATTTCTACACAATCTGTCTGCTGAATTGATGGAATTCAAACTATTTAGAGATAAGTTTTGTAACCTTTTCCAACATGATAAACAACTCCTGAGGTCCTCAGAAACAACCTTTCTTCGTGCCATGATACACTTCAGCAAACATGTGTGAAGCCCAGACTTTGACAGATCCGTTCTTTAAACTGCTAATCCTAGAGGTTCACATACTTTTGCCACTCACAGATGTGGAACATTGGATCATGTTCCTCAGTAAAAAATGACCATGTTTAAAATTTTTGTCTCAACTTGTTAAATTGGGTTCGTGTAATCTATGATGACTTGTGTGAAATTCGAGATTAAAGATTGTATTTATGCAGATGTATGGAAAATTCTACAAAGTTTCAAGCACCACTGTATAAACAGTCATACCGTCACCAGCCTCCTGAAGTTAGTCTTTCTCTTAAAGTTGAAGTTAAAATGAGAAACCAATAAGTACAAAGTCCTCTGTCCTGAAGACTCCTGTTGTGTAACTGTTGCTGGAACTGGAGACTCCTTCTATAAATGTTCAATAAGCATCTTACAGGATTCACAATATCAGCCATTATACATTTTTATTTACAATGAACACATTGCATCATCGGTCTTAGAATACATGTCATGTCCGATATACAAATGGCTGTGAATGAGCCGTTTCTACAGAAACGCTGAGGTATTAGAACAAGTGCATTAAATATAAACCTGTGATCTGAAATAAGCCAGCACTACTATCAGAGCAGCAACAGAAAATATACACCTTCTGACAAATTAGAAGCAGTAATTTAAGCGCACTGTTGTATGGCAGAAACTAGCCGCTAGGGGTAGCTCGAAGTGCAGGTCCCAAGCCCAGACAAAATGGGAGGGTTGCATCAGGAAGGCCATCCAGCGTAAAGGCATGGAAATAATTGAGACCACAGAGACAACTCAGTTACTTTTATGTTTAAACTGAATAACGTCCTCCTGACAACACTGCATTTATTTTCTCCTATGGAAGATTGACATATTTATGACATTTATCAGACACCTTAATCCAGAGCAACGTACCTTTATACAACTGAGCAGTTAACGGCCTTACTCAACTGCCCAGCAGTGGCAGCTTGGCATGCTGGGATTTGAACTCGCAACCTTCCAAACAGAAGCTTCCTGTCTTAACCACTGAGCTACGACTGCTCTACATATGTTCCAAGAGGACTGAGAGATAGTGTTCCTGGGGCTCAATGCTAGCCTACGGATTTACTAATTAATTTACTGGCATGATATGCCTAAGCCAAATAAAGCTAATTATTAAAAAAGTGCTAACAGGAATTTAAGTATAACCATCATTAGAGTTTTAACTTTAAGTCTCTTGTATTACACTGATGTTAACTGTTCAGTGATGGAGACTTTGAAAACACTATGATAGAATTATGGAGATGAAAGAAGATGAAGCAGCCTACTTGAGGTAATTAAGGTCATTTACAGTGATTTTATGAACATGGCAAGATTGTTTGACAGTAAACTTGTGCTTTAAAAATGATCCTGAAATCAAGGCTTTATCGTCATCACAGCAAAAGTAATTCCTAATGTCACGTCGATTGCTGAATCGTTTTTAGACGCGAGCATGACTTGCATGAAGCTCGGCAGACAAGGCGTTGATTTGAAGCAGCGGTTTGGCACTGTGAGATGTGAGCTCTCGCATGGAAATATGAAAACCTCACACAGGAGAAATAAAACGAATGCCTTGTGACGCATAACAACAGGGAAAATTTGGAGGGATGTAGCCCAACTCAGCCCTAGCTGATGGATGGAAATTGCACAAGACTATAGAATGTTACAAAAATTAATTTAAAATTCAGAGACACAGAAATCCTTCATTTCTGCTCATGGCATCAAAAAAAAAAAATTCATTAATTGGAATGTCTCCCAATACTCACGGCACGGTACTGATTGTAACTTTATACATGTACACTACAGCATCGCACCCATATTCTTTGAACATCACATTTCAGATTTATAAGCGCCACTCTTCTGAGGCTTTCAACTAGAGTTTGGAGCGTGGCTGTGAGGATTTGTGAGCTTTAATGAGGTCAGGTGAGGATGCCTGGGGTGCCGTTTATCCCAAAGATGTTCAGTGGGGTTCAAGGTCAGGGCTCTGTGCAGAAGTTCTTCCACTCCAACCTTTAACAGTGTCTTCATGGAGCTCGCTTTGTGCACAGGGGCATCATACTGGAACCGATTGGAGTTCCAGTGAAGGGAAATTGTAAAGCTACAGCGTACAGAGACATTCTATACAATTGTGTGCTTCAGACTTTGTGGCAATAGTTTGGGTAAGAACCACATGTAGGTGTGAAGTGTGCATATTGATAAGTGAAGAGAATTTTTTTTTTTGACTGCGTCATAGACGTTTCTTGCAAATATATTAACGTCATGGTTTCTTTAAAGCGTTATATTGACCCGAAACAAGGCTGGTACTTTGTATCTACGCTGCAGGGTTAACCTGATGAGCGGAAAAATCAGGTGCGTGGACACACGCGAGACACAAGGAGGGAAGATTGGGGGACCCTGATGTCTCTGAAAATCCAGGGGCTTCTGAAATATGACGTTGGGACCCACAAGGAAATGCTCTGCTCTGGAAAGAAAGGATGGAGAAGATTAATCAAAGATAATTTAACGCCACTACTGTACATGCACAATTATAAGAAGTATTCTTAAAGTGGAGTGTGTCCCACTGATGGAACACACCTAGTTTTCTGGAACACATACGTCAACACAGTGGTCCATTTACCTCCATAACAGTAATTACCAACAGCATTCGATTTTCTATTCAGTTTATCTATAAATGTTTTTATCTAAGCAAGTTACTATCCGCTGAGGCTCTATCAGAACAAAGAAAAATGTTAACAGGCACATACACACATTAATATTGGTACCCCTTGGAAAATAGGAGCAAAGAAGGCTGTGAAAATTAGGTTTTTTTTGTTTAAACTTTTGTTAAAATAATTCACAAAATACTCTGCTCTCATGGAGATCAAACGATTGAACACAACACACAACATTTTCACTTAGGGGTGTACTCACTTTTGTTGCCAGGGGTTTAGACATTAATGGCTGTGTGTTGAGTTATTTTGCGGGGACAGCACATTGACACTGTTACACAAGCTGTACACTCACTACTTTACATTGTAGCAACGTGTCATTTCTTCAGTGTTGTCACATGAAAAGATCTCACATATTTACACAAATGTGAGGGGTGTACTCACTTTTGTCAGATACTATACACACACACAGGCAAGAAAAAGTATGTGAACCTTTTGGAATTTCATGGTTTTCTGAATAAATGTGTCATAAAATGTGATCTGATCATCTAAGTCAGGGGTATTGAGAAATATAATGCATCTTAAAGAACACAAAATAAATTTAGATCTTTCATTTCATGTTCATAGTGTTTGTGGGAAAAGTATGTGAACCCTTGAGTTAATGACTTCAAAAAAGCTAATTGGTGTCAGGTTTTGGCACACCTGGAGTCTTGTTAAGAAAGTGAGTTTGGAGGTGTGGACTACAGCTACTTTGACTGATAAAAACCCCTCAAACCTTTGGAGTTTGCTCTGCACAAGAAGCACACGCTTATGTGAGCCATGCCTCGTCAAAAAGAGCTTTCCGAGGATCTACAATCAAGAATAGTTGATTTACATAAAGCTGACAAGGGTCACAAAGTGATTTCAAAGACATTAGAAATTCACCAGTCTACAGTTAGACAAACATTCTACAGACACTTTGGGACTGTTGCTACTCTACCAAGAAGTGGGCGCCCAATCAAAATGACACCAAGAGCACATCGAAGACTCATCAACGAGGTAAAGAAATAACCCCGAATGACAGCCAAAGATTTGAAGGCATCGTTGGAACTGGCTAATTAATATCTCTGTTCCTGAGTCTACAATACGCAAAACACTGAACAAGCAGGGAATGTACTCCAGGACACCACGAAGGAAGCCACTGCTTACTACAAAGAACATTGCTGCACACCTGAAGTTTACAGAAGAGCACATCGACACTCCACAGCAGTATGGGCTAAATGTTTGTGGACTTATTTATTCTAAGGGTTCACTTACTTTTTTTTTTTTTCCCCATTGCCAGTTTGAATGTTCAATAAAGACATGAAAGATCTGAATTTATTTTGTGTTATTCTTTTAGACACATTTATCAATACCCCTGACTTAGATGAAGATCAGATCACATTTTGACAAATTTATGTAAAAAAAAAAAACATGACATTCCAAAAGGTTCACATACTTTTCCTTACCACTGTGTATGTATGTATATATTATATACACACACAAGACTGCAGCTACTGTATGATAATTTTTCACAGCCTTCTTTGCTCATATGAACAAGGGTTCCAATATTATTGGGAGAGCATTGTGTATATATACACACACACACACACACAACCATTTTCTTCTCTGTATGTATTTGTTATAAATCCCTCCACTGCTGTATGGAAAGAGAAGACTGGAATTATTTCCTTCAAACCACTGACTGTACACTAATAGCAAGGTTAAAAACCAGCAATGCCCAGTTTGTAAAATGTACTGGTTCCCTGCTAAGTTATCCAAATTGGTTAGATTTCACTATCATACATCCATTAGCACACCATTCCGATAACCAATCCAGTGTTAAGTTTTTGCTCCCTCACTGCTCCATGTCTGCATACGAAGGAAAAATAAAAATAAATTTAAAACCACACAAGTAATTTAAAAAATGTGAGGAATGTGATGAAAATTTTAATACATTTGCAGGCGCTGCATCACCGAAGCATTTCTAATTATACTGGACACTAATGCAAGTAAAGCTCCATGTCATGTCCATCAGTCTCTTTTTTTTTTTTGCCCTTCGATCTTCACCCATACCCACAAACGCTTTTCTTTGGATGGTACAGATGTGAGCAAGAGAGCAAAAGAGAGAGATGTCTGTGGTGCCCAAGGACCTCTTACTGAAAACATTGTACAGGTTCTCAAACTTTTTTTTTTTTTTTGGTTAGGATCAGGGATCCCCATTACCCAGAGTAAAGATTTATTTTACAAACAAACTAAAAAAAAAAAAAACTAGGTACATAATTTATGAGACTTTTTTCTACCTAATCAACATTGGGTTCAATGCATGTGTTATGCAAATGCTTATATTAACAAGTGTTCGAATTCCTCTTAATAAATAAATAAACAACAATCACACTTACCTTAGACTTTCTCTAGTAAATGTGGACAATAATATTTTGGATATTCATGAGAACCACATCGTTTCTGATCTTTGCACCCAGACAGGCCATTTATATATATATATATATATATATATATATATATTTTTTTAATTCCAGTTGTCATTATTTGCAGGCCTAAAAACTTAAGATAATGGTGATTAAGAAAAAATATCCCTCCCCCTCTCTCTCTTTTAAAGACCCCACTATGGGAACCATGTCTTTAAAAGAAGTTATTTTGATTAAGTAATAAAAGGAACCAAATGAATAAATGTAAATCTCATGTACATATAAATACAGTACTGTGAAAAGTCTTAAGCACCTAAATACACATATACTAAAAATTAGTTGGTGCTGAACACGCATGTTAGAAGAATTTATTACCTCGATTCCACTATTTGTTCCCTTAAAGTCGGCAGCAACAATAGAGACAAGCCAACAGATGTGTTGTATCTGCTATATATATATACACACACACACACACTCACACACTCGTCAATATTAACTTACACACACACCCACTTGTCTGACTTTCATTTGAGGAAAATGGAGAATGTTTCATTAATATGAAATGAAACCTGTCACATTAAACAAGCACACACTGCAGTTAACGTGTATTAATTAATCGATTATGCAATCAAAAAAAAAAATTGCCACAAAATGGTCAAAACATTCGGTTTTAATCTGAAAGGAAAAAAAAATGCAGCCAATTATGATGAGGTTGAAAAAAATTAAATAGGCCTACAATTAACTGTCAAATTTAACACTTTACAACTAATGTTAATGGTGATGAAAATTAGAAAGATTAAATTAAAGCACTCAGACATGTTCAAACACTGAGCAGCAGATCAACCGTGAATCAGACCATGTGGATATTACACTTGTAGAAGGATTAGACGTTTTATGGCATTTGGCAGACGCCCTTATCCAGGAAAACTTACATTCACCTGATTTATACAGATGAGCCATTGAGGGTTAAGGGCCTTGCTCAAGGGCCCAGCAGTGAGAGCTTAGTGGTGCTGGGATTTGAACTCGACGACCTTCCTATCAGTAGTCCAACGTCTTAACCACTGAGCTACCACTGCCCTTCATCTTAAGGTTTTTTTTTTATTAACTATTTACTGCATGGTAATGCAGACTCACCTAAAAATCCACCACCCAGCTGAGTTTTCGGGCTTGCCACTGCCATAAAGCAGTTCTCGACTGATGAATACAGCTGTATTGTAATATGAAGAGAGTACGGAAGGGTGTAGAAAATATTTAAGCCTGAAATTGAGTAAATAATATTTATGACTATTTTAAGTCTTTGAAAACCATTTTTATGTTTTATGATAAAAGTGCAGCGTTTTTTTTTTTGGTTGGTTTTTTTTTAAACGCCATGTCAGCTTCTATGGCTATTTTCATGGCGAGAAATATCTAAGGTACTCTATATAAATCTATTTTTCTTAAAAACTCAAATCGCATTAGGTTTGACCTTGTTAAAATTTTCATCCAAAGTGCTGACTGAATAAAATGTTTTTCTAAAAAGGATCGCACAGGGTTTCAAGGATAAGAAGGTACATGTTGGAGAGTCTTCTCCTAATATTTAAAAACTTGTCATCCTGGAGTGAGCTATTTGACGGCGGGTGGAGACGATCTGAAAACAGAGAAACATTTCTTTTGCAAACAGTAGGGCTGATTTCATGGAGTTTGTCCATGGTGCATTGGTCCCATTCAGCTATTTGATGTTAATGAGTTTATTATGGGTTTCAGGTCAGTTGGAGATATTAGACAGACACTTTTTGAAATCCGCTGATAATGCTTCTTTTGCAGCAGTGTCTGCTTCTTCATTTCCCAGGATTCGCCAGTGTCCTGGTAACCAGCAGATTGAAATATAAAAATTTTGGGCCTCAAGAATCTTTATAAGCATTGGGTGATCATGTTTTAGGGATGACATTGCTTGAAGACATGATTTTGAATCTGTAAACATTTTTTATGTTGAATAGTCTTTATGAAGGCCAGTGCTAAGATGATAGCGGTTGCCTCTGTTGTAAAAACGTAGCTGTTCTTACAGATGGATATTCCTCTTTTTGGTGATCACGAATGCAGATGGTACACAGATCCATCTGTATATATAGGGGTATCTGGTGGATGTATTTCTCTAATGTATACGAGTTGTTGTTGAAAGTCAATTGGGTGGGTTTCAGATTTTTATATTCTTGTTAGGTCCGAAATGATTTTGGATTAGTTTTTTTTTTTTTTTTTTTTTAAGTGAGGGGGGCGGGGGGTTGGATTAAAAAGAAGTGCTTATGTTACAGTAT
>JAOUWY010000015.1:21254682-21267016 GCA_025728095.1 Prietella phreatophila | reverse complement strand
AATGGGTGTGTGAGTGTGTATGTGATTGTGCCCTGCGATGGACTGGCACCCTGTCCAGGGTGTACCCCGCCTTGTCCCTGATGTTCCCTGGGATAGACTCCAGGTTCCCCGCAACCCTGAAGACGGAATAAGCGGTAGAAGATGGATGGATACTAATAATAATAACAATAATAATAATAAATTAAAACAATATTTCTCTTCTTTCTTATTTATTTTAACAATGATTCCACCCTGAACAGCTTAATGATCAGATTAATGATGTGATCATCAGTGGTGTCTAAGATTTATTCACTAATTAAGTTTAAACTTTAGTTTATGCTTTCATTGACATATTTGATTAACAGTTTCCTACATTTCCCACAATGCTGTTTGACTACCTGCTGATAGTGTTGCACTGGGATTCATCTCTCTCTTCATCTCTACACTAAAGAGAGTGATTTACTCTGATTAGCTTTCTCACTTCTTCATCTGTACACTCTGCAAAGACCAGACCAGCTTCCGCAGCTTCAATTTTATGCTAATACCACCGTCGTCAATGCCATCATACTCCTCATAACTCAACAGTGAATAACTCAACAATGTTTTTTACTTTCACATGTACTGTGTGTTTCCATGTTTCCTGTTAAAGTCCTGTTAAAGTATATGGTGGTTACAAGCTATCTTGTAGATAGCTAACTAGCTGAGCTGAGTCTCCACTATGTTGGATTTTGCATTAACATGATGTTGAATGTTGCTGTAAAAAAGTAAAATTCAGCAAATTCAGCTATTGCTGTGGATTTCATAAGACAGGAAGAACAGAGACCGAGTGATGGCCCAAGGCTAATGGCTTTGCATAAATGACAAAATTAAATCACTGCACCAAATTATGTGTTTGTATCATTACAAGCTCTGAGATCATTGGGGAATTAATGCGACTGTCATTAGAAAGCTTCTTAAATGTTTCACTTTTTGTATTCCTTTTGTTAACTTGATGCAGCATGTAATAATCAACTAGGAGAATATCATAAAATTATTTATATACTGAGAGAGATGTAAATGAAATTCAAGTGCTTTTATAATTTGACAGATGATTTTTTACACAAAGTGAAGACAATACAAGCACAAAGCTGAGCTTCTGAGAGATACCGAATATTCTCAATGGCCCAATATGAATTAATCAATTTATCAATTCAAAATAATTTACTGTGGGGGGTATGGTGGTTTAATGGTTAGCACGTTCACCTCACCCTCCAGGGTTGGGTGTTCCGAGTGTTTTGGGGTTTCTTCTACTTTGGCTTCCTCCACCAGACCAAAGACATGTTGTAGGTTGACTGGCATTTCCAACTTGTCCGTAGTGTGTGAAAGTGTGTGTGATAGTGCCCTGCGATGGGTTGTCACCCCGTTCAGGGGGTCCCCAGCGTTGTACCCCGGGTTCCCTGGAATAGCCTCCATGCACCCTGCCACTCTTTGTAGGATAAGTGGTATGGAAAATGGATGGCTCATTTACTGTATTTACAGATCAATGCAGTCTTAGACATAATTAATACAGCTGTACATTCATGCAATTATCCAATCAGCCAATCATGTGGCAGCAGAACAATGCATAAAACCATGTAAATACATTTTAAGTGCATCAGTTCATGTTCAGGTAAAAAAATCAGAATGAGGAAAATGTGATCTCAGTCTGCCAAGTGAATAAATGTAAATCTAAATGTGATCTGAGTGACTATTTCATGGTACCAGACGAATGGTGAAAAAACCAAAAACATCCAGTGAGTAGTGATTCTGCAGGCGGAAACGCCTTGGTGATCAGAGCGATCATGGGTTAATGGCCAGGCTGGTTTGTGTGGTCAAATAACCACTGTTTACAACTGTGGTGAGTAGAAATACATCCCAAAACTGAATTCACATGGCTGCAACAGCAGTTCTGTTGCTGTGAGGCAAAAACAAGAATCTCAGGCTACAGGTGGATCACAATAACTGGACAGTACTGGATGTGGTACACATAGATGTTTGCTGCATGAGTGTGCAGCTGACAAATCTGCAGCAAATACTGTGTGATGCATCATGTCTGAAAGCAAAACTGATGCTGTTCTGCGAGCAAAGGAAAGCGGGGTCCTACCTGGTATTAGAATGTTGTTTAAAAAAAAAGTGCCCAGTGAGTGTATACGAGTGTCTGCATTAATAAAATGTTATCAAATTGTTCCTCAATACTAGAATTATTACTAATCAGATATTAGACCGGATTTCCGGTGAACACTGGAAAGACTTTTTTTGCCTCTGTCAGTGTCCTTGGAAATGCCTCAGAAGCATTTACACACCTCCGAACATGACTCATGAGAGGACAGTCTGTGAATAGTGGGAGCACTTAGGTGTTCAGCATGAATGACTGCTGCCACGTTCACCCCGCTTCCAACCCAGCTCCTGCAGCACAGACCTACTCTGACCTTCATCATTTTAATTAGACCTTTAATTAGAGCACTTTAACAGGAAACATGGAAACACACAGTACATATGAAAGAAGAAAACATTGTTGAGTCATTGATTATTCACAACAATTGTTTTGTAATGTTCTTACAAAAAAAAAAAAAAGAGTCCAGTGAACTTTCTAGATAATTTTTTTTGGCAAGCATTTACAATTGCTTTCAGTCAATTGTGTCACAGCTAATTGTCAAACTTTAACAGATTTATTAGTGGAAGCTGCATGAGGTGTGATACATGAAACTCTCCCTGGCAAATGTTGCTTCCCTGATGCACAGTGTGACATCAGTTTCACAGTGTAGGAAGACCTTGTTAATGCTGATGATATTTCAACTTTTCTGCTCAGGCAAATTGTTATGTAGTAGCTGTAGAACTCTGACCATCTTCTAGAACAGTGATGGACAAAATGTGCTCGCCGTATTCCTGATATTTCACCTCATTTATCAAAATGGATATGAAGGAATTGTAAGCAAGGAATGAATTATTCATGAAAATCCAGTTCGTTTGGACAGATGTTAATGCTAGCTCCTCGTTTGTAAGTCGCTTTGGATAAAAGCGTCTGCAAAATGAATAAATATAAATGTAAAGGTAAATGAATTTGTAGAAATGTACATATAAGGAGACCTGCTAGTGTGAAACTCAAGTGATGACTTGTGAGAAGGTAATTAATACAAATCCATAAATGTAGACACATTAGACTGGCCATTGATTTAGGACAAAAGTATTGGCATCCTACAAAAGGTTGGAAAAGTTAGTCTGTGTCTGTAGTACGTGATGCAGTGCACTGGCTGAGCTGTGTTACTGGAAAATTGTAGCTCATTTGGAAAATTTGCATGCACAAAGTTGTGATTGATGTTATGACTTGCTTTCGGTTCTTTGGTACGCTCTAATGTATGTGCTATGACCAAAGTTGCCAGATCGGTACAACCTAATTGACCAGCAGTATTAAAATGAAGATTCAATTCTCTGAATAGTTCTTTCACAATGGTATGAAAATGGTGTTCAGTTATTACAAATTTATAAATAATAGATAGGCAGATTATAAATCTAATAATATATTAGATGTTATATGTAACATATAGATGTTATATGTTTAATAAACAACAATTCACTTTAGAACACAGACTGACTCTAGTAGTTCTAGAACACTTGTAACACAGACATGACTCTAGTAGTTCTAAAACATTCGTAACACAGGAGTTCTAGAACACTTGTAACACAGACCTGACTCTAGTAGTTCTAGAACACTTGTAACAAACAGACATGACTCTAGTAGTTCCAGAACACTTGTAACAAACAGACATGACTCAAGTAGTTCTAGAACACTCGCAACAAACCGACATGACTCTAGTAGTTCTAGAACACTTGTAACACAGCCCTGACTCTAGTAGTTCTAGAACACTCGTAACACAGGAGTTCTAGAACACTTGTAACACAGACATGACTCTAGGAGTTCTAGAACATTTGTAACACGGACTGACTCAAGTAGTTCTAGAACATTTGTAACACAGACTGACTCTAATAGTTCTAGAACATTTGTAACACATACCTGACTCTATTAGCTTTAGGTCATTTGTAACACAAACCTAACTCTAGTAGTTCGAGAACACTTGTAACAGACTGACTTTAGTAGTCTAGAACAATTGCAACTCAGACCTGACTCTAGTAGTTGTAGTCTAAAATATTCAAACACAAAAGCAGACTGCTTACTTTTGCACAAAGTGCTGAAAATAATTTAGTATATTACAGGAATAGAACAGGTTGTGAGAGCAGTGTAATAGCCTCTTTTATAGAAGACACAGGAAGAGAAACAGGGGACAAAGCAGCATGCAGTCACGTTAGCACAAAAGAGTTCATTAAAAGAAAACTCCACCCTGAAACACATTAAATATGTTTATGTAGAAATATTTGTGATCTATTCAGCACATATGAGGACGCTGCTATTGTTGGCGGAGTTATCCATCCATCCATAATGATGTTTATTAGACGAAACAGCTGAAGTGATCTCAGACATAAGGGCTAACACTCAGGATTTGCTCCAAAAGAACATGTAACATCATATTTATGAAAAATCGAACAGAAGTATTGGAGACAGCAAACAGTGGACTCAAAATTACTGAATGCAATGCAGTTAATAAGTGATTGATGAGATGACGCTGGTGTTCGTATGAAAGTTGAAGCTTTGGATAAAGTGTCGCTGCATCAGTCTCTTTAGTGTAGAGATATATCGAGGGCTAAATCCTACTGCATGGTAGTCACATGGCATTGTGGATAAAGTAGACCAATATGACGATGAACATAAGTGAAAAAACAAAAAATGAAGCTCAAATTCAGACACCACTGAAGATCACATGCTAATAAACATTAATTATGCAAGTTGTTCGGGGTGGATTTTTCCTTTAACAATGTTTTAGCAAACAAACACAGGTGTCAACACAAAATAAAACCCTTTTAAGTACAACAGGTGGGGTGTGTGGTGTTTTGCCTTGATGTTTAATATTACGGTTTTTAAACTGCACACAGTGTGAAAAGATGTTTCTACATCATACAATTTGGCATTTACAGACAAAAATCGCACAGCATAAAATCATACTTTGGAACTCGGTTGAACACATAATGTGATGTGCTCACTGGCAACTGATTTAATGCCACAGCGACCAAAGACAGACAACGACAAAGTTCTGTCAGTGCTACGACACTCATCTAAAACCCACCAAAAGGAAAATTACATGAAACTCACAAGACTGCTACAAATATGGTTGTAGAAACAATGATTTGCATCGTGTTTATGTGACATAATGTTTTAGCCAGTTAATGTTTTAGCCATGTTTGATGCAAAAATAACACTACAATAAGCACTAATAATGCTGGCAACTCCCAGGCTTGAAACATTGGAATACATGGAAACTTCACTAACTGCATTTTCAGTGATAGAAACACTCATTAGTTTTTTTCGACTGATCTCATTATAAGAGTTAATAGCCCATTCCACCTGGATATCAACTAAAATATGATTTTTGATGGTATAAATCATTAACAAATGTGAGGGGGAAAAAAACAAAACACATGAGTGCAGGACATTTAACTGAGAATAATTAAAGCCCCAATATTTTGCATTCATGTTCTATGAAAAGATCATTAGCCAGGCCAAAAAAGGACAAGGTGTTTTAGAAAAGCTGAGGCCTTGATTGCTTTTTGAACTTATATAATTACAAAATTACACCTTATTTCAGTGTCCAAAACACATACAGATTCGAGCCCGCATGAAAATAGGTTCATATCATTATCAAGCAATTTGCAAGTGGAATAAGCTTGAAAATTGATATTGCTTATTGGGTTAGCACTCTTATTTATAACTTTATTTAAAGCATAGATTCAATGATTTTGTTGATTTGCTAAAACAGAAGATAAATGGCTAAAAGGATAAATATACGTTCACGTTGAGTCCCTTCCCTGTGCAAATGAGAACCGATATACCATTTGTACTTCAGTGGATAGGGGCATATTCAGAGCTGAGTTACATGGGTGTAGTTATAATTTAAAACTGAAATTGGTATTCAGACCTCATATAATTATACACTTAAGCAGTTTTCAGAATCTCTGTGAGAGTTAACCATTCAGGGCAAAACTTGGTGAAAACAGAGTTGTCTCTCACCCATTAAGCGTACACTATATCACAATTCTTGCACTATATGTAGTGCATGCTTTGGGTTGTGGGACATGATGGCTCAATGGTTAAGGCTCTGGGTTACTCATCAGAAGGTCAGGTATTCAAGCACTAGTATTGCCAAACTGCCACTTCTTGGCCCTTGAGCAAGGCTCTTTGCCCCTTCTGCTCCAAGAGTGTAAATATCATTGCTGACTCAGCACTCTAACCCCCACTTCCTAACAGGCTGAAATATGAAAAAAAAGAAAAGAAAAAGAATTTCAATGTGCTGTCATGTATATGTGACAAATAAAGGTGTCTTCTTCTAAATAAATAAAAAAAAGAATGATGGAATGCTTTTTGAGTCCAATATTCCATCAATCCATCCTATTCTGTACCACTTATCCTACACAGGGTCACAGGGAGCCTGGAGCCTATCCCAAGGGTCTTGGGGCACAAGGTGGGGGGCTACCTTGGATGGGGTGCCAACCCACCACAGGACATAATTGCAGGCACAAACACTGACACAATACAGAAAATTTAGTGATGCCAATCAGCATGTCTTTGGACTTTCTACAATGCATGTCTTTGGACTGGGGGAGGAAACCAAAGGAAACCCTCGAAGCACTGGGAGAACATGCAAACTCCACACATGTGGGGCAATCGAACCCCCATCCCTGGGGGTGCAAGACAAACATGCTAACCACTAAGCCACCATGCCCCAGATGCCAATATTAAATACATTCACTTCTTAAAAGTTCACAAACCAATTTTCCCTCATAAAAAATTAGGGGATATGAAAACTGGAAACCATGGAGGTCTGATCTAAATGGTGAACCCAGAAAATCAACCCATCTCTGAATATACTCACCTTTCCCAACATAAATATTGATGCAACTTTTGGCCTTAAGTTGCTGACTTAAATGGCCAACTCTGCCGACATCAGTTACACTTTTGGTGGATGTTATGTGAAGCTAGCTGCTTTGAAACTTAACATATGCCTCAGTTGATCACCTGAAAACTAGTGCTAGATCCAGAACTTTCTGAGAAATAATTGACTGGTTGGTAGTCATAAGTCCTTAGTCTGATTGGCCATAACATTTTGTGGCTTTTTCTATTTATTCCAGTTTTGAGCATCTAGAGCACAATGTATTTTTTAACAAATATTACAAAAAAAAGTGTCTCACCTGTATGGTAAAATAACTGCCATTTCATCTATGCAGTATTTGAGCATAACCTGCTTAGTCCATGGGAAATGAACTAGGAGTTCTTGGTGACTTGTGCGCAAGTAGTGGGTAATATATTTTTGTACCAAACATATTAGACCCAACACTGTCAGAAGCATCAAAACAATTCCATTTTTGTTCTAGCTGCATGAAATCTAATACTATTTCTAACCAAAAAATATGCCATAAAAATGCTTTTATATTTTCTAATACATAACCAGTCAAATACAAACACACACACACACACACACACACACACACACACACACACACACACACACACTATTAGCACCATGCCACTTGAGTCTCTGGACTAGAGGTAAAACTGTACGGAATGACAGAAAATAAAGCCTCCATCAAATGAATGCTTTAAAGCCAGACTCAGAGAGTGCACTCTTCTGCTCAGGTTTACACCCTCTCTGCTTTCCTAATGAGAAGACTGAGACAGAAAGATTGACAGAAGAGTGCACCATTAAATGTATCTTGCTGTTGTTGTTCTCTTGGTGATAATTGACTCCCAGTCTGTGGAGTCTAAAATACAGCAAAATGCTCTCAGCACAAGGCTGAGATTTGATTTATTACTGTGTGACACTTTCACACCCATTATTGTGTACCATAAAGGGCACTTCAGTCTATAAGATAAAAAAAAGAAAAGATATCTTATTCGATGTAATAAACATAGATTGATATTTAATAAAGATTGTTTTTTGGGCATCCAACAAACAACATAGATAGATTTAACATCATAAGAACCTCGTGTATTTTCAGAAGATTCTTTTTTACTTGTATGACCCTGTTCAGTGTACTTTAATGGTTCTAAGACATCATGCCTATATGATCGCACCATTGGCACTTACATCTTAACTAGTAAATGAGTATTTTGTTGCACAATAAAATTCAGCACAGCAGTTAGGGTCATATAATATACACACTGTAAAACCGGATAAGTTCATTTAACTCAAAAGAATTGAGGAAACTATTTACCTCACATTTTTTAAAGTTGATAAATCAATTTCTTTAAGCCAAATATGCTTAAATGACAAAGTTTGAGTTAAATTTTTGTTATATTTAAGTGTATATAGTTTAAAGAAATTTAACATTTTAAAACTTAAACATTTTGAGGAAATTAGTTAATACGAGTTAAATGAACTTATCTGGCGTTACAGTGCAGTATGCATATAGTGAGGCGTTACGAGTAGTACCAAAATTGCATATTTGATATTCTAACTTCACTTCAGACCTAATTATGGGCCTACACAGGCAACATTGTCATTATATTATCAATTCAACAAACTTGAGATATCAAAATGTGAAAAAAGCCCACGTCCCATGCACACATTATGATTTAAAGACTTTAATTTAGTAGCTTGTGGCTTCATTAAGTTGTGATTTTATGTTACATCATATTACATTTGACTAACTTGCATTTCCCAGTGTAACGTTTGAAGTGAATTCACTGACTTAAGAACAATGAACTCAGTAGCAAAAATGTAACATGGCCTTCAAATAAATGAGTTAGATTTGGATTGACAGCTCCCTGACCCGGGAGTAGATACTTCAGTGTCATGAATTTTGCAGAGAGTTTTGGATACGTTTCTCTGTATAGATATAGTGTTAGTAATTTGTAGTGGAAATTACTTACTTCCTTATTTACTTAGTTAGTATATTAGTTCGTGAATAATATTTGAGGTTTTCATACCAGTTGTTTTTTTTCCCAGATGAGCTCTCAGGATCATGTCTACTTCTGGATCAGGGAGCTGTCGAGCCAAATGGGAATAAATTGCTGTTAAGCCCGCCCACATGTGAGGTATATTAAACTCTGGCAGCGCATTCATAAACCATGATTAGTGATAAGGGAGTTTAAAAACTGTTAACAAAGAATGCTGTTTATTTGAAGACCATGTTACATTTTTACTACAGAGATCATTGTATTCAGTTTCAGAGTGATTTTCTTCTTTCTTATCGTATTTTTGTTCAGTTCTTGAACAGATACGTTCAATACTTTTGACACAAATTTGATTCCTTATTATTCGTAACCGTTTAAAAAATTATGTTACTTGGGGATTTACTTTCTTAGGTAATTTAGTAACGAACCATATGAATGAAAAACAAAAACAAAACAAAACACACTAGTACACTAAATATAGAACCCTTAAGGATTGTCCCATCTTGAGGAAATCTTAATGATTTGTCCCTCTGAGAAACCCTTATGGGTTTAATGTACAACCCTACCATTGTTGGCTTTCTATCAGAAAGATGTTCAAATATAACCCCTTTACACACCAAATAAGATATAACTATACAAGAAGCCCTTAAAGGATCACATTTTTTCTGAGTGTGGTGAAATAATCCTTGGTAGCTGTTGGATATCACTGTAATAGAAGCACTCCATCTCCTATTACTTGCAGATTTAACAATGTGTGCTGTGATGAGAAAAAAATAACATTTTCTATTAGGAACAAGACAGTATTCTTCAAGGGATGAAAAGGTGCATCTGATTTATTTCATAATTTATTTCATTTGGCAAAACTTTTACAATTAGGACAGGCAGTTCAAGGTTAAGGCTTTTGCTCAAAGGTTTTTAAGTAGAAATAAAGCAAAGCTTTGAAAGAGAAAACTTCCACAGCTATCATCTTCCAAGTCCCAACACACATAACGCACTATTTAAATAAAAATCAAATGGACAGTCATTTAATGAGGAATAGAACGAAACACTGAACATACTGCATTGCAATTCTGTTTGTCCTGAACTGCCTGAAAAACAAACAGAGGCAAATCTAACATTTCTTAGTCAGGAGGAATCCCACATCGTGTCATGAGAGAAAGCTCCTTATTTGTATATGCACTGATACCTAATGTGCGTCATTCGCAGACTGACACCTCGAGTAACTGGTAGCTATTCAGAGCACCAATGTTTTCTGCATAAATAAACCCAAACTGAGCCACACGGAAGTGCTGAATTTCCTCTGTGGTTTAGAGGCCAGCTGCTTTTTATAGCACACAAGTTGCTAGCCAGGTATTTATACACTCACAAAGTGACAGAGTCAAATACAGTGCCTGGAAGATTATTAGAAACAAAAAGTATCACTTCAGAAACACAGCTCATGCGTTGTGGTTTATTTGGGCCACTAAGTGTGGGTCCGTTCACACACACCTACTGTCACGTTGTATTGTATATACACATACAGAAATACACACAGCACCACACAATCGCCACAAACACAATGCCACAGTCCCTGTCTCTTAGCAGAGAGGCTCTGGCACCCTGTAATAACTCTCACACCTCCAGATAGAGCCATAACCCCCAGCTAAAGATAAAGGTGTTGTAGTCTGTTTGGTTGCTTTTAAACTTGAACGTGTGAATGTTTCTGGTTCTAGCACATTGGCAGTATTTGCTTTGTAATCACACACACATATACAGGTCAACACGAATCGCACATGTAAAGGATGAATAGATGGATGAATGAACAAATAGGAAGGAAAGAAGTGAGGGAGGAAGGAAGGAATGAGTAAATAAAGAAATGAATGAGTTAATAAATGAATAATTTAATGTTTAAGGGAATGTGTGAAGGAAATACTGGATGAATGAGAGAAGGAAGAAAGGAAGGACAGACTGTGAAGGAATACATTTGCGACTGAAAAAATGAACGTGTGAATGAATGAAAGCATGCATGAATGCACAAAAGAATGAATGATGGAAGGAAAGAATTAATACACTGGTGGCTGTATGAATGTATGTATGTATGTATGTATGTATGTATGTATGTATGTATGTATGTATGAATGAATGAATGAATGAATGAAAGTGCACATGATTAAACTAATGTGTGAATGAATGAATGAATGAATGAACAAATCTGTAAATATGTTCAGTTGTTCATTAATTCGAGAGTTAGTGAATGAATGAACGAATGAATAAGTGAATAAGTTAAATCACAGAGAAGGAGGAAAAAGGATGCATCAGACAGGATCAGATATTTCATGTTCTCAAGGATATCCTCTGTAGGGAGTGATGTAGAGTCTATTGTAGGATTTTGGTTGACTTTAGTTACTCATGGGTGAGGGCAAAAATTTGTGACCAAACCACCCCCACCACCAACACACACACACCCTTAAAAAAATTACTAAATTCATTTAATTCCAGAAAGTGAGAGTGTCTCCTGCAAATCAAAGCATAAGGCAAACATTGAGCTTTGACATAATCCTCCAATCTCCAGACCTGAAAATAATATTTGAGGAGCTGGTCAGGCTTTGTGAGGGGTTGATAGGGTGGAGGTGCGGATAGTGCTTGTGGTGGTTGGGGGTTGGTATTATTATTATTATTATTATTATTGTTGTTGTTGTTGTAAAAAAAAGCCCAGTGAACCCAGGTGCAAGTAGCACAATGATTCCTCCACATAGCATCTCCCAGAACACATAGCACATTCATAACTCCTTTAATGAAAATTTAATTAATCCACTTATTTAAGGAGGAATTAAATAAAAGAGTGAACTTGTCTCCTGTGGTGCAGCTCTGTGTGTTCTGATCTGCCTTGAAAAAAACAAAACAAACTGAGGCAAACATAGAATTTCTCACTTCAGAAGAATCCCATATCACGTTGTGAGAGAAAGCACCTTACTTAAATATGCGTCGAGATACGAAGTGCGTCATTAGCAGACTAGCACCTCAGGTACTGCCAGCTATTCAGAGTGCTGGAGGTGCTGCCAGCTATTCAGGGTAATGAACAGAGCAGCACTGATAAACACTATATACTTGTTGTTTGGTTAGAATGCAGTTGACTCCTCCATGTCCACCCTCTATATCACTGACCTGGGAAAAATAGAAAGCCTTAGAGGATTATTAAACATTTTATGCAAATGATTGATTTGCTTTTGATTGAAGAAGTGGTTTATTTTTACAAAAAAAAAAAATCCAATGGAATAAGTCCATCCATCCATCCATCTTCTACCGCTTATTCCTTCTTCAGGGTCGTGGGGAACCTGGAGCCTATCCCAGGGAGCA
>JAOUWY010000015.1:21218107-21229221 GCA_025728095.1 Prietella phreatophila | reverse complement strand
CAAGCTACTGCTATGAGAGCTGTAGAGAAAAAAACACACAGAGAGAGGACTATTTCTCACCTCCCTCCCAATCTTATCCAGATGGGAGGTTGGCGGTTGCAGGTTAATGCATTCCAGGGCGGAGAATACAGATGGGTTCCCCTTACTGCCAAACAGTCTAAGGGATTTCTCTCTCTCCCCCTCTTCTAGCGGAGGCCGGAAATTGTATGAATATGGGCTTCCCTGCTCAGCCTCTCTGGCACAGAATGTGTGTGAGTATACTTGAGCTTGTCCACCTCTCTCTGTGCGTAGGTTGGTATGTATCTGGGATCTCCCATGTAGGTTGGTCTCACACCAGCTGGAACTGTGTGCTTGTGTGTGTGTGTGTGTGTGTTACTGTGTGTGTTTTAGAGAACCCTCTTATGACCATAATGAAGTCAGGCTTTTAAAGTAAAGTGCATCATCGTTAATCACTCCCATCAGAATTTTCTTCAGAGCGAGACATTAATTGTGATTAAGTAATGTAACAACCTAATGTGATAAGGAGTTTCAGCACTAATGACTGTGGCCAGGGGATCATTTCACATTGTTCGTTCAGTTGTTATGTTAACGTCAGTACAACTCTCTTATGGGCTGGGTAGTGGATGTACTTTCACACTATAAGCTGAAGTGCTCAATTATTCTTTAATTCATTCGTTCATTCAAAGTAACTACTTCATTTTGTCCAGCGTCACTATGGTTCAGGATAGTTCTGTTTAGTGTAGTTGTTACTAAAGAATAGACATTGTGTAAGCTGTCAAAGAGGTTACTTTTTATTATTATTTTTTAATTATTAATTTCAAGAGAGACATCTTGTGACTGTCGTACGATAGAATAAATATTACAAATAACCAATGCTATTTTCTACAATCTAGTGATCGAGGGTGTGAGGGTGCATCATAGCAATCAATTCGGACAGTCCTCAGGCTTTCATTACATTCCGGTTCAGCACAGTGCTTTTATTGTGGCTCACCATTGCAGTGATTGCCCTGGAGAGTCATGAAATTGTATTACTACTCGCTGAAACGCTTGTGCTGATTGTATGCGGAAATGTTTGCAATGTGACAACCAATAAGAATTTCAAACTTTGTTTCCCATTCGGATATAAGCACCCCATGGTTACAGTAAAGTCCAGTTATTTTCAGTTTTACAACACTAGACTGTTATCTACTTTAATGTGGAGATACTCATATAGTAGAGACAAGACTCCTAAGCATTTCTGCATAATATCTAAACTTATGTACAGCTTTCTGAAAAAATATAAGCTCACCTCCAAACCACTTAATTGTAATTTAACATCAATCAATATCCTGATTTCTGTTACCGTCTGGATTATTTGCCATTTTCAATGCAGCATATACTGTGCACTTTATGGCCAAAGGTTTGTGGACACCTGGCCATCACTCCTATCAGAGCTTAATGAGCATCGGACTCCAGATTTAGTCTGTTTTTACTGTTACTATAACTGCCAGTCTTCTGGAAAGGCTTTAGACTAGTTTTTGGAGCATGGCTTTGGGGATTTGTGTTCATTCAGCCACAAGAGCATTAGTGAGGTCAGCTGAGGAGGTCTGGGGTGCAGTCGGTGTTCCAGTTCATCCCAAAGGTGGTCAGTGGGGTTGAGGTCAGGGCTCTGTGCAAGACACTAAAGTTCTTTCACTCCAACCTTGACAATCCAGGTCTTCATGGAGCTCGCTTTGTGCACAGGGGCATTGTGGGCCTCTTACTATAGTTCCAATGAAGAGAAATTGTAATACTACAGCAAACAAACAAAGACATCCTGTACAATTGTGTGCTTCAGACTTTGCAGCAACAGTTTGGGGAAACACTACATACCACATATGGGTGTGATGGTGTCCACATAATTTTGCCCATTGTGTGTACCATTCACAAATTTTGTACACCCCCCCGCCCTCCATTCCAATGAATACCTTAGATTTTGAAAACACCTAGGTTTATTTAATCATCACACCCATGCACACACCTCCACATTGTAATTAGTACAAGTTTACAAAACGAGCAGCACTGTCAGTAACATGGCATTTGGCATTCTTGCGCTCCCTTCTTTCTCTACCTATCTTTCTCATGCATCATGTCAAAATGGACTAGGAATCACCTGTATAGGCATTTTTCTCTGCAGTGTGTGTGGGTGTGTGAACACAGGCTTTTAAATTCTAATATGCAGGTTATACTCCACCCACCCCTCTCTCTCTGTGAATTCTACCTTATAAGGTCTTTCCGGCTGGCATGCTGAGGAATCCCTCAGTAACCACGGCAACAACAGGCGACATGATCTCAGCTATGTGCGTCACACCAGTCTCGCAAGGAATAGCTGAACTTTATTAAAGAGTCATAAAAAAAATTTATAAAAAGAGAAGCAATTCAGTCTTTCATACAAAATAAAAAACCCTCTATAATAACTGGAATTTTTCCATCATTGCTGCAAACTCTCAAACACTGAAGAATAGTTTGTAAAAGCCCATAAAAGGACCTACTGATTTTGCACCACTGCAGGACTATGACAAAAAATATGAAATTAAAAAGAATACGAGTGTTTAAGCTCATGCTAAGTGCATTCTCCATTAAACACTTTAGTCTTTTTATGCTAATTTCTGCATTTGATGTTGAAACCCCTGTTTTTGGATGTCTGTCCAAGCAGACAGAGAAGGTGGTTGGCATTTGTGTTTTTTTCTTTCAGAAATAGTTACTTCATGCAAGCACAGTCATACGCAAGCTTTTGCACACACGCATTCATACCCATGAGTAAGGGAGTGTTCTATTCCAGAGTCTGACCGTTCCTGACTATTGTAATTTAACCAGAAATTAAGACCGATTAAAATAAGTGGGCCGGTGAGTCAGTCATTTTCATCTGCAGACCACACAGCTATGCTTCATGTATATAAGTCTCTGAACTGGTAAAGTAGGTGTACTGAAACTATGAGTACCAGCATTTAAGTGGAAGACATGAATAACCATCATGCATAACAATGTGGGCAGTACGCCGCTCAGCAGCCATTAAGAAAGAGCACACATGAGCTTTTGATCTGGCAAGGTCATTCAGTAATGTAAAAACTTTTCAGCTCACATAAATAAATATTTATTTGACAGCAGATACCAGGTTAGCTCTTTCATATTAGTTGTGAACTTCATTTTTACTAGGTGTTGGACAATTCTCATTAACCGCCAATGCTCCCCGGGGTTTCCATCAATGTAAAATGGGAAAACCAATCTCATGGAGGCCTGATGCATCTCTGAAACTGAAGATAACAGGGCTTTCAACCATTTATCTCAGTTATACCAATATCTGAGTAGTATTTTTAAGCATCTTATTACAGTACTCCATTAACCCATGGGTTTGTGGTTAGTATACCATGGTTCAAATTGCGTTAATTCCCAAAATCTTAGAAAGTTTGCATAGTGTATGTGACACTAGTAAGAGATCCCAATTTTGAAGATCAAATCAGCTCAGAAGCAAGTGAGGCATGCACTGTACTCACTCAATCCAGCCTCGCACCCTTTTCCTCTTTCATTAAATGTGGTAGCAAGAACACTTGAATGAACAACTCTACCTTCAATATGTTCAAACCACGGCACCCGAAGGTTAGGGAATTCTTTAACGTAAATTATGTGCTGTTAGCAGGCATTCAGCTGGAGAATTACAGGCAGGCCAGTGCTGTGAATGACCATTAAACGATGACTCAGCTTCTAGGCTCGGTCTCCAGGATATGAGTATGAGCACCTGGTTTTTTCATACCACTGAAGTGGACAAGCGTGATGACGTCACTTGGTGATCCATTTACTGTACAGATATGGCCTTTAAGAAAGCACATTAAGAAATCACATGATTCGTCGTATATGAACACGTGGTATACTGCAGGGACGGTTCTATACATTTAAATTCATTTGTTGTGCTTCACGCAATAACCACTTTGTGGCGCATGGAACAACGTACTGGAGCTGGACACAGCACAATAAAAATGGAATGTGTGGTCGAATGGATAACATCAAAGTATTACGTTGCTCATCAAAACGTATGATAAGCATAATTTGAACAAGTTTTTAATTACAAGATTAAGTAAAATATAAACTGAGTGTGATCGATTATCATAGTACAGGTATAATTACTATAGTATTTAAATTAAGGTGGTCTTGTAAATGTGCTATAATAGTGTATTGGTAACATGCAGGCTTACTACAGAGGCAACCAGGGTTTGAGCCTCAAACCCCTCAACTCAATGAACTGCTTTTTAAATAAGCATTTCCCCCCCACTGTAAATAGTTCATCGAGGTAACATTGAATGAATTCCACGTGAACAATACTGACTGGAAACCCATGCCAATTAGAAAGATTCAGGTGATGGACTATTAGCATGTTATTGTCATTCATTTGTATAATTCCAACCATTATTAAGTTTTTTATTTTATTTTTTTTATTTTTACTATTTAGCTGTCTTTTTATTTTAAGAAGCTAATAAATTGCAAATATAAAATCATTTTATTTACAAGTTTAATGTTTGTGATTGTTTGGTTATTTATGATTTAGTACAGCTTCTGACCATCAACTCAAAACAGACTTTTGCTTTGATGACATAATGGTTATTTATTCAGAAACAGAATAATCTTTAAAGCTACATTAAATCTGACCTCAGACAGCACACTTTCAGTTGATGGATGCCCCATTTATATTTTTGATGAGCTACAGAGATATTCAAGACAACTATATTATATATATTTTTTATTTAATATATAAATGATATATACATTTTTATATTCACAAGTGTCATGTTTGTGAATTTTATTCTAAATATGTAGAATATTTAGATCAAGCAATGTCCAGAAATAAGTGCAGCCTACCATTTAATTTTCTAGTTTAACCTTATATACAGTTACTGTAGATCAAAAAATATATGAATGCTTTGTAACATTATTTTACAATGACAGAAATCACTGCCCACTGTAAATGCAGTTGGACTTTATCCATCTTCAGAACACTGAACGAATATTGTTCATGTTTGGGGAAAAAATGTTACTATATTGTTTGCAGTTTTATAATGGGTCTTATTGAGCAAGTGAACTATTTCACTGTCCCACCAGTTACAACTGTGACCAAGAAATTAAACATTTTTTAAACATTTTGTAAGAAAAGGAATACAGTCTGTTTAATTGGGCAATCCAGGGAGTAAAATGCACATGCTCCCTTACTTTAGCTTTTAATTAATGAGCAATTATCATCTTTAAGTAATTTTATCATCTTTTGGCACATCATATTGAAGGGGAGGAGCAAAAGCATACAAATTCTATTCCTATCAAATTATTTGTATGTATTTGCAGTCTATGACAGCTCAATGGACACAAAAGCATTTTCCTCAAAGAGAAGCACTTCTGAGAGGTGACAACAGTCGGGGGAAGGGGAGATCCACGCGTCAATAAGTAACTGGCAAAAAAGTTGCAGGATTCATCCTCTTCAAAAACACAAAGAATTTATTTGTTGCTAAGCCCAATCCTATGGAAGCCCTAAACGGCCATGCATTATTATTTTTTTCTTTGCCTTTATCTTTCCTGCAGCGAGTATCTCGCAACTTGTATACATGGTTTCATTTATGGGTATAAAAATAGTATCTTAGAGAAGCAGAGTCTCTCAGAGGTAAAGACCAAACTTTTTTGAGACGTGTTGCTGCCATCAAATTCAAAATTACCTTATTTTTCCCTTACACTGGTACATTACCCAAGGTTTTTTTTTATATGAAATGTCCTATTGTAAATAAACTATAGGCTTATGGAACTTGCAAATCATTGCATTCTGTTTTTATTTACATTTTACACATTTTTATATGTTGATGCTGACAGTTGTTGTGTCTTCATAAGTTTTTTTTTTTTTTTAATAGCTTTAGCTGATAACCCTCTTAGATGCGTTTTCTTTCAGCAGAGGGGAAGTTTGAAATTATGCTATGGGACTATGTAAAAATGTAAAAAATAAGGTTGCTGGTGCTGCCATCCTCATCAAGGTATGCATATGGAGTCTACTGAGTTTCTGTCAGTCTCCCTGCAGTTTCATTTGAAATATCTTTTGGGCAGTTTAGTGGAATGGCCTCCACACTTTAGGCTTGTGCGAGCCTAGGGTTATGGGTCATTTGCACCTTTGCTTTTGGTTGGGTGTGGATAATTCCTGCTATTGTTTTGGCCAAGATGTTTTTACACCTGCAACATCTAGGTCAGCTGCTCAGGCAGAGCTGAACCCTCATAGAGCAACTGTTTGGAAAGTAAAAATAATAACATTAATAATTGCTTGAGTATGAGTGCATTTACATTTATATTTAAATTTATTCATTTAGCAGACACTTTTATCCAAAGCGACTTACAAATGAAAAAGAGTAGAGTAATAAAGTATATGATGAGAAGACTACTCAAGTTACTAGTTACTTCAGATCTGATTAAAATCAAGGGTAAATCTTGAATTTCAGACTACATGGAGAACTCTCTCTCTCTCTCTCTCTCTCTCTCTCTCTCTCTCTCTCTCTCTCTCTCTCTCTCTCTCTCTCTCTCTCTCTCTCTGTTTGTGTGTGTGTGTATGATTGTGTTGACACACTCGCTCCTTCCCCCTCTCCAGGATGCTAAAACCTTGAGCAGTTGTTGTGTCAGAACACATTGTTTAAACTAATTATTAAAACTGCATATATTCATTAATATTTAACAGTAACAGAAGAATCACACAGAATGTAACTAAATATAAGTACATTTCTGTGATTAAAAATGATCTTGAGTAAGAGTACAAGTATGGCCAGTTAATTGTTAAATGTTTTTTTTTCTTTTAAAAAGTCACTAAGACTGGCCATGGTGTACACATTTGATAAATGTTGCCACATGTTTAAATGAATACATAAAACATTTGAATATTTGGTTCAATTTTGATCGATTCACATATATACACCTAGTAGAAAATGTCAAAGCGTTTTCCCAGACCAACACATGTTTTGCTTCCACATCATCACTCAGACATTAACTGTGGTTTGTAAAATGGACAGAAGGAAAGAGTTCCCTGGTGGTTTTTCAGGACCCTGTTGATCTCAAACCTTCTCCACTGAGGTACATAAAGTAAAACAGATAATATCTCCATGTGTTGATTGGGATAACGTTAGAAGGCGAGATTGTGAAACGCACACTCAATTGTAAAGGTAATTTAGCTGTTTCCTTCCCAGAAGCACTTTTCCCATATTATGGAAAGAATACACCATGAATCCATCTCTTACCCTCATTGGCTCTGCCACTAACTTTCAGTCTTTCTCACCCATTCTTATTAGTGTGTCCTGTCAGTCATCTCCTGTGCCCTGGGTGGAACTCAGTGCCTCTCTGTAGTGCACAAGAGCTCTCATGTCTGTCTGCAGTATTGCTGTGTACCCTCTGCATCTCCTCGGCCATCCAACAGCATCATTATACTGAGAAATCTGCTGCCGCAGTGAGAATGGCCTTCAATACCTGTCTGCCATACACACTCACATCAGAAAAATTGCCTATGTTGAGAGGGAATAAGAAGACATATTGTTAGCCCCCTTGGGGTTTTGGGGATGTTTGGAGTTTTTTTTTTTTTTATTTATATATATTTTTAAATAATAATAATAAAAAGACATTTGACCATTGAAACATAATCTAAAGGGATGTTTTTTTTTTGTTTTTTTTCAAAGCTACACTGGACTGGTTCAAACCCAAGAACCTGAATGTTATGAAATTCTGCCCTCTGACTAGGAAAAAAAGAAAAAAAATGCCCCCTCCTAATCTCGGGACAGTCTTCTCAATGTTGATTTGACAGCAAATCAACATGACTGCTCACAGCATCACCAGTAAACAAAACAACACTTCTTACTTTTAAATTATTTATACTGTATATACTGTATTTGCTTTAACCCACATACAGACATATTTGCTTATTAAATCTATAACACTATACAGCTCCATATTTTGATAAGGTAAATATACATCACTAATTGCAGTTAGCTGGATAGCTTATTGCTAACTAAAGATGAATGTGTGTGTGTGTGTGGGGGGGAGTGCGTATGTATAAACAGGTTCTTGCCTGCAGACGTCAGCAGGCAATTTCAGACTGAGAGATTCTTGGCGAGTTAATCAGGTGTGTTTGCAACTGAATGGATGGCAGCTTGGTGACAATGGGCCCTCAGGCAAGAGTGGAAGAGTGGGAGAGATGAGAGCAGCTTTGAAGCCTGCAGTCCTGTGCTTTGCTCCATGGAGTGCTTGGCTCACCCCCCCTCTCTCTCTCTCTCTCTTTCTCTCTCCCTCTCTCTCCACGTCTCTGTGCTTTTATGCACTTTTCTACCTGTTCATATTTGCAGTACTCTCAAGGGTCTGTTCAAAAACTTATAGAACTTATAGAAACAGATTTCTTTTAAAATATTTAGAGAAAACATTGCAACAGTTTTGTGCTAGGCGGTTGTTGGGTTTTTTTAATTCCCACAGAAACTGCTTCATCACCAACAATTCAATGAAGTTCCTCCCAATTAGATTGGCTGCATTTCTCTGTAAATTTTTCAAACAGTGATTCTGTAGACATCTGAATAAATTTTGCTGCTACCATCAAGAGTTACATCATCAATAATGATTAATGAGCCCATTCCAGAAGCAGCCATGCAAGCCCAAGCCATGACACTAGCTCCATTCATGACTGATGAGCTTCTATGTTTTGGATCATATGCAGATCATTACTTTCTCCACACTTTGGCCATTCCATCACCTTGGTATAGGTTAATCTTGGGCTCATATTTTATAGAAGCAAAGATGCAATTCACAGCCAAAGTATGACAAAGCTATGCAATGCTTTGTTCCATTTTCAGGGAACAGGGTTATATGTGTAACCCAGACATTCCCTTTCAAATAGAACTCAATGTTGCATGCTGTGGAAACAAGAATACTCACTCCATCATACTGAAGGTATGGCCTGTTCAAAAGTTCAGAGTCCGAGGGTCACTGCAAGACACTCAAGCCCGGGGTGGATTGATTATACAGGCCGTAATATAGAATGAATGTGTACCATCCAGTTGCAGCACAGATAGCATCACCTTTACTGTCACCACTAAAGCAGAACAGCAGCTGATCCATTTCTCTTGTTCCAGTGTGATGAATGGAGGAGGGCAGAAAGTCTACGAGCTGGGCAGCAGACGTAGTCACTTTAGGAATATAATCTGGCCTAGGATATAGGAAGGCCTTGGCTAATCTAGGGGAAAAGTCAAGGCAGGAGGGGGCAACAGAGAGAGCTTGTAGATCTCCTACTCGCTTGAAAGATGTCAGGGCCAGCAGAACAGCTAACTTTACTGTCAGAAGCTTCTCAGAAGCTGACTTTAAGGGCTCAAATTTGGCATCTGACAGACCTTCCAGGGCCAGAGAAAGGTCTCAGGAAGGTATGTGTGGCCTCAGCCACCTAACACCATGGATAAACCTTGATGTTAGAGGATGTTGCCCCAAAGAGGCTCCATCATAGGAGTGTGTGCTGGCCAAACATACATAGACAATATGCCAACATAGACCCTGGTTGTAGAAGGAGCCAACCCAGCTGAGAAACATCCTTGTAAGAACTCCAGGAGTGTAGCTATTGTGCAGTTCACTGGGTCTAGCTGATGTTCCTCACATCAAAAGACAAAAAGGCACCTCTTGAGTGCTTACAATTTCATACATGGTTGTGGTGTGAGTGTGTGAGGCTGAGTGTGGGAAGTCCTGTGTGGGTAGGGCTGGTGTAGCAGTGCTCTCAGGGGCGTGTTGGGATTCCCGGAAGAGTTTGTGGGGGTTCCCGTGCCGTTATTCACCGTTGCGCGTAGTTTCACCAGCCGAACCTTCAGGAAGAGGAGAGAAAGAGAGGGAGAGAGAGAGAGAGAGAGAGAGAGAGAGAGAGAGAGTGGTTAGTGAAAAACTATACCACGTCTGTGGTGGGAATACCTCTTTTAGACGAGAGATGCGCACGTAGCCTGTGCGTCGGTACTCATACTCGCCCGAACGGAAGGGCGTCCTTTTATGTCCTCCTTCCAGTGTTGGAGTGGTGGGATTCTCACAACTGACTCTCCAATCACCGGACGGTATGGAGTTGGCGGTTCCACCCCGCCGTGACGGCCCTTCTGGTTAGCATTGGGTCTGGCGTGTGGCTGTCTGCTTCGCGTCGGTGTGGCAGTCGGAGAAGGAGCAGTTCTTCTACCTCTCGCGTCTACTGTCGGTCTGCCGCGACACCATGGAACACCCGATATGATGGGCCATTTGCTAGGTCACATGCAGAGACAAATCCGTGCTGCAGAGAAGCTCTGCTACTGCCTTGGGTCCAATTCCCTCCCTGATGTCAAGCTCACTCAGCAGGTCTGCTTGGTAGACCTGCAACACTGCCATTGTATGCAGTGACCCACAAGCGAGACCCACTGCTGCAAAGGCGTTGCCCACCAGCAAGGTGGCCTTACATGGCTTGGAAGGCAAAGCTGGCCCCTAAATTAGCTGCTGTCGATAGAGAGTGTTATAAATGCAGATAGTGTATGGTTTTCCCCACAAGGGTGTATTTCATCATGCACTTCTGGAAAAAAGGGGAGTTTTCTGCAGTGAGAGAGAGATTTATTTTTACTGTGGAGAAAGCGCTTGTCCAGCCTGCTACAAGCCACTTCCTCTTCCCCAGGCCAGTCAAGATTTAGTTTTTCAACTGCCCTAGTAATCAATTCAAGCAGTTCTTCATATACTTGAGAGCTGCTCTCCATTTTTGGTGCAACGGCACCCTATACTGGCTCCTTGGAGTCAGAGAGGGTGTTTTGGTTTTCCATAGTGGAAGGAGGAGTCACGACGCAAGCTCCAAAGTCCAGTGGAGAGCTGGACCAGGCAGACAGAGCTCAAGATAGAGCAGCACTCATTTCCGGTTACTCTTCCAGATCCATACGCTAACCCCAGGACCTGAGCCGGCTGGCTGCCTCAGCAGTGGCTGGCCCCGATCCACAAGGCTCTGAAACCCAACTTCCTTTGGCTGAGAAGAGAGCGAGTTGCAAGCGGAGTAGTCTGATTGTAAGGTGCTCAAAATGCACACAGCCAGACCCCTCGAGGGTGCCCTGGCGAGCTCCACACAAGACACTTCA
>JAOUWY010000015.1:20679877-20690689 GCA_025728095.1 Prietella phreatophila | reverse complement strand
GGGGGGAGTGTGAGATGCAGAGAGACAGAGAGAGAGCGAGAGAGACAGAGAGGGGAGGGGGGTGAGACTGAATCCTCACAGCTCACTCCACTTACAGTGTGCAAATGATTATTATCTCTAGCATGATGCACGCACATCTATTATTCCGTTATTTTTGTACAAATATGGACACTCCAACTGCACTAAAACACACCACACACTCCCCCAACACACACACACAGCTCTTGTAAGTGGAGGCTAAAGCTGGCTGTGATCACGTCAGATGGCAGGCAGACCAGTGTGGAGAGCAGGCTGTTAGGATCAGCGCTCATAATGAGTGTGTTCTGTCTTGCTGTTCTTCCACAGCCACACACACACACACACACACACACACACACACACACACACACACACACACAAATAAAAACAAGCACACACTGTATAACTGAACTATAAGAGACAGGTGTGAAAAGGAGAGGGGAAAAAGGAAATGAAAAGAAATATAAAGACAGAAAAAAAAGCGTGGGAGAGAGAGGGGGGGAGAGAGGGGGGGGCCACACAAAATATACCTACCTACCCACCTACCTACCCACCCACCTATACATCACACACACACACACACCCCCCCACTGACTTAACAGTTTGTAGTCTATTTTTGGCTACGCGCTACCAGCTGTGGTAAAACAGCAGGCTTTCAAACAGCCAACAGATCGTTATCGTACGAGTCTGGGAACGGATCCAACCTGGCTGCTCATCCAACAACGCACGCATCCCACATCTCAACCCAGAATGCCTCATCTACAAAAAGTTTCCGAGTGACACTAGTGTAAATCAGACGGACACTTTTCGAAGTGCTGCTCACGCAGCGTAACAGGGAAGTGTAATACGCACACTGGAAAGCGCTATCCGCCGTCTTCCACATACATGAGATCACGGTCATCCATATTTGGCTAGTGTCATTATGATTGAGAGAGAGAGAGAGAGAGAGAGAGAGAGAGAGAGAGAGAGATGCCCCTTTGCTCCCTTGGACCCGGGGAGCATCAACAGGATTCAAACTCGTACAGATACCGTTTGCATATTGTCAACAAGTAACATGAAATGACATTTTGCACAGGTAGGTAGGTAGACAGACAGACTGGTAGATAAACTGGTGGAGAAATAGTCCACACACTCACCTCTACTTACACGAATATACAAACACTGCTCACAGGAGAGTCCCTGGATGTTAGTGGATAAGCTCTACAGACAAGAACCCAGCTGAATGGACTAAGCGTGTGTGTGTGCGCGTGTGTGTGTGTGTGTGTGTGTGTGTGTGTGTGTGTGTGTGTGTAAAAAAGACAGAGACAGACAGATTCTGTGTTTAACCTAAACATGACCACAGGGTATAAATCAATCCACACAGCCAGTTCCATCTGAGGCATGCTGCACGCTAGTGAGAATGATCTTTTCACCCCTACCCACACACAAATCTTTTTTCGAGGGTGAACCATGAAATAAAGAGTCAGTGTAATGGGTCTTGACCCCACAGAGAGGAGATGGTGTGAAGGTAAACCTGCTCTCGAGCCCGAGAGACACACAGTTGGAAACCTGATGAGATCTAAATGAGGCAAACTGTCCCTGGTGGTGACCGTCATTCCGCTAACCCTCCTACCACCCCATCCTCTCTTTCTCTCAAACCTAAGATCCAGATCTCATGATCGCTCAAGGTTGCGCTAGAACAAAAGCCCATGATATTCTGTATGGAGACGCGCGCACACACAATCTGCAGGTGGTTAGGACTTTAGGTGTTGTTTGCTCAGGGCAGATGAATGAATCTTCTGCTCTTTATTCCGTCAAAATGTCAAACGTTTCATGTGAACTACACTAACGGTGGCTCCGAAAAACACTCCGTCTCAGGCTCTTAGTGCGTTCTCACATGAAGCTGTTCCAACCAGATTTGCCATCCAGAAGGCCATAATGATATGAATAAAACGGTCTTCTTAGTTAAAGAAGCTCTCAGGGCCTGCTCTTGGCTCCGAGTGCTTGTTCTGGGCATAGGCCAACTCGTTCAGAAGGGTAATTACAGGAAGCCAGAAGAAGTCTTGAACAGCTACAATCACGCTTGGGTTCAGGCGCGTAGCTCTCTGTGTCATTGACAACTTCTCACAGTGAATGACTCTTCTGTAATGAGAGAGAAGAGAAACTCCTTGTTTCCAGACCTAGCAATGGTTTAGAGAGGTTTAATGCATCAATACATATAGATAACATGTGGAACACGAATCAGGTGTGTGCTCAGTTGTTTTTTGGGAGGGGGTTTCTGAATACTAGAACCTATCCATGAAAAATAACTTGTACCAAAGTATGCCATCATTTTCATATTAAAGCAGTATTAGCCTGCTAGGATTTGAGCAAAGAAGCAATGAAAGCAAAGAAGGCTGAGAAAAAAAAAAGTCTGTTTTTAAAAAGAAAATGCACAAAAATACTCTGCTCTCATAGATATTAAACAATTGCAAATGCGACACAGGATTACAGGTGTGCAACAATTATTAGCACCCTTTTAGTCAGTGCTACCTCCCTCCGAGTCTTCTCCTATAATGCCCGATGAGGTTGAATACATGCCAAGGGATCTGAGAAAGTTCCTCAGTACAGAATCTCTCCAGATCCTTTCAACATCCAGGTCCATGATGGTGGACTCTCCTCTTCAGTTCACCCCACAGGTGTTCTGTGGGTTTGAAGTCAGGGGACTGGGATGGTCATGGCAGGACCTTGATGATGTGATCAGTAAACCGTTTCTCTGTTGATTTTGATGTACGTTTTGGATCATTGTCCTGCTGGAAGATCCAACCCGTTGAAGCTTTCTGACAGAAGCAAACAGGTTTTCATTTAATATCTGTTGATATTTGATAGCGTCCATGATGTCATGTGTCCTAACAAATTGTCCAGGTCCTCTGGCAGAAAAATAGCCCCAAAACATTAAAGCGCCACCACCATATTTAACTGTGGGCATGGGTAATTTATATATAGGTGAGGTACTTTTGTGAGGTACATGAGGTACTTTTCCATATGGCTACCTCCCTGTGTGCTCCAAAACCACCTCTGGTGTTTATTATTAAAAAGCTCTATTTTGGTTTCATCGGACCATAGAATCCAATCCCATTTGAAGTTCCAGTAGTGTCTGGCCAACTGAAGACGCTCGAGTTTGTTTTTGGATGAGAGTAGAGGCTTTTTTTCTTGAAACCCTTCCAAACAACTTGTGGTGATGTAGGTGACTTCAGATTGTAGTTTTGGAGACTTTCTGACCCCAAGACATGACTAACTTCTGCAATTCTCCAGCTATGATCCATAACATAACATTTCCAGTTAACTGGAACCTCTTAATTATTGCCCTGACGGTGGAAATGGGCATTTTCCATTCTTTCTTTTTTATTTTTATAGTCACTTCCCATTTTGTGAAGCTCAACAACTTTTTGCTGCACATCACAGCTATATTCCTTGCTCTTACCCATCGTTATGAATGACTAAGTGAATTTAGTCTATGTTACCGCATATTTATAAGACTGTGAAACAGGAAGTCATGGTTGAACAATTTCCTGTTCCTAGTCACCCAGGTGTACTAAAACGATTTCAAATATCAATGGGAATATACTTCAAATATATTTTTCTCATATGAATTCATAGTGGTGCCAACAATTGTTGCACCCCTATGTGTAACCTGTTTTTTTATAAACCCGTGTTGTGTTTGCAATTGCTTGCTATCCATGAGAGCAGAGTGTGTTTCACTGTTTTTTAACAAAAGATCAAAAGCTTAAACAATAAAGATGAATCTTCACAGTCTTCTTTTGCTCATAATTTCCAAGGGTGCCAATATTACTGGAGGGTGCTGTACTATACCGCTCTTAGCTGCTCAAAGCAGTCTGACCATTTTCCTCTGACCTCTCTCATCAACAAGACATTTCCACACATACAACTGTCACTCAGAATGTTTTTTTTTGTTGTTTTTTCCTCACACTTCTGTGAAAACTCTAAACACAGTTGTCTGTGAAATTTCCAGAAGATCAGCACTTTCTGAAATACTCAAACCAGCCCATTTGGTACCAACATCTATGCCACGGTTAAAGTCACATGTTCTCCTCATTCTGATACCCGATGTGAACATTACCTGAAGCTCTTGACCTGTATCTGCATGATGGTATGCACTGCACTGTTGCCTCATGATTGGATAACTGCATAAATGTGCAGGTGTACAAGTGTTCCTATTAAAGTGGATGGTGAGTGTATAGAATAAATACAACCGTAATTATATGCTAATGAAAACGAGTTAGCCTTACAGGTTATGGAACTTCGAGTGGCCCAAGCAGCCCATTATACATATTTATGATTCAGTACTGAGATTTGATTGCCAGTGTATTGTACATGCTCAAAGCCCTGAGGGTCTGGAAAACCAACCTAGTGAAGATCATCTGCCTTCCTGTGTGCGCATGGTCACGAGTGTGTGTAGCTAATTAGTCTGCCTTTATTAGCAGAAGTGCAGTTTGGTGAGCAGAGCTGCCATGGTAGACAGGCTCTGGGACGCAGGATGAGGATGTACTTGACATGGTGAGGGCAGCACTTCAGAGAAACAGCAGCTCTGTAAGACTAGTCAGTGTGCAAGTTTGAGTGGGTGTGTATTTGGAAAGACCTTGTAATATCTTCATACAGATGATAAAGAGCACAGGATTGCTGACACTGACCCAGTAACGGTCCTTAATGAAATCTACTCACTGGGGCTAAAAACACCGAACCCTCACACACATACTCGCACGCTCTCTTTCTATAAATAAATGACCTTATCGTGGAAGGTGTGACTTCAAACCTATGACTTACAAATGCTCATTATAATCAGAAAGCGCATCATGGATGTAGCACGATCTGCACAAATCGATATGCTGTAGTACTGTGACAGTACATTTCTGTAGTAAGGTGACATTGTAGAGGTTTTTATTATGACTGTTATCCAACAATTTAGAATGCTGTCGAACATTCACACTTAATACATAGCCTTCGGTTAATTATTTGGTAGGAAAAGCTGAAGAGATAATAGATCTTAGGAAACTAAACTCATGGCTTTAATATACGTATCAATTTGTGGCTGCATTTTATTAAATGAGTCATCATTATTTTTAATGGTTTCCTTTTGTTTGGGTGTGTAATGTATTTGTTTGTGCACGTATAAGATCTGAAAAGTCACAAAGCTCATAGTCTCTCGCAAAGGGATTTATTTATCCAACAGAGGACACTGTTCCAGACCTGTGAAAAACGCCTCGCTCGAAGTCCAGATGTTACTTCCGTAACACATCTACGGCACAGCGTGCACTATTAGCATAATCCCGCCCAAAGGCAGGCGCGATGAAAGAAGGCGAGGCTTCAGTGCATTGAGGTCCCATGTCGTTGAGATGCTGTGTGCGAAAGCAAACCCGCTTTGTTTAGCCTTCCGAAAATGGGAAAAATTAGGAATCGGTGATTACTGTATATTTATAAACGATGTTCCTGAGCAGTACAACCCGTTGGGCACAACGCATTTTACAGAGAACAGCTTCCTGAACCTGGACGGAGCACAAGGCAGTCTAAAGACAGAGGCTACTCCTGAAAAGTGTGGCGATTCCCATTTTGATCGGACAATCTCGCGCTTCTGAATCAGAACCTGTAAGTAGGTTTGATTAGTTTATGGAGTATCTGCTAGTGATTGTCCTAGTGAGGAGTTGTGTGTTGTGGCTCAGTTGTAGACTTCTGCTAACATGCTAGCTAAAGTTTGCCAAGTTGATTCAAGTGTGTGTTTGTATGTTGGTGATCTGACGGAGACGTTGATTGTAGCCGCCGTTTCGGCCAGCCTCAACCCTGTTGACGGGGCAGCGTCCTCCAACTCCGAGGTTCATGAGTGGTGTCAGGTGGCTGAGGCCCATCTGCAGACCGTGCATACCTTCTTGGGACCTTTCTTTGGTCCTGGAAGGTCAGTCAGGGACCCCATTTGAGCCCTTAGAGTCAGCCTCTGAGAAGCTTCTGAGTCTAAAGGTAGCTCTTCAGCTGGCCCTGACATCTGTCAAGCAAGTAGAAGATCTACAAGCTCTCTCTGTTGCCCTTACCCTGTGGTGTTGCAGGCTCTCTGCCCTCCTCTGTTCCTCACACTGGAACAAGAGAGGATGTACCTGCTGTGTCCAGTCAGTACTTACATCCACTGCTCCGGCAAGTGGCTCAAGTCAGAGTATCTGCTGGTCTGCTTAGACGGCAACAGTAGAGGTGATGCTGTGTCAAAGCAGCATATCTCTAATTGGATAGTGGAAGTAATCTCTATGGCTTACCAGGCACACGGTCTCGCCACACCTCTGGGCATAAGGCCTCATTCCACTAGGGTGTTCACTTCCTCGAAGACTTTGTCCAAATTGGTATCCTTACAGGATGCATGTGTGGCAGCAGGATGGTCTATGCCACACACATTCATTTGTTATTACAGCCTGGATATTCATTCCACCCAGGGCTCGAGTGTCTTGCAGTGACCCTCGGCCTTAGGTCTTTCTGAACAGGCCATACCCTCAGTATGACAAAGTGGGTATTCTCATTCCCATACCGTTATGCTAATGAAAAATATATTATATGTCCTATTGTAAGATTACATTAAACCAAATATAAGATTAGTAAAAAGGTTTGGAAATATTTGATAATGTCCAACTAAAAATTTTCTTGTTCAATTGGCAGATGATTTGGAGGGGTTTTTTTTTTGTTTGTTTTTTTCTTCAGCAATAGTCTAACTGCTTAATATTTAGTTATATGCCAATTGAACAAGAGTATTTCAAGGTTGAAATTAGAAGAAATGTCTAGAAATAGTTTTAATAATTTTGCAGTTGGTTTAGCAGCATGGTTCTGTAGATGTAGTAAATGTGGCCCAAACCAGATTTTCTGCTTTTGTTTTTTAAAAAAAAACTAATAATAATAAATCAAACTCGATCAGATATTTTCACTTCCAATGTAGACCACTTTCTTATCTGGTACTAAAATCGCATTCATATCTGTGGCATTGTGACCTCAGTCTAAACAGTTAGATCAGAATACATGAGAGTCCTGATCAAAAAGCCCAGCCTTTGATCACTTCTCACAAGGAATGATTATTTCCATTTACAAGTATGGCATTTAGCAAGAAATAATGGCATTTTGATAGAATGTCCTGAATAAGTCCTCAATATAAATATGTGGCAGCTTTAAACAAAGTATTACAGGATTCAAAACTTTGGAATTTGAGTCACGCCTGTTTTGAAGCGAAACATCTAGGTGACTCGCCTCGGCTTACGGTTTCAAACTATTTCTGCCCGTGTGTGTTTGACGTTAAGAAGAGATCCAGAATCTTCCTGCCTTACAGTCCAAAACAAGTCTTCATTTAAAACATATGTTGTTTGACCCCATCATTCTGAATAGTGGCAGAACAATGTGTAAAATCTTCCAGATACCAGTCAATGTTCACGTCAAACATCAGTATGGAGAAAAACTGATCTCTGTGACTTTAACTACGGCACGGTTGTTGGTACCAGATGGTTTGAGTATTTCAGAAACTGCTCACACACCGCAGTCTGTAGAGCTTACACAGAATGAACCTGCTGGTCCTGAACACCTCCATCTGCAACTGGATCCTGAATTTCCTGACTAGGAGACCTCAGCCAGTCTGGATCGGGAACAGCATCTCCAGCATCACCACATTAAGCACTGGGGCCCCCCCAGGGCTGTGTGCCCAGTCCACTGCTGTTCACTCTGCTGACTCACAACTGTGCAGCAATACACCGCTCCAATCACATCAAGTTCACTGATGGCATGACTGAGGTGGGTCTCATCAGCAAGAATCAGCATACAGAGAGGAGATGCAGCGGTTAACGGACTGGTGCAGAGCCAACAACTGGCTTCTGATAATGGACAAAACAAAAAAGAGAAGGTTGTTGTCAGGAGAGCACTCATGTGGCCACTCTCATCGATGGTTCCTTCGTGGAGATCATCAAGAGCAAACATTCCTTGGTGTTCACCTGGCAGAGAACCTCACCTGGTCCCTCAAGACCAGCTCCATAACTAAGGAAGTCCAGTAACGTCTCTACTTTCTGCGAAGGTTGAAAAAATTCCATCTCCCACCCCTCATCCTCACCACATTCTACAGAGGAACTATAGAGAGCATCCTGAGCAGCTGCATCACTGCCTGGTTTGGAAATTGCGCCGTATCGGATCTCATGACCCTGCAGTGGATAGTGAGGACAGCTGATATCATCACTGGGGGGGTCTCTTCCCTCCATCATAGACATTTAGTCATTGTATACGTCATATGCATCACTTTTGTCATCACTGGTGATGTCATGCGTAAGAGAAAGGGAACGGACATAAGGCAGTTTTTTGTTCGTAAGAAAAGACAAGTATGTTGAGGAGTAGTTCAGAAGTACATACAAAGCATTTACAGAGTTGTGTTCAATTGCTGTTGAAAGGATACAGCACAGATGTTCACTGATGCACGCATCTGGGCTGTGTCCCAAACCACGTATTTACCTACTATATAGCAGCCGAAACACACGTATTTCTCCTACTATATGGTATATAGAGATGCATGCCTTTCTCCTACTATATGGTATATAGAGATGCATGCCTTTCTCCTACTATATGGTATATAGACATACATGTCTTTCTCCTACTATATAGTAGGTAAGTACATGGTTTCTGATGCCGCCGTGCTCTCTTGTTTACCGTCAAACGGTTGAGCACTGCTGTGTGTCCATATCCTGTCGTAAAATGCGGTGAAAACTCATGCTATACGTGCAAATAGACGACTGCTTGCAGCCGTGGGCTGTGTCCCAAACCATGTACTTACCTACTATATAGCAGCCGAAACACACGTATTTCTCCTACTAGAATGGTATATAGAGATGCATGCATTTCTCCTACTATATGGTATATACAGATGCATGTATTTCTCCTACTATATAGTAGGTAAGTACGTGGTTTCAGACACAGCCGTGCTCTCTTGTTTACCGTCAAACGGTTGAGCACTGCCGTGTGTCCGTGTTCTGTCGTAAAACGTGGTGAAAACTCCCACACGACGTTAATAGTGTGTTTAAGGTGTGTACATGTCTGTAACGCACGGCGACAATTCCATTTGTGTTTAAGTATGACTTTAGTCAGATTAAAGTTATCAATAATCGCAGTTTACATGCTAGTTTCTTAATCAGAGTATCGTCTTAATTGGGTTAATATCGGATTATTGTTGTCCATGTAAACGTACTGATGTTGAGGCATGCAGACAAAACCCAGCTTTAATTGTAAACGAAATTGTGGTTCTGCTTGTACAAAAGGTCAGATTTTCGCCGAGACTTCTCTTCAACTGAAGCACGTTCAGTCGACACTGTTCGATTTAAAGTGCGTCGGCAGGTTTTACACAAACTCGTGGAGTCCGCGTCAGCTGGAGTGCACACTGTAATTAAAGCATGCATACTGAAATATAGACATTCGTGAAAAAAATAGAAATAATTCATGCAAAATAGGAACATTTTCACTAATGGTCCCGGATGTTTGGTAAAAAGGAGATACATACTGTATAAATGAGAGTGGTGTATCCTGTATGTGCGGAACATAAGTGTGTCACAGCAATTACGCTCAACTGCTATAGGGCCAATGAGAAGAGCTTGCCGCGTAGGAGGCAATGAGAAGTGTGTGTGTGCAAGATTATGAGAAATGAGCTGAGTGTTAGTGACTGGTACAACCCTACACTGGCAACAGTGACACTACAGCAAGATGACAAACTACACACACCTAGACAAAAGTACACAACGACCTTTCGCTCGACTTCTTACTCGAATATGGCTTTTATTTGAATCTATCCTGCTAATTCACTCATTGTCAATGAAAGGGATGATGCACAGAGACTGAGATGGATAGACGGAGAGAAAGAGAGTGCTCTCGAGTCCAAGAGAGGAGCTAGAAAATTCGCCCTCTACCTATAAATATCTACATGTAGGATATAAGAGAAGAGCCTTTTTCATCGTTTGCATTCACACATAAGGCCACATGCAAGCTCACACGTTGCGAACAGAGCTCAGAAAGCTGCTTGAGCCACTTCTGACAACAATAGATTTTATTATTTGATGGCTTGACATGGTGCATGAGGTCCCAGGTGCAACACAGATCAGCCCTATAACCGCATCGGAGCTCTGCACCTCAGGAAAATATTGTGATGGAGCTCGAGGACCAGAGAAATGTTGCTAAACAAAAATAGACTCCATACCTGCACACACAGCCTCTTTGGAGGGAATTACGTAACAAGAATACTGAAGCGTGCGATGTGTTATACAGGTACAACAACGCTATTAAGACGCAATAAAGCTTTAGTACATTAAGACAAGATTGCTCTGGAAATTAGCTCCCCCGCAGAGGCTCATCGTGAGCTTAAAAAAACGAATAAATGTATTTTATTAGGAAAAGAAATTGTCCACTTATTTCCTGCATGGCAATGCAACACAGTGTATGGATTTACCTCAAAATACAAAGAAAGGGAAAAGGATGAATTTTGCTTTTTACAGGTTAGGCGCACGGTGGCTTAGTGGTTAGCACGTTCGCCTCACACCTCCAGGGTCCGGGGTTCGAGTCCCCCATGTGTGTGCGGAGTTTGCATGTTCTCCCCGTGCTGCGGGGGTTTCCTCTGGGTACTCCGGTTTCCTCCCCATGTCCAAAGACATGTGTGGTAGGCTGATTGGCATGGCTAAAATTGTCCATAGTGTATGAGTGTATGGGTGTGTGAGTGATTGTGAGAGTGTGTGAGATTGTGCCCTGTGATGGACTGGCACCCTGTCCAGGGTGTACCCC
>JAOUWY010000015.1:20481557-20494039 GCA_025728095.1 Prietella phreatophila | reverse complement strand
TTTATTAATGCCCCTGCTTCAGACAGTACTTAGGAAATGCTCTTAGTGTCCCCGTGTGTCCACGTAAAGCCTTTTTACTGGCTACAATAAAACCACATGATCTCTTCCTGTCTTTCATAGAGTACATTTCTTTCGTCCTAATTGAACGTCCGGTCTTATTCGTGTTCCGTCTACGGATTTCTTTCGGATCGCTTTCTTTCGAGTCATTCATACGGAACGATCAGCTCCAGGAAATGTTGGTTAGATTTGTATGCATGGTCAAATACGCACGTGATTTATGTGATCCGTATGAAAATCCGCACCGATTCGTACCAAAAACGATTCGAAGTCCATCGATCACGGCTCGCGTTTCCGACTCGCTTTACACACAAACTCGGGTTTCCGATCTACCCGAGGTTTTCATTAATAACGCGTTTCCTGTGTAATCGTTCTTTCGAATGATTTACGAAGAGCGGTGTGTTTTTATACAGGTTGTGAAATGAGGCCTGATGTATGCATTCAGGTGGGCATGGGGTACCACGGGATAACGCGTCGCGTCCTTAAATCTAATGCATGTAAAATACAACAACAACAAGTGTGTATAGTGAGTTAACGAACATTGCGCATTTGAGACCTTCGTGTAGAAGTGTGTAAAAACATGGTGGTGTTGTTTCTTTTACAGGAGCGCATCCTCAACCCCCATGCTGCCTCTTGTACATGTGTGGCCTGCTGTGATGATCTAGCTGTGGTCAGTAATAACCACCGTCTCTGTCGTCTGTCCACTGTTAAAAATGTTTTCTTTTAAAACATCGTAGAGCTCTGCTTTAAAGGTGCCTAAGCTCCAGGGTGTGCGAAAAAAAGTCAACGTGAGTGAAGCCACATGCACACGATTTTGTATTTATTATTGATTGACGTGTTTATTGATGCTGACACTCATTGTCCACTTTATTAGGAACACCTGCACATTCATGCAGTTCTCTAATCAGCCAACCGTGTGGCAGCAGCGCAACGCGCGAAAATGAAATAAATCAATAAAATCACGCCGATTCAGGTCAAGAGCTTCAGTTAATGTTCACGTCAAAGATCAGAGTTAGGAAAGAGTGCGATCTGTGTGACTTTAGACGTGGCGTGGATGTGGATGCGATGGTTCTGTGCGTGGAAACGTGGATGAGATAGGTCAGCGGAAAATGGCCAGATTTGTTCAAGCTGTGAGGAAGGATGCAGAAACTCTTTACAAGCGTGGTGAGCAGAACAGCATCTCTGCACACACAACACATCGAACCTTGAGGTGGATGAGCTACAGGAGAAGAAGACCACATCAGGTTACTCTCCTGTCAGTCAAGAACGGGAATCTGAGACTATCATGAGCACAGACTCGATCAGACTGGATCAGGTAATGATTAGGAAATAAAATCACCTTTTTGTCTTTTTCCAGTCTGCAACAGTCTTCTGGTCGTTCTCCTCTGACAACAAGGTCATCAGCAAGGTGTTTCAGCCTGCAGACTCACAGGATGTGTTGTGTTTTTTTTTTTTTCTTTTTTTCACACCATTCTGTGTAAACTCTATAGACTGTTGTGTGTGAAAATCCCAGGAGATGAGCAGTTTCTGAAATACTCAACCTCCAACAACCACGCCTACCTCCAACAACCACGCCACGGAGAAAGTCACACAGTTCAGATTTCTTTCTTCATTCTGATGTATGATGTGAACATTAACTAACGCTCGTGACCGGTATCTGCATGACGTTATGCTATATTGTACTGCTGCCACATGATTGGCTGATTAGATAACTGCCTAAATGTCCAGCTATTCCTAATAAAGTGGACGTTGAGTGTATTTTTATATTTGTTGCTTTCCTTACGGGTAAAACAAACGGCATTAACATTGAATGAAAGGGTAGAGATAGATAGATAGATGGATAGATACTCCGGGGTACTCTCATTGGTTCCTGAGTCTTTCAGACACCTTGTAGTGTATCATTAAGCTGCAGTAGAATTTGGTGTATATTCATTTTGACCATTAAGCTATTTGATGTTCCTCCTGACTACCAATGCCAATGCTTTCTCTGTAGTCAGCTATGGTTGTGTTTTCAAATTCTGGATGAAAGATCAGAGATGTCAGAGTCGCAGGGGTACAAACGTGGCCAGCATAAACCGCACACAACCAGTGTGTAGTGTAGCTGAGTTGACAGGTCGGCTTCCGGTAAATGTACCTGTGTAATACAGCCAACTGTCGGCGTGCGTTCTCAGCAATATAAATCAGGTTAAGAACGCTGTATGTGTGAGTGATGAGCATTCAGGGTACAGCAGAGTTTATTTGTTTTTTCTGTACTTTCCAGTGGGTACCTCATGAAGTTGATGTGCATCTCATTACAGAAACTGCAGCGGTTTCTTTATGGACTTATAGTAATTATACAGAGTTCCGTCTAAACGAGTCATCATAGAGCCGATGTACCGCTCTGTAAAATAGTGGACATGCGTCCTTGGCTTTGTTTCGTTTGGCCCCAAACCCAAACGAGCACTTCAAACGCGCTTGCGAGTTATATTCCACTGTAGTTGGAGATCAAGTCTCTCCAGCGTATCACGCTATAACGACAACCGTACGGTCCGTCCAGGATTTGGCGACCGAGGAAATGACCGCAAAATCGAGGAGATAGTCGCTGGAGCTCGCAGTCGCCTCAGATGATGTGTGCCAAGACGAGTCAGAACAACACGAGTACAGCTAAAAGGTCTCGTTTACCATCAGACATCGCTGCGAAAGAGCGTGAAGGACTATTTTCGAGTATTCGCCTTTCTGAATAATGAAGTAGAAGAAGAAGCCATTATTTGTCACATATACATTACAGAACAGTGAGATTATTTTCTTTTCATATCCCACCTTGTCAGGAAGTTGTGGTCAGAGGGCAGGGTCAGCCATGATACATCGTCCCTGGAGCAGAGAGGGTTAAGGGCCTTGCCCAAGGGCCCAACAGTGGCAGCTTGGTGGTGCTGGGGCTTGAACCCACAGACCTTCTGTTCAGTAACCCAGAGCCTTAATTGTTGAGCCACCTGTAGTAGCATCTCTGCTGTGTTGTGAATCCGGAGCCCGGAAAATGCTAAATGCAGCTCTATGGCTTCCCTGGACTATGTCTGACATAGGGATGGGCGATATCGTATCGTTTGCGATATACCGGTAGAAATTCTCCCCACAATAAGAATTAGTCTTCCCGCAATAATAACGATAAAGCCTAGTTGATGACGTATTTCGGTGTGTGGCCCATTCACAGCTCACGTGCAGAGCGAAAACAAGTACGGCGGAAGGCGGACGTGAACCCGAGGAGGAATTTATCGCTAGGAAGAGCCACCTCTACAATCTGGAACTGGTTTACTTACAGAAAATCAGTTTTTCTTTTAGATCGATGTTTGTGTTTCTGAGGCTCTCAAGATCACAGCTATCACTTGTAGCCAGAAACAGTGGTGCATGGTACTATATTCATCTCGTCACCGATATCGTTATCGCAATAAACACCAGAAAATATCCTGATGTAGTTTGAATTCCATATCGCGAATCCCTAGTCTGAACGCATCGATGAGCACAATCTCAGTTCTGTGTTTTTCACTCTCTCTCTCTTTAACCTTCATTCAGAACAAGGACGGATCCTTCGGAGGCGACAGCATATCTATGGTAACGTCAAAAACGCTGGCTAATTTTGACCTCGTTGTTTAACGCCATGCTTTGTTACCGAAGCTGATGGTGTGTCTGCTCTCCTCTACCACAGACCGGACCTGTGCGACTCTTTGTCCCTTACAAGAGGCGAAAGAAAGAGAGTGAGCGCCCGGCATCTCCAGAGAAAAAGGAGGAACCGTCACCCAAGAACATTACTCTGGCACCCGGGGCCGCATGTAGGAGTTTTAACATCAATCCTCTCTCTTAGATTCCTTTGATCAGTACACACGTTATACCACCATAGCGCAGATACAGAAATATCGTCCTAGTATTTGTACTCTTCAATCACTAACACCTACGTGAACGTCGTGCTCAAGTTGAGTCGTTATATACGCTGGTTTGATGGGCGTTTTTGGTGCACGATGAAGATAATTATTAATATTATTATTATACTGGAATATTAGTCGTTTATGCATTTTAGTTAGGGCTGGCGTACTGCTTTGTAGCCAAAGCGAAAGGTTTGCTTCTGTGTCTACACAGTCACCGTGACCCCATCAGGTCAGCTCACCACTACAGGCACGCTGACCTTTGATCAACCGGCAACCGGCGAGGCGACGACCATCATTTCCGACAGCCCTGCCGCTTCAGATGTCTTCAGCAGCACAGCAGGTTGGTCACTGGCATTTTCAGACCCACTTCCATACACACTTTTATTTGTTATCATTTCCACCTTGAAATAAGAGCAACGGTGCAGTACCGTTCGTCATGTGAGGGCAGTCAGAGGTCACAGGCGCCTCTTCCTTCGGTCATTAGACTCCAACAAGTCTGGCAGCGATGCTTTCCAGCTGGCAGGTTAAATAAAGGTGCCTGGTCACATCCTGATAGCCGTAATTGTTAATCCGGATCAATCGGAAAACGCTTTTTATCTCCCCCTCCACGTTTTTGGCCTTCTGTCCACACAGACACGGCAAAAAACCGAGCTTTTTTTCGATAACGCTCTCCCAAGGACATGCATTGGAAAATCCTTGAGTATTTTCCGTCATGTCAAGCCATCATGTGTCCCCCTTCAATTCAAAACAAACAAGTTGGTGGGAACGATTGTTGTGATAGCGTCGTTAAAGACTTTGCACAAACTTCAGATTGCGTTTTTAAAATAAATGCAGGCCGAAGCTTCTTACGTTCTTAACGCATGTGCAGCATATAGGGATGTAACGTTAGTGCTTTCAGTGTAGATGGGCCATTTTTGGAAAACGTCGATCTGGAATAATGTGAATGTAGCCTAGATGCCACACACACACACACACACACACATTTATTTCCTTATTATCCATGGTGATGACCTTCCATTCGCATAATTATTAATGCAGGTAATTAATGCTATGCTATACCTAAACCTAACCTTTACGTTAACCTCAGTAACCAAAAGGAAACGCTTTGTCACTTCCTTTTCTTTAAAACTATGGTCTAGACCAGCCAAATGTTCCCATAATATCAAAACGGTCAGATATTCCTATCCTCATAGGGCCATTTGGTCCTCACCAAGATGTAAAAACCACACAAACACACACACACACACACACACACATTCATATTCCTCCTCCTCGTCCTCCTCCTCCTCCTCCTCTCTAAGAGCAGAGTGGCTGTAGACTCGACTCGGTCAAAGACAGAGAGGCTCTTGAGGCAGGTGCCTCATTAGTGCCAAGTGTACCGTAGTGTAGAGTTCCTGTGAAAGCCGGAACACCGCGAGCGGTAATGAAACCTTGAAGCCCCCTTCTGCTCTCACTCAGACACCGAACTCCGAAGAAAGAAAAAGAACTGCTTAGAAAACTGTAAACTGAGTGTAAGGTGATGTCGGTTTTACATTTGCACATGGATGTAAAAGCCATATTAAGATTCGTAAAACGTAAGAGTGCTCATAACTGTGAGAAAATGTTTTTGTTGTTGTTTTTTATTAGGACAGATCTAGAGGTTTCCTGGGGAGTTTAAAAATTGACCGAGGGCACACCTACACCAATGGACACATGCTTTGAACTGCCTAAATGGTTATCGATGGGTTTAGCGGCCAGAATCAGTTTATTCGCCGTATACGTTTGCATGTGTTTGGAATGTTTCTTGTTGGTGTGTTCGGTCAGAACACGATACATTCAACACGCATCTCGGACAACAACAGCACAATTACCATCCAAATCTTACTCGTTAAGTGGAAATGGTAGGTTGCGTTGTAATTTACATTAAGGTACATCAGGGTGCGTTAAACGGAGTGAGCTGTTATGATGTATAATAAATAATACCGATGATGTACAGCTTGTATAAACGTTTAATACAGATTGCTTGTTAGTTGCACGACAGTATTATAGTGATCACTGGATGCTGCCGAGCCAGCCTGGTTAAAAACAGAAATTGCCAGTGGGCGGAAGATGTCTCGATGACGTGGAACAGCTTTCCTGATGGTAGTTTATTGGAAGAGGTAATTAGGAGAGTGGAAGGTGTCACTGATGATTTTTCCTGCTGTGCTGGCGAAGTACAGGCCTTCAAATGATGACATACTGCAGCCGATGATTTTCTCAGCGGTCTCGGTCATCTGTTGCACCTTCCTTTATTCTCTGAAGGTGACTGCACCGGACCAGACAGTGACTTCAATACGCCTTCTGTATGTACATGTCGGCATGCCAGGGTCGAGCCTTAAGTGATAAAGTCGCAAGAAAATGAAGAAGCATATGTGAATCCTAAGATTTTAAAGGTGACAAGTTTAATTAACAGGGGAAATCTCGTGAGACGATAGAGTAGGGTCATTTTTAATAATATGGCACGGAAAAATTCTGCGAGTAAATATACACGCACCGAGTAATTTATTAGGAACACTATGCTAATGCTGGGAAAGTCAGTGAAGAACATCGAGCTCTTTTGTCATGTTCAAGGAACCAGTTCGAGACGAGTTTTGAGTTGTCATGCTGGAAGTAGCCATTAGACGATGGGTAAATTGTGGACATGAAGGCATGCTGTGGTATTCAAGCAACGATTGATTGACGGGCTCAAAGTGTACCAAGAAAACATTCCCCACACCTTTACACCACCACCGACCGGGAGTGTTGACACGAGGCAGGTTGGGTCCATGGATTCATGCTGTTGGTGCCAAATTCTGACTCTGCCATCTGTGTGCCTCAGCAGAAATTGAGATTCATCAGACCAGGCTAGGTTTTTCCAGTCTTCTGTCCAGATTTGGTGAGCCCGTGCTCACTGCGGCCTCAGATTTCTGTTCTTGGCCGATAGAAATGGAACCCGACATGGTCATCTGCTCTTGTGGCTCATCCACCTCAAGGTTTGACGTGTTGTGCATTCTGGGATGTTTTTCTGCTCCCCACAGTTGTACAGCGTGGATATCTGACGTACGATTGCCTTTCTGTCAGCTCAAACCTGTCTGACCATTCTACATCAACAGCAATATTTCACCCCTTCTGATGGTTGATGTGAACCTGATGTACTTGAAGACACTGGCCTGTATCTGCGTGATTTTATGCACTGCTCTCCTGCCACATGATTGGCTGATTAGATAATTACATGAACGTTTAGGTGTACAGGCGTTCCTAATAAAGTGCTCAGTGACTAAGTAAAGAATGTCTATATAGATCAGTAGGCAGAGCTAACAGAATGATACTGCAGTCAAATGCAGAAGGACATTTATTCATAAACGTTGATCCCACTTGTTGCTGAAAGTAAGTCTGAGTGGTTTGATAATATAAGTCCCAGGTCGTGAAACTTTTTAGATAGAAGAACACTTTTATGTTGCTTATGAGCGAATCTAGGAGGTGTCACGAATACGGGCTATGGACACGTTCTCAGCTTCTTCCTGTCATGCCTTTTACTCTGCTGGATAGTTGTGTGGATACACAACCTGTAGATTTGCTATTGGAGAAACAGCAGTAAATATGGAAAATCTTTTATTTTTATTAGGATTGTTATTAGCGATATAGGCGAAATCGCTGAAATTTATGAATTACTGTTACGGAACGAGTCTGCATTGTGAATTGGTCATTGATGGGTACTTGAGAGTATGAGACAAGCCAAAATATGTCCGTATTAAACAAGTGAGACTGGTGTGTATTCTCCAAAAAATAAATCGATTAAATAAATAAATAAAGTATTTTTGTGCCAACAACATTACAGAAACTGTTTAGTTTAACTGTTTCCGGCATGCTCTGCGTAAAACGGCTAAATCTTGTCTTATATTCACTAGATAGTAGTGACGACTTGTAGTTAAATCATAAAACAAATACAGGGACTCAGCCATCAAGAAAAATTGGTTGAAATCCAAGACACATGAATACAGCAGATAGATTCTGACATGAAGAACTGTTTTGATGGTACAGTCTCAATAGGGTATATATAGGGTATTTGTCGGTTTTTGTTTCCTGCCCATCATTTTTATACCAGCGCAGCCATTTGTGCCTTGAGCTCTTAACAGTCCATTAGACAGATAAGCCAAGGGCATTCGGAACAGCATACCTTCTCTGGAGATTGTGTGCTTTATTTCTTTCCCCCACTGACACACACTCCTTCTCAGTCCCCCTTCGAGCACTGGGATTCTGTCTTTCTTGTTTTTTTGTTTTTTTTTGTCATCTATTGATGAGGCTGTGGTATTTTTAGTTGCCCTCACACAAACTCATCTACACAGCTAACACCTAACAGCAGCGTATAATATGGTTAGCTTTTGTATACAAGATTATAAAAGAAAAACTCTTGCATTTCATATAAGAAATACCACCCATATGTGCTTTCCAGATTTAGTCCCCTGTTTGTTGTTCTAATAAGCTCCACTCTCCTGGGAAGGCTTTCCATTAGATTTTGGAGCGTAGCTGCGGGGATTTGTGATCAATCTGAAAACAAGAGCATTAGTGAAGTCAGGCATTGATGTCTGGGGTGCAGTCGGTGTTGCAGTTCATCCCAGAGGTGTTTAGTGGGGTTGAGGTCAGGGCTCTGTGCAGGACATTCAAGTTCTTCCACTCCAACCTTGGCAAACCATGGCTTCATGGACCTCGTAGTCCTGTAATACATGTAGTAATTCTCTGCTTCGTGACATGCCTGGAGTAGCCATTAGAAGATGGGTAAATTGTGGCCAGGAAGAGATGCACATGGTCAGCAGCAATACTCAAATAGGCCACAATTGTACAGAGTGTTTATCTGACTTACTGTAGCCTTTCTGTAAGCTCTAACCAGTCTGGCCATTCTCCGTTGACCTGTTTCATCAATAAGACCTTCCGATCTTCAGAACCATCGCTCACTGATGTTTATCGCACCATTCTGAGTAAACACTAGAGATTGTTGCATGTGAAAATCCCAGGAGATCAGAAGACACTCATTCTGACGGTTGGTGTGAACATTACCCGAAGCTGCTGGCCCGTATCTGCATGATTCGATGCGTTGCACTCCTGCCACATGATTGGCTGATTAGATAATTGCATGAATGAGTATGTGTACAGGTGTTCCTAATAAAGTGTTCGGTCGCATCATTTCTCACACAGCACCCCTGATACTACAAACTGTAGTTTTGTCATTTAAAACATTTTTTTTTTCTTTTTTTGCCATAATGTAGACGATGGTTGTGGTCTCTGTGTACCCATGTTCTCGTGAGTGTGTGGAGATGGAGATCTGTTAGAGCTCCATCTGTTAGGCTGGCAATTAAAGCCCCGTGCATTAGTTATGCGTGACCAGCTCCGTTTCTGGAAGACGAGTAGGTGCAGAGATCTCTGGCTGATAACGGCACTCATTACTCCAGGACACCTGTTTCCTCAGTGACCACTAATTATAATAGACTCATGTGGGTCTAGTTGTCTCTGTGGCCAAGCTCACACCAGGTGAGGTGGTGAAGACTGAAACCTAAAGTAACAACACTGGGAACAGTTGGTACCAAAAGTCGAGCTAGGAACGCTTTTGTAGTTTTTCAAACCACTTTCATATAGTGGTGTACTGGAGCCTACACTTGCCTAGCAGCTCTGTTTGTTTTGTATGGCGACTCATCTAGCCTACATTTCCCCTGCTCTCATTTATAAGATGTTAAAATTTAGACCCAGGTTAAAGCGGGATCCATATAGGACGGTGTGTCTAAATCTTCTTCACTAAGATCGCTTCTGACCGAGTGCTTTAAACTGTTTAAAAATAACTGCTGGTTTAAAACAGAGCACCTTTTAATTCTCAATGCTAGTCCTAAACTTTTCTTCTTTATTCTCGCTCTTTGTCAGTGCTGACCACGCTACCGGCGCTGACCGTCATCCCTCAGCAGCCCATTTTACAGGCTAAAGGTCCCGCTGCAGCCGCAATGGCCAACGGCTTGGAGACGAGCGAGCAGCGCACCTGGCTGTACCTAGAGGAGACGGCCAACACATTACTCAACACTGTCCAGCAGCTCAAAGCACTCATCGCCCAAGCCAAACAGGCCAGCCAAGCCAGCAGCAGCCTGGAGAAAAGCAACTGCAATAGGAAGGATGTGAGTGGACCGCATCTCTGTCTGATCGGTGTTGTCTATATAAAAGCAAAACTGCTCCCAGATCAGTAAGCACAATCTTAATTTGCGTGTTAACCATCGTCAGTACAGTGCGTAGATCCTTTAAAGCGATAGCTACGAAAGTGAGCATTTCAACCACTAGCCACTTCTCTTTGGAACGCATTGTCTGAACAACGCATATTTAAACTTTAATTCCACCCTAAAAATACCAGCCCAGATATAGCAGCTGAAATGTTACACCTCCCGCCCACACAGCACAGGCTAAGTCTCTGTCTCTTATTACTAGGGTTCTGTTTTAACTTAGCGAGAGCCACAAGGTACTTGTACTAAATTTCTGGGAACAATCACCTGTTATACGCAGAAACCGTCAATGCCGTATATACTCGGCAGCCAGCGATGAATGAAGTAGTCTCTTTTCCGTAGTTAAAGCAAAACCTGTTTAGTAGATTCAGGTTTATTAGTGCTGATAAACGACAGCAAAGAACGAGTTAAACTCCAAAAGTATGTGAACACCTGACCATCACACTGTACTTGTTGAACCTCCCGTTCCAGATTTATTCAGCCTTTACTGTTTATAATACAGGCTTTCCAGTAGATTCTGGAGCGTGGCTGTGTGGATTTGTGTTCGTTCAGCTACACGAGCGTTAGTGAGATCAGACACTGATGTGAAGCGAAGAGGTTTGGAGTGCAGGACACTCGAGCTTTTCCTCTTCAGCCTTGGTCTTCTTGGAGCTCGCTTTGTGCACAGGGGCACCGTCATGCTGGAACAGGAAATTGTAACGCTACAGCATACAAAGACATTCTATACAATGGGGTCCTTCCCTAAGTTTCTGACAACAGTTTGGTGAAGGAATACACATGGGTGTGATGGTCAGGTGTCCACAAACGTTTGGCAAAATAGTCTGCTGTATTTTAAAAGCACTTCAATAGAGGTGTTCATCTCTTTTTCCCTCATATAAACACTAGACTTGTTCGCACACGGTCTTTCGCAGTGATGCTTCTTGGTAAATGAGATTTTTTAGCTATACACGTGAATCCAGGAGTCTAGAAGTACCATGTGGTTTTGGACCTCAATTTCACATGGACATTCTCACTGTGGTTGCTGGGACTACGGATGCTGCATGCTGTTAGGACTGCAATTACCACGTAGTTTTACACTCGGGTCTCTTTTAGTGAGCAGTAGACTAATTCACCAAGCAGACTTCATGTTAAAACCATAATAAACTTTCTTTTACGTTCACACTATCCGGCGTTACCCAGATGAGGACGGGTTCCCTTCTGAGTCTGGTTCCTCTCAAGGTTTCTTCCTCATATCATCTTAGGGAGTTTTTCCTCACCACCGTCACCACCGGCTCGCTCAGTAGGGATAAACACTTAAAATCTGTTTCCTGTGTTTATATAATGCACTAAACATCTCGAACACACTACTGTTGTATAAATTGTACAGCAGCATTTTCGCACTCGGTAAGTCACTCTGGCTCCGTCTCAAGCTGAAGATGCCTTCTGATTAGTGCTAACCATGTCATAGCGATGATTAAATACCATAAAATCGTCTTCCCATCTCTCTGTCATCAGTAGGTTAATCATAAGTGTTCTTTCAGTCTTTTCCCAGTCACCTGTCGCTGACTGATGACACAGAGGGGAAGATTACTGAAATTATCATCAAGGCAAGTGGCTATGCTGCTCGCTCTCTCTCTCTCTCTCTCTCTCTCTCTCTCTCTCTCTCTCTCTCAGCTTAATTTCTCGCAAACTCCAATCTGGATTCAGGGGGAAAAAACCTGAAAGTGTGTGTGTAGGTTGGAGGGTACATGTGCAAACGTTTGCCCTGAACTTAAGCAGTAAAGCCAGTCAGCTGCATTACAGATAAAAGTCATTCATACTACGGTTTACAAGACATGAAAGTCAGGCGACATTTGTTTTGAACAGTAGCAGGAGGCATGCTTGAGGTTCTTCCAATTTCTGGAAGCGGGATTTGGAATCGCTCCAATCGACCGTCTCGGCCGACTTCGAAATGGTTCAGTTTTTCACGTTCGGTCCCTATGTTTTCACTTTCGTCAAACTATAGCCACGTTAAAAAACAGAAATATATATATAGTTTTTCAGCTGTAGACTTGCTGTAGCTGTGGAAACTAAATCCTGTAATGACATGGTAGTCACGTACATGTCCCTCTGCGCTGCTGCTCCTTCTGTAGGTGTAGTGCAGAGTTAAGCCACTTGATCTGTGGAGTATGATGTTGTTCTATCAGCAGTAACAGTTGTGAGCTCCTGCTCTCCATTTAGAGAGAGAGTGTGTGTGTGTGTGTGTGTGTGTGTGTGTGTGTGTGTGTGTGTGTGTGTGTGTGTGTGTGTGTGTGTGTGT
>JAOUWY010000015.1:20468389-20478940 GCA_025728095.1 Prietella phreatophila | reverse complement strand
GTGTGTGTGTGTGTGTGTGTGTGTGTGTGTGTGTGTGTGTGTGTGTGTGTGTGTGTGTGTGTGTGTGTGTGTCATGCATCGTGATTTACCAGGCTATTCCAGCCTAAAATAACCCTGCAGCAGAGATTATTTTATCCTTATTTGGCTGCTTGTATAAATCTACTCACACTTCTGTAATTAGAGAACTGAATATAAATGATATAAACAAATGCAGAACTCCCATTTCGAGCTGCTCTAATTACTCCAGTACATACATTATTACGGTGTTATAGTGACTAAATGGAGTGGAACGCGGTTTTTCACCAGGCCGCACAGCTCACCATGTGGCCCCGCGTTGCCATCGTTCTGCTTTTTCATCTTTGCTGAACAGGACTGAACCAGTATCTGTCTGTCTCGATGTGTTTCAGGCAGTGTTTCAGGCAGCAGATCCAACCTAATCAGTTTCACCTTGCGCTACTGGAAGGCCCATTGTTTAGATTTGTGCGTGTAATATGCGTTATCATCCCTATGACACCCATAATCATCATAGAGCATGAAGAGAAAGAAACTTGCATGTGATATTTCCAGCACTATTGTCCTGTTGTTATTCATAACCACGGGTTAAATTGAATCATTATCGATTTCAATACGAAACAGCAGCCTGTTCTACAGATCTCTAGTTGCAAGGTTTCAAACCGTTTACACCGCATGACACGTACAAATGACCCTAATTGCCTACGACAGGCAAAACCGAACATCAAATCATCCCACGCGGGTTACTTACCGCCTGGACATGAGGGTTTGCGGCAGAGCGAAAAATGTGGCTTTGATAGCAAGATGTTGTAGATTTATGGTTTTCATTTTGGAGGCTGCGAAACAGGGCTTGTTTTCAAGAAATAGACAATATTTTATATTAAAGCTGAAGTATAGTCAGGGCTTGCATAAACGGGCGTGCTCATAAAATGTCACGCTAGGCGAAACCTGGCTTGTTTTAGCAAGCATCAATTTAGCTTTTTCAAACGGGCTAGATTGATCAATTGTAGATTTTTTCCGATTAACCTTTAGCTCCCGGCGTTCAGTGGTATTTATGATTCATGTGCTTCATTTTTCTCCTGTCTTGGGCAGAAAATAAATATGATGTTTTATATGTACACACACACACACACACACACACACACACACACACACACACCCCCCGATCAGCCATTACATTAAAACCGCCTGCCTAATACTGTGTAGGTCGACCTTGTGCCACCAAACCAGCTCTGACCCGTTGAGGCATGGACTCCACAAGATCTCTGAAGGTGCGCCTTGGTATCTGACACCACAACGTTCCTGTAGTCCCGTAGGTTGCAAGGTGGAGCTTCTATGGATCGGACGTGTTTGTCCAGCACATCTCACAGACGCGCAATCGGATTGAGATCTGGGGAAGTTGGAGGCCGAGTCAAAACATTGCAAACTGTTCCTGAACATTTCTGCAGTGTCTCAGGACGCATTATCGTGCTGAAAGATGCCACTGCTATTAGGGAATATTATCGCCATGAAGGGGTGTACTAGGTCTGTAACAATTTTTAGCTTAGGTACGTGTCAAACTAACATCCATATGAATGCCAGGACCCAAGGTTTCCCAGCAGAATATAGCTCAGAACATCACTGAGCTTGCCTTCTTCCCATAGTGCATCCTGGTGCCATCTCTTACCCAGGTAAGCAACGCACACGCACCCGGCCGTCCACATGATTCATCAGACCACGCCGCCTTTTTCCATTGATCCAGTTCTGATGCTCATTGTAGGTGCTTTCCGTGGTGTACAGAGGTCAGCATGGGCGCTCTGACCGCTCTGTGGCTACTCAGCCCCATACACAACAAGCCGTGATGCACAATATGTTCTGATTCCTTTCAATCATAGCCAGTATTAACTGCTGGTTAAGTCTTCGCTCCTGTCATGCATCGATGAACCTTAGGCGCCCATGATCCTGTCGCCGGTTTACCGGTTGTCATTCCTTCGACTACTTTTGGTGCATACTAAGGGCCGCATACCGGGAACACAGCAAAAACGTGCTGACCCGGTCGTCTCCGCATCACAATTTGGCCCTTGTCAAAGTCGCTCAAATCCGCCCATTTTTCCTTCCTCCAACACATCAACTTCGAGAACTGACTGTTGACTTGCTGCCTAATATATATATATCTCCCACTCCTTGTAATGAAATAATCAGTGTTATTCACTTCACCTGTTCCCTGCGGTTTATATGTATAGACTCACCCTGAGCAGAATAAAGGAGTAAATATGACCATTTTCAAATTCTGAATGTTGACACACACTTACCGGACACTTTTATAGGATCATCTGTACAGCCGCACATTCGTGCAATTATCCAATTAACCAATCATGTAACAGCAGTGCAATGCTTTCGAGCATGCAAACACAGGTCAAGAGCTTGTTCGTGTTCACATCAAACATTGGTGTAAAAAATGCTGATAAACAGCCGAACACATCGGGTTCACCAAAACTGGGCAGATTGTAGAAACGTTTCCAGTTTCGGTTTAGTTGGTGTTTGTTTTGTTCTTCTTGTTGTATTCCTGTGTAAGACCCTAGACACTTGTGTGTGAAAATCCCAAGACCTCAGCCGTTTCTGAAATCCTCAAACCAACAGTAATGCCACCGTGAAAATCACTGAAATCACCTTTATTTTTCTCCACTCTGAAGTCTGATGTGAACATTAGCCTAAGCTCACGACCTGTATCTGCATGATTTTACACACTGTGCTGCTGCCACATAATCGGCGTGAACGAGCAGGGCTACAGGTGTTCCTATTAAAGTGGCTGGGGATTGCATGTGAACATTTACTGGAATGGCCATTATTTAATGACTGGCACGTAGCAGAGATTAGTTTGGCTTTTCTCCGAGGTGTCATCCACTGCCACACAGCTGGCTTTATCCATATTAATCCCGAGCTGATGAACTCCACATGCTCGACTGGTCAGATTGACCACGTTAGGCGGCATAAAAATGGAGTGTTTGACATTTCAGATGAGGAACAGTATTTAACAAATAAAAATATTCATCAGAGGTTTAAGCGTATGCAAATTGTTCAGGTTTTGACTCTTTAACCCTGTAGAAAAATGTATTCCTCTTGGATTTAGCCTTGTAGTGACCCCCAAATCCAGAGCAGTACATCTATGAGGTGTAGTTTCTTGCAGCTTCTAGTTATCATGACTTTTAGCTATAATGCACCGCAGATGGGAATACAGGGGTAGTTCAAGTGCCATAATATGCAAATAAAACAAATAGTTTTTTTTTAAAGCAGTAGTATTGATTCAATATAAAGTGCTATGGCTTTATGACTGCCATGCTTGATGTATCACGAGCGTCTTCCTGTAACGTTCATTTCTATTTGTCAAATAAATATTTACCAAACGAAGCGGTAAATTTCGAGGTTGTGCTGACTTAAGTTCAGTTTTTGTGTTGTGATATTATAACCTAAAAGGCACTGCATTAAGAGTCTCTAATGGGAACCGTCTTTAGGTTTCAGGTGGGGTTGTCTGGTCAAACCTAAATGGTAAATGGCGCACTTATATAGCGCTTTTATCCAAAGCGCTTTACACTGTGTCTCATTCACCCATTCATACACACCAATGGTAGCAGAGCTGCCATGCAAGGCACTAACTTGCCATCGGGAGCAACTAGGGGTTCAGTGTCTTGCCCAAGGACACTTTGGCATGTGGAGTCACCCGGGCCGGGAATCAAACCTCCAACCCTATGATTAGTGGACAACCCGCTCTACCACTTGCACCACAGCCGCCCAAACCTAGCTCCAGGTGCTATCATTTATTCCCGCTATCATTTATTCTCGCCTTCTCCGTTCTGTGTATTGTAATATCAAGGTCGGCTCCATTGTGTTGCTGTCCCGGGCACAGAAGCCCATGCCAGGAATGAGGAAATATTACATCCTGGGTCAAAAGGAATGAATCTAAATTTGGTGTTTCACCTTGCAATGTTATAGAAGAGACTTGTTTAATCAGGGATGTTGTGGTGGCTTAGTGGTTAGCAGGCTTGCCTCGCACCTCCAGAGTTGGTGGTTAGATTTCCGCCGCTGCCCTCTGTGTGTGGAGTTCACATGTTCTTCTCGTGCTGTGGGGGTTTAATCCGGGTACTCCGGTTTTCTCCTCGAGTCCAAAGACATGCATGGTAGGCTGATTGGCGTGTCTAAAGTGTCCGTAGTGTATGAATGGGTGTGTGAGTGTGTATGTGATTGTCACCTGCGATGGATGGATTGGTACCCCGTCCAGGGTGTACCCCGCTTTGTGCCCCATGCTTCCTGAGATAGGCTCCAGGTTCCCCATGACCCTGTAGGATAAGCAGTATAGAAAATGGATGGATGGATCTTGCAGTGTTATAGTCACTTCATATTTTAATCAGGCGGGTTGTGGTGACTTAATGGTTAGCAGGTGTGCCTCGCACCTCCAGGGTTTGGGGGTTCGATTCCTGTCTCCACCCTGTGTGCCCAGAGTTCACATGTTCACCTTGTGTTTTCGTGGTTTTCTCCGGGTACTCCAGTTTCTTCCCCTGTGTCCATAGACATGTGCTGTAGGCTGATTGGCATCTCTAAATTGCACGAATGTATGTGTAAGATCATGCCCTGCGATGGCTTGGCACCCCATCCAGTGCCCCCCCACCCCCTCACCCCTCTGCCGCCCAGTCGGGGAGAGATTTAAACACGATCTAGAATGTATTAATACACAAGCACGCATAATGCACGTTTTTACCATTTGTTTTTCTTGTTCGAGCAGCAGGAGGCACAAACGTGGCAACTCATTCATCCAGTACCAGCGAGACTCTTCGGCACTGGTGACGCATCATTTCACGCCAAACTGAAGTGTTATTTCCTCCTGCTGTATTCTTGTAGTTCTGCTATTAAAGTTGTGTGGCTTAGGGCTTTTATAATATCAGATTCTCAAGCCTCAGATGGAGAGAACGCTGCCTGGCTGTTGGGGATTTTTTTTTTTTGTTCTTCTTCTCCCCCTGCTGCAAATCCACGCTTCAGTGCTTTTGAGCAGAGGGTTTACATTTGGCCTTTGGAGACTCGTGAAATGTGGCCTTTTCTTTTGAAGTGAAAGTAGTGGTGCAAAATAAGCAAACTGACTGGTTTCTCGGCAGAGGTCAGTGCAATCAGTTCTTTCGTGGACAGAACAGCGGTGGAGGGCTGGTTTGAGCCCCGCCGTGTTCTACAGCAATCACAGAAGGGATCATCAGGCAGGGAAGTGATTTCCTGCTCCTCGATTTGTAAAGTGCACCAGTGCAAATCAACACTATCCTGTTCCCTCGTGTGTGCAAGTTTCTACAGAGCCAGATGTTTGATTCTGTTTAATGGACCAGCCACAGACGACGACTTCTCTCCTTCAGTGCCACTCGCGTATCAATGGACACATTGTTTGACAGTGCCTTTTTCATCAAGGTTATAAGAGAAGTGTTTACTTGGCACCGTGTTAGCCTGGATATAATAAGAACTGACGTCATGCTCGTATCGAAAGCAACTGAAATCCGAAAAGCAGCACTGAACCTCCTCCAAAAAAAAAACAAAAAAAACCACGTTCCACCTGTATTTTATTTTGACCTTCATATCACCGCAGAAATTTTAGGTGTTTTTTAGATAAAGATAAAATGAGAGAGAATAATAATATCAGGAGAATTTTTTATTATATTTGAGCCTTTGCAAGTGCATGCAATGTTAATTGTGAAGAATAAAAAGTAGTGGTTCATTTTCAATTAATGTGTGTGAGAATCAGGATATATATTTAATCATCACCAAGTTATATATTTTCTGTGTGTGTGTGTGTGTGTGTGTGTGTGTGGAAAAACCTGATCTGTTTCTCTCTGAAGATTCATTTCAGTGTGGGCAAATACTAAATTCCCATCTGTAATCAGCTGGCAGTAGAAAATCTGGAAACAGAAAAAGCTGGAGCAGGTTGCTTTTACATTCATGCTTGTGGGAGCTAGAGGACATTTACTGTACGAGGCTCATGAGACGATGAAAGGCCACGGGCTACAACATTAGAGTGTTTTGAACATAGCAAGGTGCACACGTCGCGTTTTATTTACTGCGTTCGTTCATTCAATCATCTTAAGGTCCCCCATGTAGTGCCTTAATACGCGTAGCGTTATTCGACGTCTTGACGTAATTTCCACTAAAACAGGAAGTCAGGGCGGGACATATCGTGTAGCTCCTCCATGTTTTTACATAGCCTATAGCGTTTCGCTTATCTCACAGCCCGGGCTAACCCATACTTGACGGTTAGTAAAATGTATTGTTATAATGTCGGGGGGTGGGACTCTTCAGATTCTAGAGAGCGTTTGATTGGACAGAAAATCTGATGAGAAGCTGAAGTGCAGAATGATGTCATTGAAATCCATACCAATGGTATAGAGAGAGGGTAAATTTCGAATGCATGGATCGTCTACATTTTCTGACTTTTGTTATTTGTTTTTGAGCACACTAGCTTATAGAGAACCTTAAGGTGAGGATATTCATACTAAAAGCCACGAAACTTCGATTTGGATTGCATGGGGACTTGAAGTAAATGCTTTATCCTGGTCAGGGTCACTGTGATTGAAATGACTGCATTTTGGAAAACAGACCCAACACAGTTCATCAGAAATTATTGCATGGAGGTACAAGGAAATATTCTAGGAGCGGACGGGATTGGTGAGAATTCCTTCGGGAATGAGTGGGAGTGCGAAACAACCCTTATACACGTTCCGCTACTTCTACTGGGCTGAAGAACAAAGTCAGCAGTCACATTCAGCATGCAATAAGAGCTTACGAATGAACTGTCCGACAGAAATTCTGCTGTTATAACTATTCAATTCAAGTGTCAATTAAAGTGCACCTATTATGCTTTTTCAGATATTGCCTTTCATGTAGTGCGTTATATATGTCGCTGTTTGTGAATGTAAAACGTCTGCAAAGTTTCGAAAATCAAAGCGCACGACAAACGGGAGTATCGACTCCCAAAAGAAGGAACCGACTCTGAACAGCAGAAACGAGTCATTAGTGATTCCAGACTTTACTTCCTGTACTAACCTACGCAGGTTTTTAACAAGAAACCCCGCCTCTGGTTTTCATTGGCTGCTCGCTGTACTTCGACCTGCCCTCAGACACTACAGTTGAGGCTGGGTCCTGAAAGAGTTAGGTTCACGACTAGAAGACGTTGTTTTCTGTGCTGCAAAAGCAAAATCACTTTGCACAGACTCCCAAATCATGAGGATGTTCGAGTTCATTTTTAAAACGATACCACACCAATTCAACTCCGACCTTCGTTTGTGTTCGACTGCTTCTCGAATCTAGCTGAAGTCGACGTGCGATTTGCGAAGTGATTATTCATTAAAGACGGGGCTGGACCCACTTTATTCGGACCATCTTGCACCACTGGATCGAAACCTGTAAATATGATTTATTATTTATGTTTATATTTTCTACCGAGTGTTCTAAATGCGTAGCTTTGTGTTGTATACGTGTACATCCAGTGTACAGCTGTTTCTAACTGCACTAACTCACGTCATTGTCAAACTACATACAAACTTATCACTGAGAAACATCCTGTTCACGTCATGCTTGCAGTGGTGGTTCGGGTCAATGTTCCGACGTATCGCTATCGAACTCGGGCTCAAATTAAAACTGACGACATTGTTACTGAGCTGAAATTCAGATACGGTAGTGGGCGTTTCCTTCCCGACACGCGCTGTAAGCGGTAGACCAATCACAACAGACTGGGACATCTGATCAATCAGAGAAGAGTAGGCTCCCTGTAACGAAGAGTTTAGAACGAATGGATCCTTGAGTGAGTCATTTGTGACACTGAGGAAAAGAGGTGATGCTGCAATGTAAATGTTGGGAAAATGAAAGTGTTTTTTGACCTCAGATGCATGTAAACCTATTGTATGAGACCACTAAAACAAAATCAGGCACGTTTATATACAGCATAATAGGTGCACTTTAAAAACAACAACAATGTAACACTAATGTGATTGCAAAATACACATTCGATATACTATATACAAGATGTAAGCATTGCCTTATTTTACAATCATGGTCAGGCTCTGAGCTTACTGGCCAAATGAACATTAGGCATGCAGTGTGTGTCTAGCAGCATTTAGGTAAAAAATTCCTGAAGAACTTCCTGAACTCTGTGTTGAAGACGGTGTAGATGATGGGGTTGACGGCACTGTTAACATAACCCAACCACGTCACAATGCTAATAAGACTGCTGGGAATGTCGCAGTCCTCGCACAGAGCGCGCATCATGTGCACCACGAAGAACGGAGTCCAGCAGAACAGGAAGGCACCTGGAAAGAAAAGCACACAGTACGTCAGCTCGACGTCCCGTCATCACGTGTGGTGTTAAATACACAGCAACTCGACGCACTCAAGGGCAGGTGAAACGCTTTACTCGTGAAACAGCTCGATTCGTTTCACGTACTAGTTACAAATGATCTCTAAGAGGTGATCAGGCTGGAAAATAAGCCTGCAGGCTGGCAGAATAGATTCGTATTCTTTCAGAGCAGTTCTTAGTAAGAGGGGTGTCGCTGACAATGACTCATCTGTCCTCAGTTTATGAATTATGGACCAGCTCTGTCACTGTCCCTGCTGTCAACTGCTGAAGACCATCATCAGTCCATCACAAGGGACAGGCTGAAGTGGAGGGGGTGGAGGGACGATTCAGGAGAAGAGAGAAGGAGCAGCAGGAGCACTGCTATACATACTATAATGAGGAATGTATGTAAAATAATAATAATAATAATAATAAATAAATGCAATACTTTTGACTTTCTGTTCAATAGTGTACTTTCTAACTGATTTAAGAGAGCTTGTCCAAGGCACCTCACGTCCTCTGTCTCACAGACTAAAGACGTTCAGGAGCATAGATACAGCAGGACTTGCTAATATAGTACCCTGCTGTGTTTAAGCAGGTTTTTTAACACTTCTGGGTAAGGGTGTGTGTGCAAAATGCTGTAAATGTGAGTGTCCTAGCTCCATATGGCTGCGTTCAGCCTAGGACAAAGGTTATGTCATAATAGGATTAGAGGATTTGACTAGCATGATTAGCCAACATGGCTCAGAAGAGTCACTCAGTTTCGCTGCATGTGGAGCTTGTATTTCCATTCAGAAACTGATGTAAAGGTTCTTCTCTATTTTGCGACATTCGCCCAACATTTCTGATCGTTTGTTATTCTGGGTAATGTTCCAAAACAATCAACCTGCGCAATATTGTCATATTCCATATGGGACACATCTGCTTAGGTAGACAGAGATTTGGGGTTTATTTTTGAACACATCTGATGGCAACATGTTTCCTTCTCAGCAAAGGAAAATGCAACTATTCTGGTCACTGGAAACGAGTTCCATTAAAAAGACGGACCTGGAACACGTTTACACAACACGTCTCAGTCATTTGAGACTTTATCTAGGCTGAGAAACCAGCGAGCCTTCGCACAGTCATACATGTCATACATGTCATTCGAGGACACTGAGGAAAGTAAAATGTAGGCCTGTCACGATAATAACCTCATCGGCTTATCGTGCGATATACAGACGTCATGTATTGCTGACCTCGATATCGCCGGTTCTGTCCTGTCGTCGGCTCTAGGGTGGTCACATTCAGATTTGAATTTCAAATATTTTTCAAATTTAACATTAAAAACGCACATTCGAATGCAAACACTGTGCACGTTGAAAAATGTAAGATGTGTAACAAGCACTAGCACGGATTCGAATTAAAACATACCGTCGGGGTAGACGATACGCAAGATATCAATAACGCATTAACAATGCTTTCTGAAGAAGAAAAATCTAGAAAGAATAGCTCTAGTGTTTGAAATAATCCAGTCGTAGTCAGTAATGTCGGGAGATTGAGCCGCTTAAGCTGTGTGAGCTGAAGCTGAAGAGTGGATGGACACAGGTAAACTGAAGCGCTTTACTAGCGGGTTAATTAACTCACCCGAGCGCATCCTATACACACGTGAGATCAATCAGATGTTTAGACAAAACATAAACGTAATATAAATGTAATATTACAACTCGTCAAATAAAAAGCGCGTGTGAAATTCACTCAAATTAATAAATGGGACTGAATTTAAAGGATATTTTCCTCAGAAGAGAAAAACAATTTTTATTTTTCGATGCAACAAGTCTAGCATCTGAATATTCTTAAGAGTTAAAAGTTAGCTGCGATTTGAAACTTGCGTTATTATGCTGTTCTATTATCATTACCTCACTGGCATTAAACGGTCTTAAAATGACAATAATATCGTTTATCGCAATTGTTTCTGAGACAATATATCATCCGACAACAGTAGCTGTCGTGACAGACCTATGGTAGTCAAATGCGAAGACTGTATACTTTATGACCAAAAGTTTCTGGACACCTGACCATCACACCCATACGTGCACCGTCTCCAAACTTCTGCCACAAAGTTAGAAGCACTCAATTGTAAAGAATGTCTTTGTATGCAGACTGCACCCCAGGCCTCCTACAGGTACACATATAGGCATGGTGGTCAGCTGTCCAGAAACCTT
>JAOUWY010000015.1:20361342-20372246 GCA_025728095.1 Prietella phreatophila | reverse complement strand
ACTGGACTTCAAGCAACGTGGATTCTGTTCCTCTCCACACTTCCTCCAGACTCTGGGACCTTGATTTCCAAATGAAATGCACAATTTACTTTCATCTTCCCCATGATTGTGCTTGTGTATTGAACCAGACTGACTATAGGTTAAAGCCTCAGGAAACCTTTGCAGGTGTTTTGAGTCAATTCACTGATTAGAGTATGCGCAGGTCGACATTTCTGTAATATGAATTCTTTATTCACTGGCACCCTGTCCAGGGTGTACCCCATGCGCCTTGTGCCCGATGCTCCCTGGGTTAGGCTCCAGGTTCCCCGTGACCCTGAAGAAGGAGTAAGCGGTAGAAGATGGATGGATGGAATTCTTTATTCGAATATTTTGAGATACTGGATTTTCAATTTCTGTGAGTCGTAAGCATTGAGATTAAAACAAACAAACACTTGAAATATTTCACTTTGTGTCATGAATCTAGAAAATATGAAAGTTCCACTTTGTAAATAAAATTACAGAAAAAAAGTAACTTTTCCACGATATTAAAATTTCTTTGAGCTGCACTTGTTTCGTATCAGGTTGTGTTGTGGTTGTGTAATATCTAAAAATGCTACACTTAAGGCATTTAAAAATCTAACCCCCAAAAAAAAGTGTTCTAAAAAAATAAATAAACAAATAGAGAGACACTCAGAACAACAAATCAAGCAATTCATTTTTGTTTATTTTTACACAAGGAATTCTGTTGAATTAACATTTAAGTTGAAACAAGGTTTAAAAACTCCCAACACTGCCTTGTTTTGATATAAACTTTGATATTCTTTTCCATAATACTTTAATAATACATATGCACATAGCAGAGGTACAGACATTACAACAAACTTCATTCATCCTGGTCAGGGTCACGATGGATCCGGAACCTATCCCAGGAATATTGGGTGTGAGGTGGGAATAAACCATCACAAGGCACAATCACACACACGATACAGACAATATCGAAATGCCAATCAACCAACAGCGCATGTCTTTGGACTGGAGGAAGTAACCGGAGTACCTGGAGGAAACCCCTGAACCACAGGGAGAACATGCATGCTCCGTGCACACAGGGTGGAGGTGGGGTTCGAACCCAGAACCCCTGGAGGTGCAAGTCAAACGTGCTAACCACTAAGCCACCGTGCCCCTGTCATCGCACATTGTAACATTTAATAAGCAATCATTAATAACTCTTGTTCAGAAACCGTTTTATCCTGGTCAGGATCGCGGTTGATCTGGAGTCCATCCCGGTAACTGTGTGAAAGGTGAGAGAATTTACCACGGCTGGCAGGTCAGTCCATCACAGTGCACCATTCTCACACACACTCATCATACAAATCTGGTGTAGCCAGTCCACCTACTGGCATGTTTTTGGACTGTGGGAATACACCAGAGAACCTGAAGGAAACCCATAGAGAACGCATGGAACTCCACATACACACTAACAAGAATTCAGGATCGATTCCAGGACCCAGCAATGCACCATCGAAAAGCCTGGAATAAACATCCACCATGTAAAACATTTCATTCACTTCATTCTCACTACACAGCTTCAAGTACAAACACTATTGTTCTTTCGCAACTTGAAAAGTAATGTCGAAAATAGAAATGACATTAAAACGAAGTAAACAAGCACAGAGCAAAGGAACACATTGCAAAGTACTGAAGCGTAAAGTCCAAACGTTTTTACACCTTTTACACGTGAGGCAAAGCTAACCACCGCAGACATCAACTTTAAAGTCAGTTTTCTACAAGAGTACGAGCTTTTATCCAGAGATTATCGTATCAGTTACTCACTCAGGTGGTCCATCCACAGACCAGCATTATTATAAAGGGTTCATCAGTGTGCTTAAAATATTCTCAGTACTAAACATACTGCATGTATAGTATTCATGAGGTACTTTCTGCACAGACCTGTAGCATTAATTAGCATTAAACGGGCTTGTTCTGGTGGCCTGTTTACATCCTCTTTGGAATAGAAGGTGAAGAACTCTGAAGTTGTTGTTGATCAAATTAGCCATTTCACTACAATTACTATCTTAAAATCCTGTGTTTTTACTTTTCTTATGCTTTGTCAAGTTTGAGGTAGTCAGTCAGGACTTTAAGTTCATGCTGGACAAAAAGCACTGGAATAACCTCTGGTGGTGATCGTTCTAATTTAGTTTTTCTAATGCACTTTTTTTCCCCCCTCTCAGTGCAACGAAAGGTTCCCTTGGGTGTCAGGTAAATGAAATGATGCTGCTCCTGGACGCTGTTAGAGCCTGATGAGGAAGCTGAGGTTGAGGCTTTGGGGGATCTGGAGGCTCTCTAGGGCTACAGGAGAAGGGTTAAATGGAAAACTGAATGGGAAGAGGACTTTGCTGTCCATGAGCAACTGAGGAGACTCCTGACGGTCCTTTAACAAAGCCTGTAGAGAGGAGACAGAAAAATTACAAACACAAATACGCAGCCACACACCCACACAGACACTTGTACATATACACACACACACACACCTTACCTGTACAGATTTCATGAACGATGCAGACACTCTTTCCTCAAACTCATTGACTGGAGTGTACAGGTTGAGGATCTTCTCAATCTGTTGCAGGGAGAAAAAATGATCAAATTTGCATTTCTGCACAATGGAAGACTGGAGACATTTTACAAAACTAATAGAGTTTGAGAGTGCACCTGTGTGGCAGTGAGCGCTGTGCACATTGTGGCAATGGCCTCTGCATCTTCCTGATTCTTTTTCTTGATCTGCAGCAGCTGCGCAGCCTGGATCAGAGGCTCTAGAGTTTCCCTTACCCCACCGCCCTGCACTCCCTTATCCATCAGCCACTCCTCCAGCTGACTCACATTATACCTGCACAAAGAAGCTTAATGAAGTTCTTATCTCTGGAACACAAATACTGCCATCACATTTACACAAAGCACTGCCCGTGGACAACAGATGAAGGCTCACATTAAGCCAAGAATTCTTCAACAAATGCAGCTGCTCTGTAGCGAGCCCTGGTGGCCAGTACCTGATCTGCAGCCCTTTGCTCCACGAGCACATGTCCTTGCGTAGGAGCAGGTTGTTGAGTGTAGTGGCACAGATGACGTAAAATTGTTGTTTGAGCACTTGTCTGATGAGTTCAGTGTCGTTGCCGTGCTGGAGCAGAGTGGAGTGGAATGAATCGAGCTGCTTCAACATGGACTCCAGCGTGAAGGAGCTAGAGGTACGCTTCCTCAACCCTGTGGGTTTGAGCCCCAACACACCAGGGATGGTGTCCTGCTCCAACATGGTCGCCACTGGAGATCAGAGAAACAGGAATGAGCAAGAAAAATCAAGGATAGCGAAAAGGAAAAGAATCAATTCAATAAGACAGACAAAATAGTGAATGATATTGCATTAAGGAAAAACAGGAAGAAAAAAATTTAAGAGAAACACTAATGACACAAAATTTTATTCCTGTTGTCACGGTCTTCTTCGCCACTGTGATATAACCATCGGTGGGGCAACCATAAAGACTACATGTTCTCGAATTCTTGTCAGGTGGTGATTAATATTCTAGCAGCTCTGACTATACTCCAGGTTGCAAGGCAACTCACAGGTTTATAGTAATGCATTAATTCAAATGTTAATGAATAAACGTAATGGTAATCGTTGATGCGACAAGGTTTTCTCTTTACCACCCAGAAGTGGATTATTTTGCAGCACATCCCAGTGCGTTTTATTCCTCTTATACCACAGCATGATTACACTGTGTTTTACTAGGAACGTCATACATTTTAACGGTCATTTTCTTTGTCTTATCAACTTCGAGCTAGAGAGAGAGGAGAAAAAGACAGGCTGGTGATGGTACCGCTGTTTACATCAGGAAATAACTATCTTGTTTAACTTGCTATTATTGGAAAATAATCAACTACAGGTTGGTAATGATGTTGCATCACACCACTGAAGAGATACATGGCCCTAACCAATCATAGGCTGAAGGAGATCCTCCATGCATTTGATGAGCTGCTGGTAGATCTGGATGACCAAGTCACTCAGAGTCTGCCTGTAGTCAGTCAGGTCAAAGTTCAGCAGACACTGTTTGTTCTGCTGGGGAGTGTTGTGTTTAGTGTAGACCTGAGAAAGGAGACACCCAAAGTCGAAGTTGAGAGATCATCTTTGAGAGATTATTTTCATAATCGATTAATTGGCTGATTATTCTCCCATATTACAAATATAAAAACACTGATATAAAACTTTACATTAACACAACTGTTTCTCCACTTGTATACACTGCAAGCGCTCAGATACAGCATACAGAGACAATAAACTGGAATTAAACAAAATCTTTTAAGCATCTCGCACCAGTTTCCCCAAGCCCTTGCACACAGTGGAATATTTTAGATATAAACACGTCTGTGCTCGTGCATCACTGTCGTGCTTCCGTGCTACACAAGCTCCGCTTTGTGAAGTTTACAGGTTACAGTCTTCTCCGCTGCATTACATATAAAACGCTCCCTTGCCTTACGCCTCCGTCTGATGGTGACTGAGGTCATGTTGGGTAAAAAAGGTAATGGGGACATAAACAGTAAACAAGAAATGTATTTTCATTGACTCTGGGTATTCTGCTAAATCTAGCGGCGTCACATTACGTGCGTTTAACGTCACGCGCCATCGACTGGGAAACGGCTTATACTTCCGGTTAGTAAAACAAACGCCAGTGTTCCTTTTGAAATGATACTGACTTTCTAAAATTCATACACTAGACGTGTACTAGAGTACATAGTGCATAGTGTAAGTGTATAGTATGTCATTTGGGATGCAACTTTAGTATTTTCTCACGGATGCACGTTTTCAAAACAGAAGTAATGTATTGAGTAAATGCACCCCGTGCCCTGCGCAGACCGACTAATCGATAATGACATTCCTTGACAATGATTTTCGATTAGTTGTTGCAGCTGTAGTAAAATGCAATGCAACAAGTACATGACACAGACACATACATACACACCTCTTCTCCACTATACTGTTTCAGGCAGTGCAGGAAGCGGCAGGTGTTGGCCAACCAAAAGGACACGGTATCAAAATCTATGCTTCTTTTCTGCAAAGAAATACCAGTTACAAATACATGTCCCATTTTAATTCTTATTGCACTAAAAACACTATCATAATCAGTAACCGGCACCACGCCACCTCATCACAGATTACTATTCTACAACAGCACATCCTGTCCGTCATGTTTTATCCCTTACTGTAAATAACAGACTAATTTGCACTGTGGCAATCTCACCTTTAGCACAGTCTTGATGCTGGTGATTGAGGAGTTGAGCAGCGTGCGGACTCTCTGGTCGTCATTAGTGTAGTCAGCATGGCGGAGGCACATGAAGAGAATATAAGCTGGAAGGCCTGGGGTCAGGCTCACTGCAACCCCTCTGGGCTTTAGATCTAAGTCATAAAAACAATCTGTTATGTTATTCAGCTTGTTCACCACCATAGAACATTCCATTACTCCAGAGAATATACATCACCTGTGATGAGGGTCCTAAACAGATTGGCCTCATCCTCCTTTCTGTACTCCAGCATTCCCCGACAATGCCGTTCTTTGCGCAGGATGCTCACCTCTGGCAGAACTTCACCCACTCCGTTTTCTGCACAAGGCTGATTCAAAGAGGTATCTGTAGACACCAAAAACACCTCAGTGAGACTTTAAGCACATTCTAAAAAAAAAAACAAACACAGCTAAAAGATCACCAAAACATCCATCCATTTTCTGTACCGCTTATCCTACACAGGGTCATGGGGAGGCCAGAGCCTATCCCAGGGAACTCAGGGCACAAGGCAGGGGACATCGAGGATGGGGTGCCAACCCATCACAGGGCACAACCGCACACAAATTCACACATTACGGTCAATTTGGAAATGCCAATCAACCAACAATCCATGTCTTTGGACTGAGGGAGGAGGAAACCCGGAGAGCACCTCAGACACATGGTGAGAACATGCAAACTTCATGCACACAGGGCAGAGGCAGGATTTGAACCCCCAACCCCTGGAAGCGCGAGACAAATGTGCTAACCGCTAAGCTAACGTGCTCCCAGTCACCAAATGTTAAGACTGATTCCACTCACTGTCTGACTCCTCAAGCTTCCTCATGTAAATCTTCAGCTGTTTCTTCAGCTTGCGTGTGGTCTTTTCCTGCTTGTCCATTTGTTCCATGAGGTCCTGTATTCATTCAAAATATTCTTCATTAAGTTCTACTACAAACATCCGAACATACAAAAGATGGCGTTTATGCTCTAAAAACAGTTCATCTGCTTCCGCACTCACCAGATTATGGCGGGTGAGACGGCTGATCTCGTTCTGGAGGGCTGAGTTTACACCGCCGTCATGAGGCAGTCGTAACGTATCGGAGATAAGATGCTGCTGCTGGTCTCGCTCCTCGGTCAGGACCTGCACCTCTGCTCTCAGGGCCACCAGCTCCTCCAAATGACTCTGTCTTTCAGCTTGCAGCTGAGACTCTAGCACTCTACATGGAAAGAAAAACAAAAAACCATACAAACCAATGAGTGATACAAGTGGAGATAAATTAAAGTATGGATGCTTTTCTAAATATTACTGTGCAATTTTGTATGCTTACAGCTCACCTGTTAGTTTCTTTCATTCCCTCGTATGCCATCCACAGCTCTCCATCCTCGTTCAGCTCATGGAAATCTAGATTAAGGGATCTGAGCATGCGCACACAGACAGAGAAAGAGAGAGAGACAGACCAGGACTTGAACAGGATGGAGCTTTTCATCCTCTAGAAAAACTCCTGCTAAACTAAAAGCTATTAAACATTAAAAACTGAAGGAGTATATGGGTGAAGATGAGTGTGTGAAGAAATACCTGCTGGTGTTATTCTCCACTGCTGCTTCCTACAAGTGGATGGAAATATATGAATAAGCAACGCGTGTTTGTGAAGAGAAAGTAATGGAAATAATATGTAAGCAATACAGGATGAGAGTAATAGTATGGACAACAGAGCATGGGACAAAGATGAGAGGGTTTTCGCTACAATTTTAAGGCTTCGTACAAACAAAGGGTGTTTATTTAACAACGTATATCTGTAGGAAGTTATTTTAGATGTGAATTTTTTTTGTAACGATGTCAATTCGATTTAAAATACATTGCAGCATTGCCTGGTAGAAGGGCCAAGAGGGAAGTAACTGGAACTGTTATTGTTTGTTTTTACTGACGCTTGCGGATGGGCATGTAGTATCTTGCAAAATTATTTAAATTTTCATATTTTATCTATCCATATTTCATCTTCAACTTTGTTTCAATAAATATTTTGTATTTATTAATAGTCCATCCATCCATCTTCTATCGCTTACTCCTTTTCAGAGTCACGAGGAACCTGGAGCCTATCCCAGGGAGCATGAGGCACAAGGCAGGGTACACCCTGGACAGGGTGGCAGTCCATCGCAGGGTACAATCACATACACACACATTCATACACTACGGACACTTTAGACACGCCCATCAGCCTACCATGTCTTTGGGGAGGAAACCCCCACAGCACGGGGAGAACATGCAAACTCCGCACACACATGGCCCCGGCGGGACTCAAATCCCAGACCCTGGAGGTGTGAGGCGAACGTGCTAACCACACGAACCACGTTTTTTTCCCCCCGGAGCTGTTTATACTGAAGGAACTGCACTGTATTGCCTGTATGTTCACTCTCTGGACTACAAAAGTGAGCTCCTGTAGTCTAATGGTAAAATCTATGCCTTTCAATTGTACAACTGTGAGTAAGCAACAGGCCCAGATTTGCTACAAGTCTACTTCCGCACAGATCAGTGACAGCCTTGGTTAAACATATCTGATGACTGAGCAGTAAAATCTAAAAATAAATAAATAAATTTGAAATCCCGTGCTGAACCTCACCTCTACAGGTAAATGCAGCTCTATTTATGCACCATACCTTATACTTGAAGTCCGCTTGATTGACCAACTGAATGCGCAGCATAAGCACTTCCTCTTTGCGCATTTCCAGCTCCTCAGTAGTAGAGCTCAGCTGCTCCAGCAGCACTTTATAGGCTGGTGCCAATCTTGAGCCCTTCCCCGCAGTGAGAGACACACGCAGCTCGTTCAGATCCTTCTTCAGCCTCTTATTTGCTGACTCCAGCTCCTGTCGCTGGTAGGAGAAAGAGGTGGGTGGCAGAGAAGAAAAAGGAGTGCATATATTTAATGTCAAAAAATAAAATTAAGCATTCTGATACTATGATCTTACTCCTGGCTTGAGTGAGGCACTTAGATGGAAACTGCTTCAGGGCAACAGTCCCAACTGGCAACTATAAAATCACTCTAATTATAATCATCAGGTGTAATGATTAGCCAAAATCATTAAGGATATAAAATACAACATCCCTAAGGGGCTCAAGTTTATTCACAGGAAACTGTTTAATTAAAAAATAAATAAAATAAAAAAGGAAGGAATTGTATTCTATATGGTTTTACCTTCTGGGCCTCATAGTCTCTCTCAGCTCCTAATGTTCTCCGACACTCATCCAGGTCCTGAATTAAAACAGAATGTACATCAACATTCCCTTTAATCCTATATGTAGGTCTGGCCCTACTAGTTAACTATAACAACTAGTTTCTTCAAGATGAAGCCCATGCTCGTGAAATTTCTCAACTCATTAAAAAGAATCGTTTTCAAGCCAAGAGAGTAAGCTTGGCCATGCTCTCTTGTAGGAGTTGGAGGGCTGGTCTACACTCTGCCTCCTGTCAATCACAGTGATATGAACCAATCATGGCCATCTGTGGGCGTGTATATGTGGAAAAGATGCAGTTGGCTGGCTTGCCGTGTCTCAGGGGAATCACGATAGCTGGTAACTACTGAAGTTTTACTGATATTGCAGTATCAAAGTGGCCATCCCTATTAAAACTATTTCAGATTACCGAAACCATTTGTATTCAAACCTCTAGAGAGCGTCAATGCAGTCTGGTCCCTCAGCCCGGTTCCAGTGTCTGCGTACCTTGGCGTGTTCCTGCTGGAGCTGCTCCTCTCTGGAATCCCACTCTCTCTGCAGGTTGATCTTCTCCTGCTCCAGCTCAGCAACTCGCTTCTGCAGCTTCAGCAGGAGAGCCACATCTACACTTCCCTTTACCTCCTCCTGCAGCAGATAGCACAGACATGGGCTTGTGTAGCTGAGAAAGAGAGCCTTTCTGGAACATGCTTTTCCTCAGTCTTTCGGCAATGGGCTGGACTGTTCTATCCTTGGACGCGTGTTGATGTGCTACGCATTCTGTTATCACTCATGACTGCAATGGCTTTCATGCAATGCACCTACAGCGACAATAATTGGTCAAGATAAACACTGCCCATGCTAATCTGTGACTATATTTCCATAATGGAGGTATTCACTGTACTGAAAGTTTCCATTAATTACTACTCTGAGGGGGATTGAACATCTGTACCGTAGGTGTACAACAGTTCGACTGCAATAGTTAGAAGTAAGATGAAGCTGATATTTGAATAGTTTATAAGCATGAATCAGGTTAAATGTCCCAAATGACTTGATCTGATTCCATAGGTTTCCTTCTGAAACAGGAAGAATTGAGAGATTACTTTTGAGATACACCACACCCCTGGCGAATCTAAATAAACCAAGGCAGTAGAACAGCAAGCTAACTAAATATTCAACTAAATATTACATATATTTATTTACTCTTAGTGATGGAGAAGCATGACTGACTATAAAGACAAAATCAAATTAAAAGGCCCCCAAGTTGGCAAAACACCACCGAAAAAATTTCACCCTCTTCAAAACCAAAAAACTCCAAGCATTTTTTGTACCAAAATATGGCTGGAAATGTGAATAGTGCTTAAACACACAGACAAACCAAGTGTACTGATACTACTGCAGCGAACATGCTGCTACTGTAGAGTAGTAGCCCACACGGCACACTGTACTGCACACAGTACAGTAAAGGACATACATGTTCTAGAAAACATTTAATAGAATGATCACAATGTTATCTATCCATCCATTTTCCATACCGCTTATCCTACACAGGGTCATGGGGAAGCCTGGAGCCTATCCCAGAGAACTCGAGGAACTCGACGAACACCCTAGACGGGGTGGCAACCCATCGCAGGGCAAAATCACACACACTACGGACAATGTGGAAATGCCAATCAGCCTACAACACATGTCTGTGGATTAGGAGAGGAAACCGGAGTACCCGGAGGAAACCCCTGAAGCACGGTGAGAACATGCAAACTCTGCTCACACTGGATGGGGGCAAGATTCGAACCCCCAATCCAGGAGGTGCGAGGTAAACATGTGAACCGCTAGACCTCTAGAGAATATCTCTAAAACTTTTTCAACCCTCAGCTACAGCATCAAATCGGTGTCCATAACACTAAGGGACCAGAACAAAAATCCCTTAAACACCAATTTTGATTTCAGGTTCACTTTAAAATCCAGGCAGCAAAAATGGACACTTACCTCTTGAACCTGTATGCTGACCTCTGACCCTGTAAACTCAGAGCAATGAGTGTATTCTGATTCATTGCTGCTGAAAGCAGAGTCTTTTCTTAAGTGACCCAGTTTGGTGGTATACTGTGGGAGAAAATACGATCACGTTTTATTTATTTATACATACTTCCATTACTTTTCTTTCAACTGTATTTGGCCTGCTAAGATTACACACGTATTTTCAAATGTAAATGTCTGTAAACACATAGCCCTTACTGGTGCAGCCTCTTGCTCTGATTTCAGATCAGCGTACTGGGCCTCCAGTTTGATGTGTTCAGTCAGAAGGTTCTGGTAGCGAGTACGCTCCTCATTAAGCTCCAGCAGCAGATGCTCAGTGTATTCCTTATGGGCCTCCTGCAGCTGATCTATGAATATGTGTGTTTAGTAGTGTGTGTTTGTCAGTGTG
>JAOUWY010000015.1:20345127-20359455 GCA_025728095.1 Prietella phreatophila | reverse complement strand
AATTTTATAGAACCGTAAATAGGAAATATGATCAGTTTGTGCTGAAGTGGAGTTACAGATCACGGCAGCGTGTTTATTTTATTATTTTTTTTAAACGTCCATACCTGCTCATCCAGTTTCCTCTGTAGCTGCATTATCTTGTTCTCCATGCCTACGTTAAGCTTCTTGTAGTGTTCAACTGAACGTGCCTGAGCCTTGAGTCTCTTGAGCTCTCGTCGAGCCAGCGTTCGGCGCACACAGCACTGCAGATACACCACAGCCTGCACAGAGCGTCTGTACTGCAGCCGTGCTAGCCATCCACGCACCCAGCGCTGAACCACCACCACCTTCTGCTCATACAGGAGCTGAGCAGGACACACAAAAACACAAAAGGTGTATAGATCAGACCCTAGTATTTAAGGGTGCAACACTTTCCATCAAAAATTTATATAAATAAATACATTTAAAAAATCAACTAAATATATTCAAGTACGTTCAATGCAGAGTTTAGACTGGATGCTCAATCCTCATTTTTTCCATCAGTGATCCAAACTAGCATGCACTTAATTGGTCGGGAGGGAGGGGGAGTCTGGCATTAGGGAGGAATTGGTGGTATTCTAGGCCAGTCCGTACAGGAGGTTTTTTTGTGATTGTTGTGGCCAGAGATGCTTGACTTTGCAGGTTTTTTTCCTAAATTTGCGATGCAATTTTGTTCTTTCGTGCTTTTTTTTGTGCAGAAAACTACTTGGCCAAATTGCAACTGCACGTAAAACATTTTTCCACAACCATGAATCAAAGACAGCTTTGGCTGAATGCGCATTTGTGATGACGTCACATGACGCGTCTTGGCCCAAATGTTCGGAAAATCTGCAATGATTTAGTGGAAGAAAAGAAAAAAAAAAGACGCAATCTCATGCGAATATTTCAGCGTTTCCGTGAATTTGCGCTCGTTTCTGCGACCGCATAATCCTGGATGGATTTATGCTATGCTATGCACACTCCTAAAGTTAAATGTTACTTTCTTGTCTGTGAGGAACTCCCTGTTTGAGGAACCCATACATAGATAGCAAGATTTAAATGTTACCATTGTGTCCATGCTTTTTCCGGAAAGATTTCATAGACAAGATTCAAAAGTAAATATAAACATTTCCATGTTGTCTTGAGCAAACTCTAGAGTTTGCGGGTTTAGGGACTTTTATTAGAAGGCTACAACCATTCAAAAAGTTAAAACATTAGTACGAGAGCCCTAGGAAGTAGCTGTTTTCACTTTGTTTGTTCCCAGCATTGATGTAAATTACTGCTTTGCCTCATACGACACATACTGTCTGTTACTCCCTCGTGGTTTCACTGCGTCTGAAACGAATAAAGTAGCCTATAAACTAGCCTATAATTAGTAAATATAGTCAAAACCTTGGAAAATTTATAGAAACAGCGACTTATGCATTCGATAGATGATGATATAATTTCTGCAGTTAACTTTTATAGCATGAAGTGAACTCCATACCTGGCTATATCGCAGTCTGGCTCCATGTCCACGAAGCAGGCGTTGAAGAAGTACTGCGGCTGCTCGTTTCTGCTTATAAATTCGGAGGGCTGAATACCTTCGCTGGAACTTCTGAATGATTACAGCTGCCTTGGTTCTCCTCAGGGACTTGCACACGCTGAGGAGAATGAACAGAATATATGTTAGCAGTCCAGGAATTGCACCCAAGTTAACACGGGGTAGAGATTTGTAGCATCCTCAGCCTTTTATAAAATAACACAGATGCTGGCATTGTGCACTCACGCCCGAGCCTGGTGTCCGCGTGTGTATCTCTGCACGGTGACTGCAGCTCTGCGCAGACACAGGTATTTCTTGCGGGCGAGCCAGCATCGGATGGTCTTCTGGATCCGCACACAAGCCACGCGGAGTTTATCGGCCCGCAGTTTCTCCAAATATGCCACCTGCCCTGCCCGGAAGAAGATCTTAGTTTTCCCAAACTGGAACTTATCTGGGTCCTGAAGAGAAAGAAATTGTGAAGTACAAGACTTGCTATTACAACCTAATGAAAATCAAAGCCTGTAATGTTTACATTTAACGTGCCACTCGGAGCATGAAGAATCGAGGTACCTGTATCAGCTGTGCTAGAACATTCTGGCAGGTTAACTTCATGTCCGACAGCACGTCCTTCTGCTTCATCAGAACTCGGTACCGACTGAAAAACTCCTGATAAGTCCACCTGAAAAAGAGCAATCGAATTGTACGATCGAAGAGCGTACAGCCGGTTTGAAGTCTCGGGAGAGCGGATAATGTACAAATTGAGACGCTTATCACCAGTTTATTTATTCTTTTGTCTTTTACAATTTTTTTTATCCTAAGTCATCTTGTACCACATACATGAAGAATTTTTAACGTATTGATTTTAGATATTATTATTTTGTTAGTCATCCTTGAAAATGACCTTCAGAAATAATGAGAGCATGGGTTAGAGGCATTTTGGTCCACCAAATTATAGAGTGATTACAGAAGACAAAGTTTGCTCGATTACTTTGGCTGGTTGAGTTGGCAAGTCTCAAGAGACTGTACAAGCACATAAAGTTTGATTTAAAAAATAAATAGGTTTATTATATATTTTTTTAAGCAACATAAACATACTCTTAAAATATACTTCAAACAGGATAGAAGTTGTTCGAAGAAAAACTATTTCAGACCGTTGACCTGGCTGTGACCTTGACCCTGTTTGGTTCGATTCCAAAAACGAATCAGTTCATCTGCAGGTCACGATCATAATTTCATATTAATCCTACAAATATTCAAACACTTCTTCTCAAGATATTACGCTAAAGAGAACCGAGGACGGATGCACGGACAGATTGACAACCCCCGAAAAACATCAGGACTAGACACTTTACAATTCAAGAAGAGAAATTTAGGTAAAAAGTCACCGATTATTAATCATTTTGAATAGACGAACCTAGATGGAAAACCTGCTGCTGAAATGCGGATGGTCTCCAGTACACCGCATGCCCTCAACTGCTGCACTGCTCTAATGGGGTTCATTCTAAAGACAGAGAGAGAGAGAGATTAGATATATAGGGTACAAGAATATGTACCAAGAATATGAAATAACGAATAACACTTTTTTAAAATTATATATCCAAGATAAAAGTCCAAGGTACTGACACAAAAGGAGTTTTCTGGTCATTGGGCTTTATGCAGCGTACATAGTGAGGAGTTGTGACATTTAAAGTGTCCATGAGTAACTGCAAAGAGTTTCGGAACTAACAGGAGGAGAAGATAGATGTTATATATGCTATGGCAAGAAATAAAATGGTGGTCAGCCAGAGAACAGTGCATTTAACAAAGGAAGTTTTATAAAAAAAAAACAAAAGCAAAGCATCAGTAAAAGGGTCATCCCACATACCTGCAGTCCAACAGATTTCTTGTGCTCTCTGAAAGACTGGCCCACTTGCGTCATTTTTGTGCGAGTTGAGGCTACTTTACCTGGAGCTTTTTCCTCTTCCTGAAAGAGCTCCAGCAGCAACGCAAACTAAAAAAATGGGCATGGGAATGCAGACACTTTTTTTTTTTAACATGGGAAGACTCAAAGAACACTTTTACACATTCATCTCGAGGTCAAATCATCTCAAGTGGAGTATTTTTCCATTGTTTCTGGGATGGACAAACCTTACTCGATTTCAGCACATTTATCTGTTCCTCATTCACCATGTCTTTGTTTTTCTCCAGAAAACCCTCACACTGATACTCCACCTGAGACAGAATCAAAGAGAAAGAGCGATAAAGAAATCAATTTTTTGCAAAAATAGTATTGTAAACTCTTAAAATGGCCATTATGAAAAAAATGGTGCCATTTCTGAAACATTACATACTCGGTCTGCAAAATGATGGATGATGAAGGCCTTGTTGGACATGCGTGGTTTGTCAAAGTGATCACTCTTCTTCAGGTGGGTGTTATAGAGCTTTTGCGCCCATGAAACAACTGATCCTTTTGGCATCTGAGGGTTTTGTGGGAGGTTAAGAAATAAAAACAGACACAGTAAAGTGAAATGACACTATGTATCCATCTATGTAGGTACTTCCCTGAACCTGAAGAAAGCATGCAATAAAACCAATGAACAAATCATGGATGGATGGATAAATAGGTGAGCAAATGAATAGCACGAATAGGCTGCATGAATAGGTTAGTGGGGAAATGGTTTGGTGGCTAGGTGGATACATGGTTGAGTTGGTTATAAAAGGTTAAGAGGATGATTGGATGGATGGTGAATTGGGTGGTTGAATGGATGGATGGACAGATGGATGGATGAATAGATGAGCAAATGGTTGGGAGGGTGGACATGTGCATGGTGAGTTAAATGTATGTGTGGGTGTTTGGAAGGATGGATGATTGGACATATGGAGAAAAGGATGGATGGATGTGTGGGCATATAGATATTCGGAGAGATGGATGGATGGATGAACGGACGGATGGTTGCATGTAGGGCTGCATGAATGGTTCGGTGGGCAGATGGATAAGTGGCTGGGTGGATAGATTGGTGGGTTTGTTATAAGGAAGGTTAAGATGAATAGATGGATGGATGGATGAGGAATGGTGTGGTTGAATGGATGGATGCAGTACTGCATGAATAGGTCAGTGAGCAAATGGTTGGGTGGATGGATAAATAGATGGTTGAGTTGGTTGAGTTGGTTAAGGAAGGTTAAATGGAAGGATTGATTGGATGGATGGAGAATTTTGTGGCTGGATATGAGAATATGAATAAGAGCACATACTTACCATGCACTCCTCATCAAGTAGATCCAGCACTCCCATCTTGGCCTCAATCAGGTTAATACATGGCTTATTGTCATAGAAATCAATCAGAGTCCATGGAATCTTTTCTTTTAAGTATTCCTCTTGCTCCAATTTGAACACGTGCTTTGGTTAAGCAATAATACAAAAAGGCTTTGGTTGTTTTGGACATAGCAAATGCCTTTGTTGCTGCAAAGACCAGGGTGTAAATGCAACACTCTTACCATGTTAAACTGCTGTTGGAGTTTTTCATTAGCGTAGTTAATACAAAACTGCTCAAAGCTGTTTATTTCAAACGTTTCAAACCTGAACACACAAAGTACATGATATAACAGCAATACGGCTGCACTACATTACCCGTAACAACACAATTTTTGTGAAAAGCCTGCCCATACAATTTTAAAGGTTACTAATGTAACCATGTGCAGTAAATCCTTTACTTACCCATAGATGTCCAGCACCCCAATAAACGAGTGCTGCTTGTTAGATGAATGCAGAGCCTTATTGATCTGACTAATTATCCATGTAAAAAGCTTGGCATACATGTACTTAGCCAAGGCATCACGGCCATCCACCGCCTCCATTTTGGCCAGAGGCTTACTGAAGCTTTCTGTAGCAGTCTTCAGTTTTTTATGACACAACCAGTGGGCCATGGCCTTAGGAGACACCATCAGCAGATCACAGAATATAGCCAGGTGACTGTTTTCAGCCTGAAATCAATATACAGGAAAGAGTCAAATAACCTCTCTGAAAGTATTGGAACAGCAGGGTCAATTCTATTGTTTTCGCTATATATTGAAGACATTTGGGTTTGAGATCAAAAGATGAATACGAGACCATAGATCAGAATTTCAGCTTTTCATTTCCTCACATTTACATCTTATATGACCTATTCGGTCAGTACACCAAATAGGATGGATATGGAAAACCCAAAGGAAGTCCAAACAGACATGGAGAGAACATGTGAAACTCCACACAAACAGTAACATGAGCTCAGGTCTGAACCATGTAAAGGCACAACTGCAATGCTAGCATCAATCCTTGATAGCAAGAATAAAAAAATAATTAAAAAAAAGCACAGACCACTTTACTGTAGTAAATCTATTGTCCAGTCACAACGTGAGACCAATTCCATGTCAGTTAAATTGGAAAACTAAGCACACGGCCTGAAGGGAGAAAACCTCAGCTTCATCTCTGTGCACTGAATGAAGTTCCGCTGTGTTCACCTTGCAGTGGCATTATCTCATACTCACTGAGACGCTGCAGTTTCCAGAGCCTTTCCCGGTCATCTCTACATTGCCCAGGTGAAGAATGGCAGCCAGGATTTGGAACAAATCCAATTGTTGACTTTCACTAATACCTGTGATAGAGATTAAAACCGTTAATAACACAGTGAATCAATATCTCACAACACTATCTCCAAACCTGACCCCATTTTGTGAGTCTCTCTCTCTCTCTCTCTATCTAATGAGAACAGACACAAAACCAAAATACAGCCATTTTACCCAGAAGTGAGAAAGCCCTCCGAGTGACTTGCATCTCCTGAGCGTCATCCACGCCATCTATGGCAGGGCTTCTGCCTTGATTAGTGCAGTGAAACTCAGCTGCGCTGCCTTCAAAAAGAAAGTGATTACATTGAGGCATGGTACAATGAAACCGGTAACAGAAATAGAAATCAGCCTAATAATTCTACAACAGAAACTGCCTTTATTGTATAATCATGGAGGAATGGTGCTGGCAATGATGCCTACAGCCACCTAAAAAAGATGACTAAAATTAGATAAACTGAAAATAATAATAGCCGTGACACCCACAGTTGCGACTGCTATAAATATTTTCCTTTTAAATGTATATAAAAATCAATCAAAGATGAGTTATACCTAACTCCAGAGCTTTGAATTCAGGTAAGTGGGCAGAGGCACACAGCTGGTAGAAGACGTGATAGTTGCGCTCTTCTTTTGCCTGAAATGAGGAATATACAGTAGACATGACTTGTTTGTACATGACACAGATGGAACTGTAACCATCACTTGCGTGGAATTCAACAATCACAACTGTCGGCGTTTCGTTTTAGTTTATACACTCACCTCCCACTTTATTAGGTACATTCATGTAGTTATCTAAATCAGCCAATCATGTCGCAGCAGCAGGTCAAGAGCATCAGTTAACGTTCACATCAAACATCAGAATGGGGAAAGACTCAGATTCACCCAACCTGGACAGCTGAAGACTGGAAAAACTGCCCCCACTGTGCCTTATAAATAAACACACACTCTTCTCCTGTGTTACCTTACGCTTGTAAAGAGTCTAGTGATATTATTTGATGTGAATTTGAGCCATTTTAGATCTCATGTCCATTAAAATGTGTTGTATACCGATATTTCCCACTCCAACACATGGATCACTGGAGTGTACAATGTAGTGGTAGCATTAATCCTTTATACCAAGAATAAAAGAGCACAGCCACTTTACTCTAATAAAATCTGATCTATGCACTGAATGAAGCTCAGCTGTTATCTCACTTGTACTCACTGCAGTTTCCTGAGCCTTTCCCAGACATCTCTACATTGTCCAGGTGAAGAATGACAGACAGGATTTGGAACAAATCCAATTGTTGGCTTTTGTTTGACCCGTATCTGAATGATTTTATGCATTGTTCTGCTGCCACATGATTGGCTGATTGAAAACTGCATGAATGTGCAGGTGTTCCTAATAAAGTGGACAAAGTGTATATTAGAGGTTGCAGCCTTAGTATTTATAATACAGCTTCAGAGATTAACAAGTGTGTTGCAGGCAGTAGCTGCGAGGAAATTCGTAATGAATTAACAGAGGCGTTTCCAGCTACGCAATTATGCTTGAGTAATTTACTTTATTTGGAAAAGAAACATCTTGGAAAAGTCTTATTTGGAAAAGCAACGTGCAGCTTTAACGAGGGGACTTCGGTGAGTTAAAAGGGTTAGGAAGAATAAAAATAAATAAAAAGAGGCTCCGTCTTCCCTTAAATGTTTACAGAAGACGGTTCATTGGTGAAATCACGTGACAGTTGTGAGGATTGTCGTCCCCCTGTAAACCTGAACCGAGGGATTTACTAAAAACAAAAACAGCTAGCAAGGTGTCCGACACCAACACTGAGAAGATTAGTAAGTAATTAGTAAAAATTTAAGTAAAGCATTGACCTGAAACACAACTCGGGACTTCTCCAGCAGATATGTCCTTACGTTAGCCCCAGTGATGTGGTAATTCCTATCGAACCCAATCTCAATGTATTTCCCAAAGCGACTGCTGTTGTCATTCCTGGTTGTCTTTGCATTTCCAATTGCCTGGATAAATATAAAAAAGGTATTAAGCACATTTAGAAAACCTTTATTAAATGGGACACATTTATAATACAATATTCTTGGTTCACATTAAATTGCACTATGAAGCTCCATGGCATTATGCGCTCTTGTCTGGCAGCTGGGTAAAAACTGACTGAAATGAACGAACACATTGAAGAATACCTCCATTATAGGGCTGGATGCCAGCACTTTTTCCTCCACACTGGTCTCTGTAGAGGAGCCGCTGACTGTGACAAAGTAGCGCATGGAGTATTTAGCGGATACGGTCTTCCCTGCTCCAGACTCTCCGCTCACTATGATGGACTGATTCCTCTCATCTCTTACAGGAGAACAAAGAGAAATGGTCATCCAGTCATCCAGGATATCCTAGATTTAGCTAGTGGCCTAGTGATGTAGTGTCTCTTTTCTCAGAAAAAAAAAAATAGGCCTAATCGTACAGTAGAACTGCTGGTATGAAGACATGCTGATTGCACATCATCTTCAGGTTTCTAATCAATCATTAGATTTTGTTGAGTTCCTGGGTTGGTGGATGTAAACAGCTATTCTAAGCAGACTGGTTGAAAAGAATTTGCTGCAGCTTGAATGTGTATAGGTTAAAATAATGAAAGGAATATGATTACCTGTACCTGTAAGGAGAAAGAGGACAAAAGGTGATGTACATACCGAGCCATCTGTTTGTACGCCTCCTCAGCAACCGCGAAAATGTGTGGGTCCATGTCCCCCATGTTCTGGCCACTGTATGCATTGATGATGTCTGCTCCATAGATTGGCAGGGTCTCATAAGGATTGATAGCCACCAGGATGATTCCTAAAAAGAACCTGACATTTCAGTTAACTGCACTGAGATAGCACCAAGTATCAGTTTTGCTGATTAATTCATTTTCATTGTAAAACTGATCGGTTTTGCTGATTAATCCACATCGATAACCGATTACTGGGACTATCTTCAAAAATCCACACCCATTGTTGCAACTGTTTTTCCCCAGTTGCGGGAGCAGCTGAGGAGGGTCTGCTGTGGTTATACAGTATGAGAGCGGCCTCTAGAGGCGAAATAAAAATTATCGCTGACAAATTTTGTTGTGTTATTTAAACTGTTTTTGATTCATTTTGGATGTCTCCTATTTTTTTTATCTGTTGTTTGGAGTGTGACTGTTTTTCTTTTAACTTTTTTTTGTTTAGTTTGGATGTACACTACCAGTCAGAACTTTACACACACACACACATTATTTTTATTATTTCTTTTCTCCACATTTTAGAATAATAAAGTCATCAAAACTCTGGAATACCAAAAAATGGAACTATGGGAAATATGAAAAAATCCCAAATAAATGAAAATAATTACATTTTTAAAGTAGACACCCTTTTTGCCTAGAATTTCCAGAAATGCATTCTTGTCATTTTCTCAACCGATTTCTTTTTAAACAGTATTAAAGGAGTTCCCACCTAATGGGCTCTTATCAGCTGCTTTTCTGAATATTTTGCTCCGAGTAATCCATTTAAAAAAAGATTTTTTGTATATAAAATGTTAGTTTTCTAATGAAAGAATATGATGGCACAATTATATTTTGGTCTATGTTCAACATCAATTTTAAAAACAATCGGTTAACAGCAGGTAGCCCAACTTAGTTATCGGTAAAATCCACTATCGGTCGACCTCTAGCACCAAGTGCACTAATGCAGCAACTAAGAGGAGTTTTATTATCCGTTTTAATTCAAAACCAACCTGGAACTGTTCCAGGTTCCTTCCTATTACACAAGTACACTAAGAAGGCTTTGTAGCACGACATCCACAGCTAGAGCGTAAAATGACTTAACTCCAAAGTCTACAGTTCACACAGTTTAAGCGCACGTGGCTCGAGTCCCACTGATATCAGTGACTGAATGACTCACCGCAGTAGGTGTAGATAAGCTTTGAGTCAATGAATCTGATGCGCAGGTTGTGCAGCACAGCCGGTTCATGCAGGTAGCTCAGAGCTGTGAGGTCGTTCTCGCCCACCAGGATGTCTGGGTTACGGAGGGGAGGCAAGGTGTTGCTTTTGGGGTCTAATTTATATTCCAACTCCTTGGCAAAATGGAGGAATCAAAGTGAATAGCATGTCAGTAATAATCATGACAAATGTTTGTGTGTTAATATTTTTAAAAATAGGTTGATATGGGTGTGGGAATCGACACTCAAGCTTGTCTTATGTTGTGACTCCAGACGCATGCCTCTCACGTGCAGGTGCAGTTTACTGGAGAAATCACAAAGTGGTTTCTCTATTAGCAGCACATCTGCAGCACTATAAAAAGATGAAGTACAAAAACCCCTTATTTTCTTTATTCTAGTATACACACCACCTCAATGGACGTAGGTTTGTTTCTGAACCTTTGGAAGCCCTAAGCAACCATCCCACAACTCCGTAAAAATACCCTCCACTTCCGAGCCATCCCTAGACCACCTACTATTCCGTTCCCAAGACACTCAAACGTAAAGTTCACAGCAAACCTTTCTTTACAGTAGATGCTTCTGCTACATGCTCTTGTTTGGTTTCATGGTTTGATTGTATAGAGCTTTGCTCGGTTGAGGTGATTCTAATGCTAGAAGATGAAGAATGTCGGCCTGTTTTGCACGATAAAGGAGAAGAGAACTTCCATTAAAAGGGATGATTATTTACATGGCGGCATTACACTTTACTCAGAAAACACAAATAATCATTTTAAAAAAAGGTTCTTTAACAGTTATAAAAAAGTAAAGTCCCTAAAGTCAATGAAGCACCCTCGATCAACAAAGCTAACGTAGATTTGGGTTTTTTTTGAGAATTCACACATACAGTACTTTCCCACCATCTGCCAAAATTCAGTTCTTCCTCATACTGTACAACCTCCAACCTAAAGACAGTTTCACACTGCTTGATTTTAGCAGTATTTTAACATTATTACACGTTACACTGTACCGAGTATGAGACAACCCTTTCTCCATATCAAATTATACTGTATTATGATAGACGATCCTCTAATGACACACCTGCGATTAAAGAAAATAACTGTATGTTACGCTTACATCATCGGCCAGCGTGATGCAGGATCCCGATGCCCAGGAAACGGAGCATAAACAGAAACATTCTCCAAAGTGAGCTCATGGTAATAAGGATGTACAGTATGTTCTATCGGTTAGCATGTTTTGCCGTTGTGACTACCATCTTTGCAGCCTACTTTTGCGTAACCGTAGAAGAGGTCACTATGGCACTAAATTGGCAACCGGATCCACATGACCACCATCTCATCTCACAACCAAAGAATTCTTGTTGGATTTTGACAGCAAAATCAGGCCACATATGAAGAACGGTGTAAACCCAACGTTAGGTCACTATTTCTTTTCTGTTCCTCATGACACTTGTTGTTGACTTCACTTGCTGATGTTTTTTTGTTGTTGTAGTAGTCACAAGTCTAGGACACAATGAATCATAGCACAGATAGACACACCTAATTAAAACTAATCCTCCATTACAACACTTCAGTGTTTTCTAATATACAGTGATGTCCAAAAGTCCCAGAGCACGAGTGAAACTTCTTTTTTAATTTAATACAAAATTATATTATTGACAACGACGTGAATAAAAAGGAGAATCTTAAAAAAAAAAAAAACGTTTTACACGAATGTCTTTGCATTTTGTACGTAACCTTTTTTGCTTTAATGAGTGTGCTCTCGAGCTCCATGAGTCTGTGCAAAACCTTATGATCCAGCTTAGATCAAAAACCCTCGGAGTGTCGTCTGATCACGTGCTTCAACAGAAGAGCTCGGACATGAAAAACATCTGACCTTTTGTACAAGTCAGTTAATATGGTCAATATTACACATTTACTTACATTTAGATATCGACTTAGCTACGTCTAGCTAATAGTGCATATAAAATATTTAAGATATTTAATTTTAAATCTCAAAATTCTAAAAATAAATAAATAAATTGCAGATTTCCAACGTGAGAGTTTTGGACTCCGCTGTATATATAAAGCTAGACGCAGCTCTCGGCTTTCCTGTACTACGTATGCGTGGGATTTATCAAGTGTAGAAATGTCACACTGTCGAACACACAAGATCAGTGACCAGAAAACTGATCTCATTTACAACCCATAAAAGTTGAGACGCTGTGTAAAATGTAAATATAAACAGAACGCAATGATTTGCAAGTCTTATAAACCCATATGTTATTCACAACAGAACACACAATACAATCCAAATGTTTAAACTGAAGAAATGTACCGTTTTAAGGAAAAATATAAGGGAATTTTTAATTGGAAGACTGCAACACGTCTCAAAAAAGTTGGGACGGGGAAACAAAAGGCTGGAAAAGTTAGTGTTAGTAAAAAGAAACAGCCGGCGATTAATTGGGAACAGGTCAGTGACATGATTGGGTATAAAACAAGTATCTTAGAGAGGTAGTCTTTCAGAAGTAAAGATGGGCAGATGTTCACCAATCTGTGAAAAACTGCGTCTACGATTTTGCACTCAAATCTCCATCGGTGAGGAGCTGAATAATGAATTTCCTGGTTACACAATTGTACTTTTTGACCAGTTACAGAAGAGAATTGTTTATAAATCGCACTATCCCGTGTGACCCAGATGAAGTTGAGCTCCCTTTGGAGTCTAGTTCCTCTCAAGGTTTTTTCCTCATGTCGTCTCAGGATGTTTCTCCTTGCCACCGTCTCCTCTCCCTTGCTCATTAGAGATAAATTTATAAAAAATGTAAATCTGTAAAGCTGCATTCTGACATTGTGTCCATTGTTAAAAGTGTAATAGAAATCGAACTGAATTGCAACGATTATTTAAAAAAGAAGAAGAAGAAGAACAACAACAACAAGGTAATGATGTTTCCGGCTCACCGTGCCATCCTCGAGCCGCAGCTGTACAGCCGTGTCTCCTGATCTGTAATCCTTGGTCAGCTCGGCAGATCTCCAAACCTCCTGAGAGTCTGGGATCCAAACTCGGGCACACTGAAAAGGATCAGGAAGCTGTTACACACACCTTAGATCGAGGCAATTGAAGAGAAGGGAAGGGAATGGAAATATCATTAACAGTCATCCTTGTTGAGAACAACACAATAGAAACCATCACAGAAATTCTAATGGTATGGTTCCCACTACAAATACCGCCACAAACCATCAGCTAACCAGTACTGGTCCTTAATGGTATCCACTAGACATAACATGCGCCCAATCGAAGACAGAAAATGACCAGTACAGTTTCCGTTTAAACAAATACTATTCCCATTATAACCATTAAAATCCATTCTATGAAGGTTTCTAGTGTTTTTGTTTGTTTGTTTGTTTGTTTTCCCAGTAAGGATGAGTTGTGCTCGTCTGGCCTCCATCATGTGCTTGATCTGTTTAGGGCTGAAGCTTATAAGTGCATCCTTGAGTCATTTCACAGTCATCAGGAAATTACAAAAGTGATGAGGACGCTGGAAACCCTTCTGCGTTGTGCCCCATAGACATTTGACACAAAAACACAACTTATAAAGCAGCTTTGATCTCATACATCAAACCACTCTGCTGCTGTAAAAAACTAACACACATCACTACACCAAGAGCTGAGCTGTGATAAAGTAACTTCTCCTGACTCTCATACACTTCTCATCTCAGTGTGAAGGGAACTCAATTACCGTTGTGTAGAGAGACGCTGCTTCCATGACGCTTTGTTTACAAACAAACTTTCTGCAAAAACAAACAGACGGACTACCGAGCTGACAAACGCAGACATCAACATCGGCCAACTTCTAAAGTAGTCCTCCGATGCTTTTAAGACCGCAAGAGAGCTGATGTAGATGTGAGATAAAAGGATCCGCCAGTACAAGTCGTGCAGGGCTGAACGCTTTCGCCCTCTAGAGGTGAAGAAAGGTCACGTGCCCAACGTCCACCCTTAAACCGCACTAAACAGTATGAGCACTAAATAGTACGCGATGGTTAGTACTGATAGTGCAGCAGTACTGTTTACTCATACTGTTTAGTACACTAGTATGTGACTTTTACTAAGGCGCTGATTGATGGGATTTATGTCATGTAGGTCTTACATTCAGGGAGTTATTCTCAAACAGAGACAAAATAATAAGCAGAAACTTTTATTTATATACCGTACTTAACTCCATGCACTTCATTTACGCCGTACTTCTGGGATTTTCACTCATAACAGTCTCTAGAGTTTACTCAGAATGGTGCGATGCAGAAAAACCATCCAGTGAGCAGCA
>JAOUWY010000015.1:20306048-20322080 GCA_025728095.1 Prietella phreatophila | reverse complement strand
GGGGGAGGAAACCGGAGTACCCGGAGGAAACCCCCGCAGCACGGGGAGAACATGCAAACTCCGCACACACATGGCCCGGGCGGGAATCGAACCCCGGACCCTCGAGGCGAACGTGCTAACCACTAAGCCACCGTGTGTCTCAATTCTGTAATGTATTGTCCTTTTTCTCTTAATTATGGAAACACTCCAGGAAGAGCTCTTCACTATTGCCCTCTGCCAAATCCAAGCCAAAACCAGGTATTGGTCCAGTTTAAAACGCTGAGCAACAAAATATAGACGACTCAAGTGAATGTCGTAATAAAGTTATGACTTTAAATGTACTCAGTTATTTATGCAAAAACTAACCTTTATTACTGTTAAAAGATCATTTTTGTTTTAAAGCAACAGTGCCATTTTTCTGATAACATTGTTCAATCTCTGTAAGTTTACAATATTTACCATTAGCTAGAATTCGACATGTTGCATGACCTATTATTTTAGCTACTGGAACCCATGCAAGTCTAACCGGGCAGGAATAAATAAATAAGTTTAAAAAAGAAAAAAACAGGCTAACTTGGTGAATATGACCAGTTCATGTTAGCAAATGAGCTTGCTTACTCTGGCATACTGAAAGATTTCACTGAAGTAGGACCAGGGGCCCTGCAGTCAGGTTCCTTATCCATCTTCAGACACATGCAGATAGCTATAGTTCGTTGTTTAGCACGAAAAGGCTACAGCAGGTGGTGTATTAACACGATTGTTGATAGTATTTTCTGTTTCTGAACTTGACTGGGTGGTTTAAACTGAAATGACGATGATAAACTGAGCCCATTTTACAGTACAATGTTAATAGAAAAGAAAAGACCTCTGAGATTTGTAACACGTACTTCGACGGCATAATATAAATATAAGGAGTAAAAAAGGTAATTGTTTTTTCTTGGAGATGTATCTAAGTATGAGTATTCAATTACAATCATACTCAAGCAAAGTATAAATACACCAAAATAATACTTAGGTATCGTAACTAAGTACAATTTCTCAAGTATTTTCCACCCCTGAGAGCTAGCAACGTGACATTATTTGGCAAGTAAAATATGACGGTAATATAGACTGGCCTAGAAATGATGCATTACCGTGTGTATTTCTCTTAAACTTGGAAATGTGGGATACTCTTCTAGGAAATAAGAGGGTTTAACAGTTTTGGAATTAATGGAATGCTCCTGTGGTGATTACGGTGACCCTACAGCTGGTGATGTTTTAATGAAATGACAGTTATGCTCTCTTATATAATGACTCCAGGACAAGCAACATAAAATACATGGTCAATACCAGGAAAAAAACTCCACTACAGCCCGAGCATACAGATCAATTTAAAAAGCCACAGGGTCACACGTATAATAACAGTGCCATTCATACATCTATCCATCAAGTAAATGAGGCAGAAAATATCTGCCAGGCTCGAGTAGCTTTTACTGAACAGTTCATTGGAGTTTTCAAAAGAGATTTATGAGTCAAGACACAGGCTAAACTCACTGGACCAACTGCATATAAATGTTTTAGTTGCGAAATATACTGCAAAAAATGTAATCGGTTATGCAAAATGCCCATATTGACTTCTTAAAGAGTTAAAGAGAACTCTTAAATAAAGAGTTCAAGTTCATTAGTGTGTATTTGAAGGTGATTTTACAGTCAGCACACAGGCTACAATCTGAAATAAATCTAAGTAAGGCTACAAAGAATTATGTAATGATGTAAATTATTCACAAAATGTACTCGGAAAATAAAACGCACTTCTGTTCTTGAACATTTTTTTTTTAAAGTTTCTTTATCCGCTTTCAAACACGACTTAACAAAGAGATTCAGTATAGATGTGAAACTTTCTTTTTAAATAACGAGAGCTATGGTTCCATCACTGAAAGATTGAGGTGGAGGATGCTATTTATCAGGATATACCGGTGTTGCAGTGGCAGCATGTGGATGGATGTTCATGCTAACTCTTTTTTTTTTTAGCCATCTCTCCTGGAGAATTTACTCCAGACTCAGGAATGACATTGAGTAGGTGACTGTTGCTCCGGCGATGGCGGTGGCAGACAGAGATAAACTGTAACCGGAGTGTCCAAAAATACCATATCTCACTGTGCGAGAGAGAAGAGGTTATTCAAATAGAAGAGAGAAGAGCTTGCAGATATGTGCCCCCCCCAAGCATCAATCTCACAGAACACCACACTGAGCATTTGTTCATGACCTAAGTATTCCAGATTCCAGATTGAGTGACAATCTCAGCTTTGTGATCACTTGTCTGTGTGTTTTGCTTTGTGATTTGTACATCATTTCGACTTCTTGGTGTATGATCCTTAGCTTGCATTCTGGAGGATTACGATTAGTCTGTCCACCTTGGATTTCGTTGCCAGATATTGTGTATATTAATATTGTGTAAATACTGTCCCCCTTTTTTTTGGTAAATATTCTTGTTTGTGTTACTGTACTAATGGATCTCTTATCAATCACACTACTCCCTTTAAATAATCCAGGTTTTCAGCCTTACTTTGTGAAATCTCTGACAGTCTGTGCTGATTCCAAGCCTTAGTTAACTGTGAGTCTTGATTCATGTTTTGACCCTAGCTTCACATTTATTGATTTAGTCTTGTCTAGATTTAGCCTGTTTGCTGATCACCTGACATTTGGCTTTGGCTTAAATAAAGCCAGAAAACCTGCACTTCAACTAATTCTGCCAAGCCCACTGTTGAAGGCCATGCAGTCAGTGAAGAGCAACAGCAAATCTCCACAATTCCTGCAACACTGGGAAGCCTCAACAACCCGCTACAACAAATGATGAATACCAGTATGGTCACAGCAGAGGCCACGTCCCAGAACAAGCATCTCATTGGCCAAACTGAAAATATCTAAATCCGAGATGCATTGAAGTGCCAAGCTTTCTAACGATCATGCTCAGTGTACTTCTCTTCTAAAGAGATCAAGTCTGACAAAGTAGCCGAGCGCATCTCATGGAAGGCACTTGAATGGGCCTCTGTTGTCTGGATCAATGAGGATGACATTGCACAGTCATAGGACTGGTTTGTCAAGGTGTTTTTATAATGTGTTCCATCACCCTCCTGATGGCAAAGCTGCAGGTGAATGCGTCTAGCCTTAAAACAATGCTCAAGATCAGCACATTGAGAACATTTTGTGAGTTTCACACACTGGCTACTGGAAGCAGATGGAACGAGCCTGCACTTGTCACTGCATTCCAGCAGCAGCTAAAAGGGGATTTGATTATGAGTGGGATTGAAACAGCAGTGACTCATCACTAGCCATTCCCCTATGGGCAAACTCCTTGGTGAAAATAGAAGTCTTTATTTGCCAGAATCAACAGTGAGATTAATCAAGCCAATAATCCCATGCATATTAATCATCAAAGAATGTCAGCATCATTTTGAGCAAGACCTCTGCTTCTAATTAATCAAAATCAGAAACAATATTGTTGGTCACGTTAGACTTGACTTCCAAGGAGTTGGTAATTGCTCCACTAACACAGTCTAAATTGAAACTGTAGATTTTGAAAAACGTACGTTTTGACAGTGGATCGCGAAATCGGGATCAGGTTCAATCTGGTGTTGGCATCCAGGGTGCTGCTCTAAACTGGTTTACCTCGGACATTTTCTGTGAAGATTTGTGGTTCTCTTCTTCCTCTACAGCAAACACTGGTGGTGTACCGCAGGGCACCATCCTGGGCCCTATCCTGTTTTCTTTGTACATGGTTCCCTTGGGTCTATCTTTCATAAAAATACTTTATAATTTTTTTATGCTGATGACACAACTGTATCTCACATTGAAACTGGGTGAAAATGTCTATGAAACTGGGTCTTCTGCCTATTAAATGCTGCATGTCTAAAATCTTCTGTAAAAGCTTCTCTGTGACTATGTCTATTGTAAAAATACACTATACAAATAAAACTGAATTGAATTGAATAAACCTTGAATCAAGTTCTGTCAGACCTATTTTATGCGTTTTTTCAAAAAGTGGTGGGGCTGTGTCCCTAGTAAAAGTTATGCCTAGGACACCGACAACACCTGTTAGCCACTAGCCAGCACAAGCTAAGTAAGATTAGAAGATAAATAGACACGAGTCTTTCAAAATGACACACACCGAGAGTGAACAGAAGTCACCTGCCCAATGAACTAGGTTGAAACGCAAAAATACTCATAACTCATCGGACAAATATGTTTAGACAACTTATTCAGGCCTCAAGTTCAGAAAGAGCTTTTCATTTTTATTTCCATCACAAGCAAATTCAATTAAAAACATATAACCAGTCGTTAGCATTCTGAAGACGGGTGTATCTGTATTAAAACACATTACGATGGTCGTTAATTTTAATAACAAGTTACAATTACGATACACATTATATTACCATTACTTTAAGTAAGAGGAGTAGAACTGTCTGTGATACAGTGAGAAGGTTAGCATCAGCAGAAGCTCCACCACACGCTGAGCAGAGAGATGAACAGGCTGAGGATGGCCGTGTCCCTGTGCCCGCTGTTACATAAGTTAGAGTTACAGCAGCGGTACGTGAATCCAGACACCGCTGGAAACATCTGACTCAGCCGGGAGTTGTCACAGTCCGTGTACCTGATGCATTGCCGGATTGTTTTCCCTCCTGTCACAAAAACAGTTGGAGTTAGAGTGTTTAGGCAATGTTTCTGAACCAGCTACTTGGTTAAATATAGCCGACCATCAGAACTCTCTTGCAGGTCAGAAACATTACAAGATTAACATCTGAATGCGAGTTAGGTTTCACAGATGTTCCTTTGTCACACGGATTTTTGATTTCCATGAGCCATAATAATCAAGATTTCTAAAAAAAAAAAAAAAAGAGGCTTGAAATATTTCACTTTATGTGTAATGAATCTAGAATATATGAAATTTCTACTTTTTGAATTACAGAAGAAAAAAATAAAAATTTCACTTCGCACTGGACTGGTCAGTCAGTTCAAGGAAGATTCCTTTGTATTTTAGTCAAGCACTTTACACAAATATATATTACTAACGTAATAAGATGTTCAAACGTCATAGGAATCCTCAAACTCTGGAATTTAAAAAATAACCCAAAAGCATTGCGGTCAAGCCTTAGCTTGATCTTATGTCCGTTTGTCCAAAAAGTTTCAGAACCCCTGCTCTAGGTCAAGGTCTTTTGTACTGTGTCGCAGCACTTTAGTAAGTTAGTGTGTGTGCTGTAATTTAATAAGCCATTCGCACTTCTGACCCGTACCTTTCTCATACAGAGACAAACACGAGTCTTCATAAGTGCAGTCCTGGACATTTGTACACCAGCCACCGTAGTAATCCGAGCACTTATAGCAGCGCAGAGACGTGCTATAAGAGGAATAATGCATTCCGTAATGCTTATTACCTGTTTCCAAGAGAAAACACACACACACACACACACACACACACACACACACACACACAGATCCAGGGTCATACACAACACAGCAGGAAACCAGTGACTAAACAAAGTGTCAGTAAACTTACAGACGCTGAAGGTCAATGAAGAGATTAACACGAAAAGTCCAAATGAGTATTTCATCTCGCTTTAACGCTGACCAGAAACAGAAAAAAAACCCAAACGTAAATGCAACATAACATAAATGCATCATTAGACAGATCAACACTTTTCTTTCCTTTTTTAAAAAAAAAATAGCAATAATATTGTTGTTTTAGATATTAGTAGGATACGTACCAGAGTTTACAGTGTCCGCTGATGTTTTGAGGCGAGGGGAGTGAAAAGTCCACTGCACACACAACCCATTCAGGACAAAGATTTCTCATGCCATCTCTCCTCTGCTCTCGCCCAGTTTCACCCCTGCTGCCCCGCATGAATGATGTCATTGATTGCTGTTATAGACACACTGGGTTGACCCAGGCCACACCACTCATGGCAAATAATAGCTTACTGATGGCTAAACGTTGGCCCAATAATAATAATAATAATTTGATTTTAGTTACAGTACTGTGCAAAAATCAGGTACACTATTAAACAAATAAATAAAATATTTACATAATGAATTCGGCATTTCTGAGTCAGTACACCCCCCCCCACCCAAACAAACAAATAAATAATTTACATTTCCAAACATTACTTTTGCACTTCCAGAATCGAATGTTACAGAGAAATATTTGTGTGTCAGTAAAGAAAGCAACATATTATGTAATGGACCTCTTTTCCGACAGTTGCTGGGCTTCGCACTCAGAGACAAAGAAGCGAGTGACAGTCCAAATCTAAGGAATAAAAACTGACCAGCTAATTTCCTGCACAAATGATAAATGAGCCCGACACTGCTAATGATTTCTTTTTACTTTCTTTCTTTTTTTTTTTTTTTAAAGCAAAGGGTGGTCACTTTAAATACTGAATAGTTTCATTTTGTACTTTCTGCTGCTCTTTGTAGCATTTATTTATTTATTTTTTTGAAAACAGAGAAATTTTTTATTTGAGTATTTTTGAAGGCATCTTTGTTTACAGCATTTCCTTGCATGTGCCTATGACTTTTGCACAGTAGACAGATAAATAGATACTGTAGATTGTATATCTATCTATCAATCCATCCATCAACTAATTTCCTGTAAGGATTATTTGTACTCATTTAAGAGAACCAACAAAAAAAAAGAAAGGGTAACTGGCTAAAGACTACAGTACATTATACAGCAAAATCCCAAGGATTGCATCAACACACTACTAAAGTAAGATCTACACTGTTGATCGTGTGTTAATTAACATTGTGCTGAACGTGTGACTATACAATTATAAGCTCTTTTTTTTTTTTTTTTTTTTTACCAGGGGCCAAAACATTTTGTATCCGCCAGCGTGTGTTCAGCACTGAAATGTACTTGTGATATCACACTCCAGTAGTGGTGGTTAATGGCTCCTATGAAAATAGACACTCAAGGCTTTAAAAATGTGCAGTTTTTCTTTGTTTTAATTTTTATTTTTTTTATGTTTAAATGTTATTTGATTGTGGCAGTTGTATAGTGTTCTACTATCGAAAAAGCTTTAGCTGTGCGGTCAGATTTATTGCTGTACCAGTGTTATCGTTTGAACCCCCCCCCCCAATCGCCCTACTCGTCAGCAGCTAAACCCAGAGTCACGATACTCTACACACAGAAACCAAACAGCGTCCAGCCTAATCTTATAAACAGAACTGCAGTGATAATAAAACGAATTCATTTGTTTATACTGGTTGGAACGTCGATTCTATTCCGCGAGCACCAGTGTACTGTAGGAAATCACACCGTGGCCTACCTTCACCTCACCCTTACGTCCACATTACTATTTTTATTTGTAACAAACATTTTTATTATTACTATAAACGAGCAAGGTTAGACGAGTGCTGTTTAAGTACGGTCATGTATGCACTGACCAAATTTCAACTCCCATCTGTGGCTTAAAACCTGGCCTGCGTTCAATACCACGGCACGCTGAACGCATTAAAAGTGAGAAAGATCGAGTTGTTGTTGGGGGGCGGCAATATTCATTCAAGTCCTGCTGGATGACGAGCTCTATAAATTCAACTCTGGTTTACTTTCCAGAGAAACAAGACACAGGCAGATTGTTTCATTCCTTACAGGTCTCAGTGTGGGCACTACACAATGGTATCAGGCAGATTTAAACGGGATTACAGTCCGGAATTTATAGCTTTTTGGAGCTGACATTTGAGTACTGAAAAATAACTGGCATCTTTCGAAACAACGTGTTCCATAAGTAAAGGACAGCAGCTAGAATGGGGGATTTAAAAAAAAAAAAAAGCATTCAGTTGTCTTGTGCTGCAGCTGGGAAGATAAGGGCACTGTGTCAGACTTTCCATAGACTTTCTGCCACGGACATTCAAATGTTTTTTTTTCCCCCCTCAACTGGACTGTTTGGGTGCATTATAACTATTGTATGACTATACACGGCTCTCATTCTGTCCGTTAAACCGAGGGGTTTTATTTTTTCCATTGAGCTGTCCCATCTTCGATAAAGTCCACAGTATTAATAACAGAACTGGCAACGTGAACACTATCAAAATGGAAAAGTTTCGTTCTGCCATGAATACTCCTCAGAACTCATTTTTATTTATTTATGATCATAATCTTACTAGTCTTATATCAGTCTCTCCAGGATTTTTGCGATTTTGCAGAAATGAACACAAAAATCAAGCAAACTCCACAATATTCGAAGGAGCTCGGATTTTTGTCAAAATGACCGCAATTGCGATTTTGTCGAGTAGTTTTCTGCAGAAAAGGACCCAAAAACCCCCAATTTTATTTGATTAAAAAAAAAAAAAGGTTTCTCACGTTAAATATTGACTTTGTATCGTTTATTAACGTGTGCTGCTTTTTGTAGTTTATTATAATTTTTTAAATGTAGAAACGTTTTTCATTCCATTCCTCTTGAAGGCATCAAAACAAGCATCTTCAGCCCCAACAATCACAAGAAGAGAAAAGAACCCAGTGAAATCCTGTATGGACTGATGTATCACGGTTTGCTAATTAATCATGCACAACAATATTTTGATCATTTCCTGCAGACATTAGGTAGGGTCAAGCTGACATATCGTATACAGACCTACTTATTTTGAGTTATTAAGATCAACCCTTTCCTGCATAAATTACTGCAATATCGTCTCTTTTTTTTGCTTAAAATTGCACGAGATATGATTTTTAATTTGGTGTATATAAATATTCCTTCTACTACTAAAAGTAAATGGATTGTCCGTGAGTAAAGAGTGGCTGAAACATAAAAACTAAAACATTTAACCTTCCAGTATTTAGGTCTAAAATATGTAATGTTAAACTAAAATTTGCAGGAAATTTTTGTTATTTATTTATTAATTCAGCAGTCATTTGATGTAGAAAATCTGTAAAGTTTACGTACGGCAAACAGTCTAGAGAGCTACAGAAGTTTATGTTAAACCAGCCAGAAACATTTCTCTTGCATTATTGCCTTCCTCAATTCTCTCCAGCTTCTTAAGCATGTTTTCAGTGTTTCCGAAAAACTGGGGCAAAAAAACAAAACAAAACAAAACAAAAAACACATTTCTACAAATAAAACAACAAACTTCAACACTATTTGTTCAACACAGTTGAAACACACCATTCAGGAACTCCACCTTTTCCTTCACTCCCATACATCTCACGCACAAATATGACATCCCATGCATGCTGATCTTCACGGCTGACACGGATAACGATGACACGTTATTTGTCTCAATGCCAGGGATCAGTCTGTAGCCTGAGAGCTGGGAACAGATGAACAAAGAGCATTTCATCAGTGTCTCTTTCATAGAAAGCAAGTCAAAAACGGGGGGGAGAAAAGAAAAGAAAAAAAGAACATGTCTAAAATACAAAACAACTTTATTAAACTATTATATGTGGAATTATATATTATTAAGCTTGCATTCTGAGTGGACATTATATATGTATATAAAAGTTCACACATACATATATGCAACTCACTCCTTAAGTTCACATATACTTTATAGCTATGTGTTTCCAGTGTTACAATGTATTCATGCAAAATCCCAAGTCGGTGACGTAGACAGCTGTGTAAATGCTTATATTTGATGACACAAATTGGTTGACTTCATAAGAAAAAAGAAAAAGAGAACAAAAAAAACCCACCAAAATGCATCATTCACACTGAAACATCCGTATATATGAACCTAAAACTGTTCCTTTTTGCTGATCCAGACAAAACAACAAAAGCATAGGGTAAGGTGTCGTGAATAAATATAAAAATATAAAACGTCGTGAATAAATAATATTCACCGCTTCTTTTATGATCTTTAAAGAACCGGAGAAACAGAACAACATTCTGGTAATTAAGGTACAAGCAAATGGGTGTCTTCGTGCCAAAAACAAAATAAAGAAAGGTAAATCCCCATCGAGAAATCCCGAACAATCAATCAATCAACCAACCTCCAAACAAGGAAGACGTGTGCAGTGATGGCTGTTCAAGACCACCATGGAGAAAGAAACCCACACTGAACGAATACGAACACTATTACTACTACTACTAATAAAAAATAATAATAATAAGCCACCACATTACATTTGGTTTGAATAATACAGCTAGGTACCACAATTATCCATTTCACTGCACATCTGAGGTAACAGTCTGTACATTCATGAACAAACAGCAGAACAAAACAAAAACCATACACTGCAGTATTATTCTGTAGAAAAGCATTACACCGTTAAATTGGATCTTTAACTAGAACTAAAATCAAGGAATGATATGGCATTAAAATGTTTATTATTAACAACAACCAAAAAGCTACGTATCTAATATACATTGTTGGAAGTATAAAGGTTCATCATAAAACGTATTGAAAATATTAAATGATGCAAAGTATTTTTTTTCCCCGGTAAAGCTTTTTGCACGCGGTACGTGAGCTGCGTAAATGATCATCGAACTGTGTGGAAAACCTTTCTGAAGCGATGAATAATAACGCATGCCAGGGTGTATAGGTCTGTAAAACACCAACGTTACAAAATAACAACTGAAACTTATCGATACTTGCATAAAGGCTCTTGTTTAAAAAAAAACAACAACAACAACAACAACAACAAAAAACAAACATCTTGCTGTGCAGATAACATGCAATATTACGGTATCAAATTTGTCACGAGACAAATTTCAACAAAATATACTGCATAAGGCCATATTCTCCGTTTATGTGCCCTTTAAAATGCGATATATATCAGAGAATAGAATAAAAAGTGATTGCAAAAATGTTAAGATTCGACGCGCATACTCATTATTTCTGTAGAAACTTTTGGCAAACACCCTCCCCCCCTTTAAAGCAGCATTACAAATTCTGTACGTTTCTTTTTGCCTATATAAACGCTAAATAAATCACCGGCGATTGGTAATAATAATTAAACCAAAAAAACAAAGAAAACCCCCCCCCAAAAAAAAATTCATCATCATGTTTGGGTATTCTAAAGATCTAAAACCATAATATTCCTCACTAGAGCATAAAAGTGTCCTAACTCTTCAGCATTTAGAAACTGAGAATACAGCGCGCATGTGAACAATAATATTGAGCGGTAAATCAAAAAAAAAGAAAAACAAATTGATTTCGCGTCGTGAAAAGATGCAGCTCGAGGTACTCGGGCACAATATCACCTCTTCAGAATCTTTATTCTTACACTATTAAAAATCTGCAAGACATCCGTTTGTTTGGACGTTGAAATGTCCCAGATGATAGCTCACTGACAGAAGGTATATAGTCTCAAACAAAAGAAGAACGAGAACATGACAGGAACAGTCGAATTCGGATGAAAACATGAGTCGAGTATAAGGCAAGAGCATCTTGCATTCCAAACTGCTTAACGCCTGCCAATACACTGAGTCATGCAGGGCTACAATTTCCCAATGCATCATGGCCCGTAAGTCTATATAAGGGTCCTCAGAAGCAAAAAAATAAAAATAATATAATATAATCAAAAATTTTTTTTTTTTAAATCAAGAAAATTACTTTTAATCAAAATAATGCTATTAGCTTGAATTGAACAATCAACGAGAAAGCTTAGTAGCAAGAAAGGTCATAAAAAACAAACAAACAAACAAAAACAAAAAAAAAAACAAACACCTTTCTACTTAAATGGATGAACGGCGTTTAAACATGGCGTAATTAAAAGCTTACGTGATTCTCATACGATGAAGAATGTGAAACCATATACTTTGTAGTAGGGTTCTCAGGTACGCAAGCAACTCAGGCATAACTGTGCATATTCAAGCAAAGATTGGGCACGCTGAAGTGGGGGGAAAGAAAAAAAAAAAAAGAAAAAGAAAAATCCACAAAATGGAAAATACGTTTTTATCGATATGACTATTCGTTTCAATCAACATAAGAAATAAAAGTGCTTTCTTTGTCTTTGGAGCATCAAAAAAAACATAAAATCACAAAATAATTACACATTCCAGAATAGGTTTAAGTGTGTAAGTGCCAAAGCCCTGCAAAGGCATTCATACTATTTTTATTTTTAAATAAATGAATTGTATGAATAAAGGATTGCTGACCAGGCCATTGTAGCAGCAGAGCCAATGTCATTCATATTGGCCAATCACATAACAGCACCCGGTCAGTTCACGCCCACCGAGATGGCTTTTTGGAATATTATTGGCTGAAATGCAGGTTGTAGTCAAATACCAGGATAAAACTCTGAATTCACGTCCATAGAGTGCAGCACAGGTTTTTGTTCAGTGTGGGATAGTCTGCTCAACACTTCTGCAGAAAGTGTGTAACTATTCCCTGACTTCTCCTCAAACCAGCTGTCTAGCGGCCTCTTGCCATCGAAGTTGGCAATAGGTGGCCCGTTAACAGCCAACGTGAGCAGGTCGTTCATCTGTTCCAAAGTCAGTCTGGAGTGGTTGTTACTTCTTACTTTGTGCAAAGCCTCTCGTCCTTTGTCACAGCAGAGAGTCGATGTTGGCAAGACCCTCAACAACTGCAGGATTTGGTTGAGCAAAGGAAAGCGCTGCTTATATTTGCAGACATGACTCATCACTTCCTTAAAGCAATTCATGCTAAAGTAGTCGGCTTTGAGATCCCTCCATTCTCTCATCAGGCTTCTGCGTAAATCCACTCGATCGTGTGACAGCTCACGACCCGACGAGGGAATCGTCTCCACGTGGTCAAAGATGACGAGGATCTCTTCCTCGCCATAGCTTTGGAGGTCATCCCTATTGCGTGGCCATGAGGACAGGTCGAGCACCTTACAAGCCTGTACAACAGAATGGCTGTGCTTATCGATGCGCTGGGCCAGAATCCCTTGGGTCTTCAGGCAGATTTTCTCCCGGATGGACTGGAACTTCGATTCGGCCACCCGCAGGTTCTTGAGGTCCACGCCGTTGAAGCTCTCGCGAAAACTGTCCTCGAACTCCTGCAGGTACTCTCCTGGAGAATCGACTAGCTGACCAATCTCATGAATGGCTTCCACAATCTTGGCATCTACTTGAGAAACCAGTAGATAATCTCCCTGAAAGTTGAAGGCAAGGCGTGACAGAATAGCAATGATATCCAAAAGGAAATAGATAAGCTTCACAGACTGGTAATCCATCAGGAACTGCAGAAGAGAAAGAGCAATGGCGGCTGCGTCCGCCCTCTGGGTCTGACCGCTGATGCCTTTAAGATGGCTCACCACTTCGAGATAGTCCTTGATGAGCGCGTTTAGGACATTAGGCTCACCTATGATCCACCGAACCGCCCGTATATCCCCGAGAAACTCCGTCTCCTCAGACAGAGTAGGCGCGGTTGACCTCAGTTCGGTCATCATACGAGGGGAGTATCGATAGAAGCTCAACAAATGCTTCAAGTTGTTCTCCAAGTCATCTAAACATGAAAGCTCCTTCCCACAGATGGAATCCAGTATCTCTAGATGGGGGCGATGAATCATTACCGGCAGGCACAACACGAACGGAAAAGTCTTCCGTATGGCTACGTAGAGGTTTGCCCGAAGACTAGAAGAGATGTTGGAACCATCTATTCCCAAGCCAACCACGAGCATGTCCTGTAGCCGTAGACCCAGGTCACCAAAGGCACGGTCAACAGCTTGAAAGTATCCATCTACACTGCTACCACTCAGTCGCTGTAAGGAGACAAACTCAGTCGCAGGGGGACCCTCTGTGGTGATGAACTGCACATAAACCGCAACGGTATCGGCTAGCAAATCATAATTTTGGCCATCCATGATTACACCAAGGAAAGGGGAGAGCCGGATCTTCTCCACCAAGTCCTCTTTAAATGCTCGGGAAATGTGGTGAATAAGGATCTGGCAGTCGCTCTCGTTCATGTACTGATCGACTACCTTAAGTTCACACTTTTTTAACAGCTCAGCTAAGGGCCGGATGTCGGAATACGGCCGTCCTTCATACGCGAGATGGTAAGCGGCATTGAACAGCGTGATCATGTTCCGACACATCTCTTCCGTCTTCTCAGGATGCATGCGTAGCTTGTACAACTGCAGACATTTCTTGTGGAGATTGCTCTGGCTATGAAGCTTGATGGTGTGGATCTTGAACTGCTTGGACCCGATGATGAAAGCGGAAGTCCTCGACGACTGTACGGTGTACTGCCGGCACACGTGGCACCACATCTCGTTCAGCGTCGGAGAATAACGCAAGAACCAAAACTTCTTGAGCCACTCTTGTTTAAAGCGGCGGATCCGCCGACCCGGGCTGACGGACAGCTTCGACGAGTCGTCGGCGGCTACGATCATGTCAGCGGTTATGGATTCATCTGCGGAGTCGACATCCTGGTCATCTTCCTCCATCCCGGCTGGAGTGGGTGTCATAGCCTCCACCACTGCAAGAGAACAGAATTCGGAAATATGATTTCACGCACGTTTTGTGGATCCTATTTGAATGCTACACCCCCTTCAAGACAAATCTCTCCGAAATGGACGTTATTTCCGACTCCCTAGAACGCTCGCATGATGTCCTACGGCAGAAACTTGCACTGCAGTCTAATTTGGGATAGTTGATACTAATTCAACATCGATAATCTTCCAATTTCAAAAGCACACCACGGCATGTCATTAATCAGACATGGATAAATCAGACAGCAAACGAGCAGACAAGGGATTTGGGTTTTTTTCGCCAAATATTTAATAGGTCTATTAAAAGGTTTACAGTGGTATAGAATAGACAAGAACAGGATCAGCATACGGACATCTCGTCTCGGTAAATGATCAGCAGCAATCCAATACAGCATGACAATTCCACGGCCGAGTTGTCGTCTGTGAGTAAACCTACCTCTCAGGTCATCGCTCGGCAGGGATTCGGATGGGGGCAAGCACAATGTCTCGGTCTGCTCTTGTTGTTTAAAATGAAGAAGCTCTGCTTCCAGTTCACGTATACGTCTCTTCAGTCGAACGCAGTTCGGGCAAAAAGATGTCGATGGGCCTTCACTAATCCTCTTGGGCTCCTCCTGTGCATCTTCTACTTTGACATATCTTTCAAGACTGCTCTCAAGCTGTTTTACAGGCACAAGTCCACAGGCCACAAGAGGCACTTTTCGCTCAGTCTGGTCCAGGATCGTCTCCACGACATTTGGTGAAAATGTACCGGATTGGCTGAAGACACTGCCGACCTGTGCTCTTGGTCTTGGTAATGACAGTGCGCTATTTAGTGGATTGTTCTGACATTGGCTTGCTTCCAGCGATGCTTCGACGACATCTTTGAATATGAGATCGATTTTTTTCTTCTTCACTTGAGGCTGGCTATCTGCCTCGTTGCTCCCGTGCTTTATGAGGGTTCTCCTTCCATGTACAGTCGAGCGTAGAACTGGGCCTTTAGTTTCTTCTTGGTGTTGGGTGACGTCTTCTGAATTCATCCCTGAACAAAAAACACACCCCACAAAGCTCAGTATAGGTAAGGGTAACACGAAATTTGTTAATAAAAAAAAAAAAACAACTAAACAAAACACATCAGACAATAGGAATGAACAAAAAAACAAACAAACCACACTTTACTTACCTGTTAATCCTTGCAGATAAACGGCCAGGAACATTTCTTCTGCGTGTTTTTTATTGTTGACAAAAGTTGTTAAAGCTCACATTACAAACTGATGGTCAACTATATTTATTTATTCATTCAGATGCTGGATTTTTACTAGGAAATCTAAAATAGGAATATATTTTGATACGTTTGAGTATTTACGATTTGTCCCTTTAATAAACGTTATATAGAATCTTCATGCATATTTTATATCTTAATGTATATTTAATATTCAATTACACAGGATCATATAAGAAGCTTAATGAGTAACACCGGGGAAAGTACTGATCAACGTAACAGACAAACAGAACCGAAAGGTTATCATCTTTTTATCTTGGTCGCGTCCGAGTTGAGACAAAAACAATCTCTCCCAAAAGAACCTGTGGGTTCACCTTAGTCTTAAAATTCAAATAACTACTGCTCGCATGTACACAACACAGAGAGAGAGAGACACACACACACACACACACACACACACACACACACACACACACACACACACACACACACA
>JAOUWY010000015.1:20206729-20219747 GCA_025728095.1 Prietella phreatophila | reverse complement strand
AGTTCCAAATCCATTTCCAATCTCTTAGAGTTCCAAATCCATTTCCACTTTCTTACAGTTCAAAATCCATATCCAATCTCTTACAGCACCAAATCCATTTCCAATCTCTTACAGTTCCAAATAAATTTCCACTCTCTTACAGTTCCAAATCCATTTCCAATCTCTTACAGTTCCAAATCCATTTCCAATCTGTTACAGTTCCAGATCATATTCCAAAGCCGTTCGTTACATAGTCAGGCAGTCCTTAATCATCCTTTTGTATTTTGAGCTGGTATCATCTCAATACCCATACTAGATATTGGATCAGTGCCATCCATATTTTGCTTGGTTTCATACAAATAAGCTCTGATGTCTTATTTTCGCAGCTTGTAGAGCTACACAAAGAAGGAGCCAATCTTTCAGTATATGATGCATTGGGCTGTACACTTCTCCACTATGCTGTAGATAATGGCAACAAGGAAATGGTCAGATACATCATAGATAATGGTACAGTGACAAAATAGTTATTCATTCTGTAAATTAATGACTTAGCAGTCACTAGTGCTGACAATTTTTTCTTTCTCTTTTGGTGAGCAGCGCCACTGAATATCCTGGATGTTGCAGAAAAAGAGACGCAAGTGAAACCTTAATGGAACTATATATATATATATATTTTTTTTTTAAACATAGAACATAGAATCTCTATAAAACCTGTCTATTCTGTATTGTTGCATAATCCATGTTACCAGGCATCATCATTTGCAAATTTATGCAGTTATATTTTATATTGTATAATGTTACACAAGAGAAAAGCAGCTGTAAAAGAGTCTTGAAAATGTGTGTGCACACAATCTAGAGGTGAGACAGCACTGCACAAAGCTGCAGCGTCATGCCAGAGGACGATCTGTGCCTACTTGGTGGATGCGGGTGCTTCCCTCACAAAGACTGACCTACAGGTGAGCGGGTTGGCCAGTACACCGCCTTTACCTCCTCTAGTACACCTAGTGTTAAGTCTAACTTTGTGCTCTCCTCAGGGTGATAATGCAAAGGCACATGCCAAAAGAGCTCAGGACTGGCAGCTGGCCGATTATCTGGAGAACCAGCAGCAGTACCAGATGATTCCGCGGGACGACCATGAGACGTCAGTATAACCAACAGCCTGAATGGTCCTCATCATCCACTGGAAAATGCTTTTCTCAGCATGATCTAATCATGATGCTGGGCAGCATGTCAGTCTAAAAGAGAGAAGGTTCATTTCTTACTTGATTGCAATGCTAAACAAAGACAAAGTGTGATGTCCTGTTGTAGCTGCATGAATATGCTTCACTTGTACTTGGGGTCATTTTTATTTTTATTTTTTGCCAAATGCTAACTTTCCTAGATAATAATCTTTTGGACATCAGGGTTAAAAGAGCAGAAGTACATCTGACTGTGGATTTAGCCTTTTATTAAGCAAACCGCTTAAACCTCAAAACAGATCATTGTTGACAAAGGGTGAAATGTATGTTGTTTTTTTTGCTGTATTTAAGGAAATTACTTTTAACAGATATTTGCTTGCCAGACACTTAAGATACGTCTGCTAGTCAATTTACCTAGTTTTATTAACATTTCCCTAATATTAAACTGTTGCTTTTGTTATTTTGACTGATTTGGGCTTCTGCATTTAAAGCTTCTTTCTCGTCTTGCTGCTCTATGAGGTGTTTCTGTCTTTTTGGTAAATGCTTGTATTTTGTTCCAAAAACATAGTTATTCGCATGGTTCTGTAAATCTTTTTAAGTGACAGTGTTAATGACTGCTTCTTTTTTTGAAATCCTGTTTTAATCTTATTCTGGACTAGCTTCTTTCAGCAGATTTCTTCTGTAGATGTGGCCCACTGCACTGATTTAAAGAACACTTATAGTAATGTGACGTTCGCGCGAGGAGTAATATTAGGTCATTAGGTCATGATGTCTTTAGGAATAAGCTACCATGTATCACATTTTAATTTTTCTAAAAGGTCTTTGATTAAATCATTACATGTGATTTCACGGCACAGTGTAATTCCACCAGAGACGTTTCAGATGCTTGCCATTGGTTTGCTACATTTTAGCCACAGCGGCCACGTTGAAAGATGCATTTTGGCATTAAAATACGGTGTTGAGATTTCTGCTAAAACAATCAGTGGGTGGGTAACTACATGTTTACACCTAATGAGTAAAGACATGACATATTTTGGTTGGTGTGTTCTGTGCTTACATGATTGTTCTTGGCATATCCTCAGGTACTGAATGCTTTTTTTCTCCTTCACAGCCTGAAATATGTATATTTTTTAATACAGTCTGCAATCATTGCCTTAGCATTATTATTATTATTATTATTATTATTATTATGTACTGTCATGAGTTATGAGTTAAACTGCATTCTCAATGCTCTGTTTGGAGTTGCTGTGCAATTCACTATTAGACATTTTGTGTACTATCGAACATTTGTGTAACATCGAACATGTGTGAGTAATGATACCATTCCAAAATCCTGTCTTAAGCATTTGTATTAAATATATATGTATATTTAATACAAAAAATATAAAATTAAATGAACTTCTAGGCAATGGTTTAATCCTACTTATACAAAATAAACTTTGTTAGATAATAGACTATAGTATTTACTGTATATTTGCCAGTTTGTTATTGTCTACCTGTAGAAATAAAGAAAGTTTTACATTTCTTTTTCTCTGCTTTTTAAAAGTTAAAATAAAATAAAATAGTGAAAACATAGTACAGTGTGCTGTAACAGGATAACATCGTCACGAGGTGGAGACCATGCTTACGGTGTCGATGAGAGTCGCTCAAAATGATGAGAGCTGTATCAGTAAGATAAAAGAGACTACAACACGTGCATTTCATTGCATCACACGATTCATGTACATCTAAAACTCCAACTACCCCCGTCCCGACTTTTGAGACACGTTGCGTATATCAAATTCAAAATGACCTTATCTTTTCCTTAAAACGGTACATTTGCTCAGTTGAATCATTAGAAATGTTTTCTATATTCTATTGTGAATAACATATGGGTTTATGAGATTTGCAAAGCATTGCATTCTGTTTTTATTTACATTTTACGCAGCGTCTCAACTTTTTTGGAATTGGAGTTGTATGAAAAGCAGGTCCTGCCTGTCACTAAATGAGTATGTAATAAGTGCTGGTAGGTGTACTGACCTTTTCCACTCATGCATTATTTCTCAAATCAGTTCGTGTTTTCTAGCTCCGGTTCATCCTTATGTAGCATCTGCCCTTCTAAGTCATGCAAGCAGTTTATTTTATTGTGCTGTAGGTATGATAGACATACAGGCAGGCAGACAGACATATAGATGATAGATAGATAGACAGACAGACAATATACATATATATTAAGTACATAATATATATACAATTATATATATATATATATATATATATATTTTTTTTTAAGGATATAAGGACATGTTTTCTTACTTCAGTAATAGGCTACTTGTGCTGCTAAGATCATTTTTTTCTGCTTTAGGTATGATGGATGGATGGACGGACAGACAAATACTCGATTCATCCTTCGGTAGTACTTGTCCTGCTAAGAGACAGAAAGACAGGAATAGATAGAGACAGTTAGACAGACAGAATTACAGAATGAATAACTAGATAAATAGTCAGACGAAAAGAAAGAAAGATAGTTAGACAAGACAGATAGACCATTGGATAGACAGACAGATAGATGAATAAATAGATAGGTGAATAGATAGGCGAAAAGACAGACAGATAGTTAGACAGACAGAAGAATAAATAGATAGGTGAATAGATAGACGAAAAGACAGATAGTTAGACAGATTGATGGAAAGACAGAGACAGATAGACAGATTCACGTGGAGATGAAGTTGAGGTCACGTGTCTCTGTACTCAGGGGGCTGGATGTAAAGGCGCTGCAGCGTGACCAGCTCAAACTAGATTTCCAAAACAAAGAGTAGCGGAGGAGGAGCTGCACTTGCTAAGAATGCAGTTTACACAGAGACACGCGCACACACACACACACACACACACACACACACACACACACACACACACACGCGCAAGCTCTCTGGTGGTAAAGGACCTCTCCCACAGCAACAAGGCAAGTAGCATCATTCTCTCATCATCACATTTGTGCATTTCTAATACAGTGAAATATGTGTATAGCATAGCAGCTGTACTTTTCTTCTCTTTGTGTTCCTGATGATTTAAAACTGCTCTATCTGTCTCACACTGTCGCCCTCAAGCCCTTTGATTATCGATTGCATAATTAGTCTGATTATAGGTGTAGCTTAGACTAATGTCTGATGTAATAGAGCAGGCACACCTTGGTATTTTTGTCTATATATCTATCTATCTCTCTCTCTCTCTCTCTCTCTCTCTCTCTCTCTCTATATATATATATATGTGTATACACACACACACACACACACACACACATTAGATGGGGAATGTTATGGCACATTGAATAGGTTTGTGATGCTTCTGTGCTCTTAATGATTCATTTCTGTTAAAATCATTCAACTGACAGAGAGAAACTGACAGAACTCTGATTGGTTAATAAGTAACTGGCACTGGTCATTTAAAGCAGACACTGTTATCAGCTGTCCTGTTTGATGCCATTATAACCTGGTTATAAGGCGAACCATAGCAGCAGCACCCGCTCTTTTATTTCACTGGCTGATGGAGACATTGCCCTCAGCAGTGCCAGTGCAGTTTTTGGTGCCAGCTTCACTGACCCACTTTTCAAGCTCATTACGAACCAGTCTGCTTCCTCTAGCTTTTTTTTCTTCTTTCCTTCAGCTATTACCGGTACAAAATTACAGAAGATGGATGAGGAGCCTCAGAGATGATGAACGCTTGCTTAATGCAAACGCAATCCACAATAAACCCTCTGAAAGTTTTATATATACTGTATGGCCAAATGTTTGTGGACACCTAACCATCACGGCGGTGCGTGGGTCTTCCCTGAACTTGGGCACCCACAATGCAGTATTCGTATGCTGGAACATTACACAGTTGCGATTCACTGGAACTAAGAGAGCCAAAGAGGTTCCAGCACAACAATGTCCGTGTGCACAAATCTAGCTCCATGAAGACATGGTTTGCCTGACCTCACTAATGCTTTTGTAGCTGAACGATCACAAATCCCCACAGCTACGCTCCAAAATCTACTGGAAAGCCTTCCTAGAAGAACAGAGGTTATTATATCTACATAACAAAGCAGGTCTAAATCTGGAATGGGTGTGATGGTCAGGTATCCACAAACTTTTGGCCATATAATGTAGCTAGCGTTGCCAGTTTGGGCTGTTTCCCAGTTTTATAATGCATTTTCAGAAATGGAAATGATGACATTGGACGGGTGTGGTTTACTTTGGATATAATTGAGTTACAATTCAGGCGGGTTTTCAACAAGGACGGGGATGGAAACAATCAAATCCAATCTTGCAACCTGTGAATCCCAAAGCCTCAGGCCCGCAGTTCTCCACAGGCGGCTAGCGTCCCGTCGCTCCTCCACAGAGCTGTTTTTGTCTTCCGATGCAAATAAGCTTACATTCAGTGAGCCTGCCGAGGGAGACTGCATGGGATCTGTGCTCTGGTTCTTTTGGGGGGGGAAAAGAAGAAGAGAGGAAGAAAAACAGGCGAGAGCCACCTTTTGTTTTGAGGCACTGAATCAGGCTGCCCTCTCTCAATCCGGCACAGAGGCCTTTAAGAGCGCCCCTCTGTTCCCACAAAAAGACCCTACATTTATGAAGCTGGGTGAAAAAGCCAGTGAAAGAAGGACTGCATTAATGGACGGATGGGGCAATGAAAAGATGTTGTGTTTGTGCTTTCTGAGAGGAGAAAAAAAATATAGAAAGGCACTTAAACGGTGTCTGGGTATGATGTTATTAGCTATTGGGGCTCTAAGGCGAATGCTTTGTTGAAAAGAAACATTCACCATGAGGTCTATTTATTGCCATGGTTTGCATGAATTCCCTTATTTTGCTTGTTTTGTTTTTCCGCTCCATGTTTATCGTGAAAGGCCCTTGTATTTCGCCAATGATGGATGTGTACATTGAGTGTGTTTTTCTGGTCATGCCAAATGGATCAGTGCTTTGTCTAGATTAGTTCTTTATTAGCCGTGTGGTCGTGATTAATCTTCTTAAAGGAAAGATGAGGAAAGATGACTCACCCAAACGGAAATTCGAGGAAGGATGAATCACCCAAAGCATAATTCCTCTGACTTTTTTTTTCCCCTCTAAAATCACTAAGTGCCAAACAAGATGGCTGTGGAATAAAATGACTTCAAACAGGCTTCCACTGTGCACAAAAGAAAGCAAAGTTGCATCTAGAAACTGTAATATACTGCAAGAATATTACAGCAAAGTAATATTCTCAGGCAGCTGGATCATTATTTCCATTTCTTTTTAGAAGCCTGATAAAACAAAGCACGCATGTAATCGCATCATTTGTGATTATTTTCCTGGACCATGTTGTGGGTAGTGAAGGTCTGATCTTCAATCACTGTTGCCCAGAAGGACGTCGCATACATCATTTGTAATTTGCTTGACAGGAACAGAGCGTTTCAAGCCCAATCCCTGCGGAAAATCGCACCTCCTCCATGTTTGCCTTCATTTACACAGGAAGGAACAACAGCAAGCTCAACTGTGCAAATAGGTAAATAATGACAATGAAGCAGATTTTCAAGGTTCATGCTAGATTTTCCACTAGCCTCATCATTTGGTTATCACGTGCAGGTCCTTTTTTATTTTTTATTTCTGGGTCATTTAATATGGAAAGAATGTTAAAGAGGAAAATGAAAACCTTAGAATTGGAGCCTTCAATCCTGGGGTTTGGTCTAGAACTACTCTTAATATAAAGCAGATGTTGTTGGCAAATGTTGACGCTATAGTTAGATCTCGCATTCAGGGGTGGTTAGGACTAAACGAACCGGAACTGTCGATTTCAACTCTGAAATATTTGTGGGATTATTTTTTTCCATGAATTTTTCATACTTTTATCCCAGTTGCAGGAATGGAAAATAAATATTCACCGAGCTGAACCGTACTGTTAAATATTTATAGGCCAATAAACAGAATATAAACCAGTAGATATATGTTCACTTTATCCTGGAACACTGCAGGTCATTCATAATACTTTCACTGCAGCACTAATAAAACATTTTCATAGTTATCCTGCATTACAAGCAAATCTTTAATTAAATAAAAAATAGTAATGTTTTTTTTTAACTGTGAAAAACTTCGATTTACTTTATGATGTACTTTATTAGCCCTCTCGACTGGGTGTGTATGAAACAGACCAGCAGACAAGCGAAGATGGCAGAAGCAGCAGTACTCTCTCTATCATGTATATGATGTCCTAATACATATGTATTCAGTTTGAATGGAAAAAATATATGCAAGCTAATTAATTTCTTTTTTAAATGCCAGGATCGAAGGTATTCATGTGTCCACCCATTTCCATCCCCAGCTTTGGACTGCTATCCGAGTCTCCCTTATAGTATGATGAGTGTGAAGGCTGGCACAAAGACAGCACTGGCTATTTACATGTTTTTAAATAATAAAAATGTTGCTCATGCAGTGCCATAATGCAGCTTAGAGCACTTAGAGGAAAGTGCTAACTCTATACATGAGCCACCAGATGGCTGAGATCAGCTAGCTTTACTGATTGATTCGGGAGAGAGGAGTACCATATTTCACAGAGAGCAAGACACCACCAAACAGTATTGTTTCCTTTAAACAAACAAGACAGATACAGCAATCATCATCAAGCAGTTATCATTCGTCTGATTTCACTAGCAACTTTGCTTCATTGTGGTTACTGACTATAGACCTTCCGTTCACAAGCTTACTTTCTAAACGTGTGCAAACTGAGTGTATCTGATAACTGCAAAAATAAGATTTCGGCAGTAATTAATCTAAAAGCATTTATATAATTCTGGGTCACAAGCCAGTCAGTAATTCAATTTCTTCCAAAAAAAAACAAACAAACAAAAAATGACTTAGCGACATAGCAAAGAAGGATGTCGTAAAAGTCGATGTTGCTTTGTGCTTGTATGCATAAATGAATAATTAGATGAAATAACAGCTAGGCTAATAACTTATAAAAGGAGTTTGTCCATCGGACATTTGAGAAGACATTTTCATCACCACAGCAAAACAGTCGGACTAGAGAACAGATTCAGGAAACCACCACATGCCACAAGTAAATAAACTCTGTTATAAAGTTTCAAAGAAACTTTGAAAGCTTCCCAAAACAAAACGGCCCAGAGTGACCAAACGGTAGCCGTTTATGTTTATATTCACGTCCAGACATTTCATACTCGTTATTGCTGAGCCAGATAATCGTTCTTTAATCAATAAGATCTTTCCACAACACTTGATTTGACAATATTCTGGGTACCATAAACAGCCCAAATGTAACTGCATTTATTTGTTTATTCTGAAGACTGCTTGCGAGTAAAATCTACAAGCCATTCCTAGCAAAGGTCATGGGATTTGGCAGAAGGTTAGGCTACAACGCGACACTATTCATCGCTAGGCACTAGATGCGTTTGGGTGATATTAGAATGAGAGACTGAAGTGTGTCTCACACCAGTAGCATGTGAACTTGCATCTCTGCCTTTGGCTGTTTGGTTTGTTCAACTTAACGGTCCTCTACAACACTCTGATGCATCTCCACCGATCAGCCATAACATTAAAACCACCCATGGATGACGTGAATAACATTAATTATCTCGTGGCATCAAGCGGTGGGATATATATTAGGCAGCAAGTGAACAGTCAGATTTTTGAAGTTGACATGTTGGAAGCAGGAAAAATGGGTGAGCGTAAGAATCTGAGTGACTGTGACAAGGGATAAATTGCAATGGTTAGACGACCGCGTCAGAGCATCTCCAAAACACCAGGTCTTGTGGGGTGTTCCTGGTATGCAGTGGATAGTACCTATCAAAAGTGGTCCAAGGAAGGACAACCGGTGAACCGCTGACAGAGTCATGGGCACTCACCGATGCACTTAGGGAGTGAAGGCTAGCCTGTCTGGTCCGAACCCACAGAAGAGCTACTGTAACTGCTGGGAAAGTTAATGCTGGCTCTGATAGAAAGGTATCAGAACACACTGTGCACTATGAAGCGGTGCAGCTGCAGACCATAGAGTCCTATGCTGATCTCCACCCATCGCTGAAATCTTACAATGGGAACGTGAGCATCGAGCTGGACCAACGGAGGAAGGCGGAAGAACTTGGCCTGGACAGATGAATTACGTTTTCTCTTATAATCATGTAGACGGCTGGGTGCGTTGCTTACGTGGGGAAGAGATACCTCAGCACCCTTTCAGAGGGCTTGCAGAGTCCGTGCCTCGACGAATCAGAGCTGTTTTGGCAGCATAAGAGGGACCTACATGATATTAGACCGGTGGTTTTAATGTTATGGCTGATTGGTGTACATCACAACGAACAAGCAGATTTACTTAAACTGTTGGCATTTGCTGTCCACAGGATGAGGGGTATATTCTCAGTGACGATCATACTGCTTGTGGCTTTGACCATTACCGTGGAAGCCGTAAAGAAGAAAGGTGAGCTTCTTTTGCAGACTCAGACACCAATCAACCATGCTGATCACTTTCCTTTCTTAGCATTAATGCCAGTGATATGGATACGCTGTAATATTTGATATTTATATTCCCACAGAGAAAGGGAAGGAGGTGAAAGCAGAGAGCGACTGCTCTGATTGGCTATACGGGAGATGTGTGCCCAGCAGCGGTGACTGCGGCGTGGGTGTTCGTGAGGCCACCTGCAACGAGCAGACAAAGAGACACCAGTGTAAAGTGCCATGTAACTGGAAGAAGGACTTCGGAGGTATTAGGAAATGTTTAAAACAGTAATAGTTCTCTCGGTATGTAAGGATGTTCCACTAAACACATTTCTGTGCGCCCTTTAGCTGATTGCAAGTACAAGTTTGGCCGCTGGGGAGAGTGTGAGGCAGGTACTCGAAGCAGGTCTGGAGTACTGAGGAAATCGCTGTTCAATGCTGACTGCCAGCAGACCATTAAGGTGAACAAGCCTTGCAATCCAAAAACGCCCAAACCCAAGGGCGGGGAGAAGAAGGCAAAGAAAGGGAAGGAAAATTAAGCAATCCAGTGTGTCACCCTGTCCTCAACCTTTAAATGGAATGGCGCTTAATCTGCAATGAGGGGGAAAATTAATTGTAACCCTATCTATATTTGATTCTGTCTTTTGTTGGTACAATTGTGATCTTTTCCGTTTGTCATATTTTTAAATAACTTCTGTAGGAAGCTGATAATTGTAATCTCCTTTACATTTTTAAATAGTGAAACACAGCACACCGTTATTTACTAAAGATGCATGTCTGTGTGGACATTTGTTTTTTGGTTTTTTTTGCCCCTTGAAAATTTGATCTAAATACTGCAACAGTAGAGATACGATTTAACACACAGTGATCAACTGGATCCATATTTGTACGTGTCAAATAAAATAAAACCCTCGAATTGTTAATAGACTTGCAATGATATAGGAGCTGCGTATGTATCTATGCTTGTAAACGTTTCTAGATTTGTAATCAATGTACAATCAATATCACTAACTAATACTTCTTCAGGTCTGTGAATAAATAATAAAAGTTGGTTTTTTCCCAATGGCATCCTGATTTACATTCCCTCCCCCCAACAAATACCTACAGGCTGTAGAGTTAACTGTGGCATTTTTGTACACATTTTTCTAACAAATAGTATCAGTTTTGCAGGTACGTTTTGCAAACTGACTCCCACCTCTGTGTTGCTAAGCTCCTGACTTCACTAACCTGACTTCTTGAAACTCTGTGTGGAACTAAAGATGAAGAGGAACATTCATGGTTGCGCTGTAAGGGGCCATGGCACTATCATTTTCCACACCTTCAGTATTATTCACTTATTAGAAGTCAGTTAGTCAGTCAGTCCTTGGGTCTCCAGTGAGAACGTGGAACATGAGCTCTGTGCAGTGCGCCTTTCAGTCAAACTAGAGAGATTAGGTAGGATTTGCAGATTGTGGGTGAAGGGTGTGCTGCCTGGTGGTTCATCATAAAAGTATGATGAACATTATACACAGACAGAAAGATCAAACTGCAAACACAACATTTTTTCCTTTGAATCCTATGATGGAGAGAACTATTGAAATCCTATGTGAAAATAAGCAAAAATTAATAGTAACATTCAATAAATGTACATATGGGATGTACGATGTACAGCGGGGGAAATAAGTATTGAACGCATCAACATTTTTTTCAGTAAATATATTTCCAAAGAAATTATTCACATGAACTTTTCACCAGACATCAGTATTAACTCAAGAAATCTGGAAATATAAATAATTCACAACATTAAAGTTATGTGTAATATAGTCGAATGACACAGGAAAAAAAGTACTGAACATGCTAAGAAAAAGCAGTTCATCAAGGCAAGGTAAGGCAAGGAACCAGCTGAAATCCATAATTAGTTAGAAAGTAATTATACCCCGTATCTGTGCAAACTAATATCAGCTGGGTTAGTACATTGATGGTCTATAAAAAGGCTTTTCATTACCAAGGTGTCACACAAGAAACATCTCATGATTGGTAAAAGCAAAGAGCTCTCCCAAGACATTCACACTCTTATTGTTGCGAAACATATTGATGGAATCGGATACAGACGTATTTCAAAACTTCTGAATCCTCCACTAAGCACCTTTGGGGCCATTTTCTAAGTGGAAGCAACATCAATGTCATCAACCGGCCAGGCACAGGAGCTCCTCACAAGATTTCTGACCAGGAAGTCATAGGAATAGTCAGAAGAGTAGCCCAAGAGCCAAGGACCACACGGAAAGAGCTCCAGAAACACTTGGAGACAGCAGGTGCCATCGTCACAGAGAATGCACTCCACTGCTCACGCTCACCCAGCAAGAGTCCATTACTAAAGAAAAGGCATGTCGAAGCTTGTATAAAGTTTGCTACAACTCATTTGGACAAGCCTATGAAATACTGGGAGAAATACTTGGCTGTCATACTACACACCATGTTTGGAGAAGAAATGGCACAGCACATCACCCTTAAAACACTACACCAACAGTGAAGTTTGGAGGTGGAAGCATCATGGTGTGGGGCTGTTTTTCCATTGCATGATACTGGCAGGCTTCATATAATTGAAGGAACGATGAATGGAACTTTTTACCAGGAGATTCTTCTAGCAGGATGATGAAGATGAGACGTGGGTGGACCTTCCAGCAGGACAATGATCCAAAGCATACAGTAAAGGAAACATTCAACTGGTTTCAGAGAAAATAATTCAAGGTGTTAGAATATCCCAGTCAATCACCTGACTTGAATCCAACTGAACAAGATTTAAAGACAAAAGGAAATTCGAGGACAGATGAATCACCCAAAGCATAATTCCTCTGAATTTTTTCCCCCCTTTAAAATCCCTAAGTGCCAAACCAGATGGCTGTGGAATAAAATGACTTCAAACAGGCTTCCACTGTGCACAAAAGAAGTGTTTAGAAGAATGGGCCAAAATTCACACCTGAATTCTGCAGCCCATTAATTTCTTCATACAGGAAGCATCTTGAAGCTGTGATTACAAACAAAGGCTTCTCCACCAAGTATTAAATACATTTCAGTTAGTGTGTTCTGAATCATTCCTCTTTATTACACATAACTTTATTTATGGACTTTAATGTTTGGATTTCTTTATATTTATGGATTTCATGAGTTAACACTGATGTCTGGTGAAAGGTTCATGTGAATAACCTCAGTGGAAATATATTTACTGAAAAAAAAATGTTGACGCATTCTATACTTCCTCCCCCCAATGTATAGTTTCATTATAACACAATACTTTTTAGCAGTGCATTTTAAAGTGCTTTACATTGTGTCTCATTCACCCATTCATACACACACTCACACATCAACGGTAGATTGCCATGCAAGGTGCTAACTTGCCATCAGGAGCAACTTGGGGTTCAGTGTCTTGCCCAAGGACACTTCGGCATGTGG
>JAOUWY010000015.1:19903151-19915361 GCA_025728095.1 Prietella phreatophila | reverse complement strand
GTGTGTGTGTGGAGTGTGCATGTTCTCCCCGTGCTGTGGGGGTTTCCTCCGGGTACTCCGGTTTCCTCCTCCAGTCCAAAGACGTGCATGGTAGGCTGATTGGCGTATCTAAAGTGTCCGTAGTGTATGACTGGGTGTGTGAGTGTGTATGTGATTGTGACCTGTCCATGGTGTACTTCGCCTTGTGCACGATGCATCCTGGGATAGGCTCCAGGTTCCCCGTGACCTTGAAAAAGGAATAAGCAGTAGAAGAATTTGCCCTTTCTAGTAAGTTTGTAAAAAATAATTCTCGTAGCTGTGAGTCAAAAGAACTTCTGCTACAGAGAAATTTGTCTATTTTTGCCCAGATTTGTATTTTCAAATTCTATTGAGCTTTAAATTATGGTATATGTTGTGCATGGGGCCCATTCTGTAGTGAAATTCATATAATATTTATATGTGATTTAATAGTTTATTTTAATAAATATCATAAATCTAAAAGGTGTGCTTCATACCTGACACCGAGATGAGCACTTTACAATTGGCTTCATGACTGTAAATCATTCCCTTCAAATGCTATTGAGCTTTAAATGATGGTATATTTTGTGTATGGGCCCATTCTGTAGTGAAATACTTGGCAATATTTATATATGATTTAATAGTTTATTTTAATAAATAATCTAAAAGGTGTGCATCATACCTGACACCTAGATGCACACTTTACAGTTGGTTGTGTGACTGTACATCATTCCCTTTAAATGCTATTGAAGTTAGAATCGTGTATAACAATGTGGTATGTAACTTTAGAGACGGTCCCTTAATGGCCGCATTTCCGCGAATATCGAACGTCCAACGACAAACCAAATTTATTCCAGTGTGCAGAATATTGACAGATGTAATTAATAAACAAACAAACAAATAAATAAAATAAAATTACAGCAGATGGAGGTGTTGTGCGAACTGGACTTTAATTTTGAAGCGTATACAGGATGAAAATGAATTACAACAGCTGGAGGTGTTGTGCGAACTGGACTTCAATTTTGAAGCGTGCGCAGGACAAAAATAAAATTACCACCGCCGGAGGTGTTGCGTTCACTGGACTTCAATTTTGAAACGTGTACAGTTTCGCTGTATCTTGCTTCAACATCCGCGGTGTCTCGGAGATGGAGGAAGAGTTGTGGAGCGCAGGGGCTTACCCGTGAAGCGCCGGTGTTCGCGGTGAAGAGCGCTGTAACTAGTATTTCAGTCGAGTGTACCGCAGTACCCACAGTATAAACATTCAGCTAACCGCTGTATTAACGGTGGAGCCACAGGCAAGTAGATTCCGTGTCCTGGACTGTGTCTCTCCTGCACTGCTAGCCCGCTAACTTCACACCACTGTCTCCACTGCGCTCGCTGGGTGTCCGGTTGCTAACACAGTTATAACCCGGTGCTTGTTTGAGTAATAAAGTTACCTGGAGGAACACTAGCACATGGGTTACTTACATTCCCAGTCGGTCCTCATTGTTCGTTAGCTAGCCCCTGGTCGAGTTAGCTAGTTACGCAACTGGCTTAAGTGACTGTCTGGAGCAGCTTTCTGTGCATCGTGGGTACACCTGTCTGTTTGTTTCTTTATTTTCTGTGTAAGAGATGAATTAACTACAGAGAGAGAGAGAGAGAGAGAGAACCACTAAAAATCGAACTGTCCCTGTATTTGAGCTAGCTAGTAGTGATGTGTCGTTCATTCACGAATGATTCGTTCGTTTTGAATGAATCTTTACTTTGACTCGGGAACAACGAGTTGTTTCAGAGAGACAGAGAGATTTTAATTATATTCTGCTAAAATGAACGAAATGGCTTGGGTGGTGGGGGATTCGTTCATTTCGCTGACCGAGATTCAAAGATCCGATTCAGTAAAATGATCCGAACTTCCCACAGCACTTCTACGATTTCCTAGTTAATACCTACAGGGTTGCCAGGTCCCTGTAAAGGCCCCTCCCCTTCCCTGATTATATCACAAAAACCGCACACAAACCTGAGGGAAGGGGGGGGGGGATGAAGTCAAGTCAAAATGTATATCTAAAGCACATTTTAAAGAGACGACAGTTGTTGATCCAGCGTGCTGTACGTAACATTATACACATCCTCACGTTATAGAACGTCATAACTAGGCGAAGACTATTCCAGAGGTTCGGTTCCAAGCACGGAAACGGTTCGATCGCCCTGTCTTAGTACGACGGTGACGAGGGACCAGTCGAAGATTGATTGATTGTAAGATCTTAGCCTTCTGGTAGGAGAGTAAGAATGAAGAAGGTCAGTAGGATGGTACTGTGGAGCAAGACCAGAATGAGCGTTATATGTATATATAATTCAATAAGAATTTCAATTCTGAACTTAACAGGGAGCCCGTCTCGCTAGGATTTCTGTTGGTCATATCACCCAGAATTATTGTACATCGTTGATACGCTGCCTGCACTTACGCTGTCCCCATAACCTTTGATTGCTGAAATCGATTAGATTCATTTCTGATGATTTGTTTTAAAATAAGGTCTTGGAGGTGCCAGACTATCTGTAAACTTGCCCAAAAAAAGCAACAACAAGCCTTAAATGTATTTATATTTTAACAAAATAAAACCACCATATTTTTTTTTTATTACAGTCATGGCAGCGGTGTCGGAGGAGGTGCTGCTGGTGGTGAAGAGGGTCCGGCAGAGAAAACAGGATGGTACACTTTACCTGATGACCGAGCGCATAGCCTGGGGCCCGGAAGGAAAAGATCGCTTCACCGTCAGCCACCCGTACGCCGACATCCGTTGTGAGTGACACCTGAAGTCGCCCGATGTTTACCACTTCACCCATCTTCAGATGCGTAGCATGTGCTAGCAGTTCTATACCGTGTTTTAAAAAGCTTTTGCCTTGAACACCCAGGTCAGAAGATCAGTCCAGATGGCAAAGCAAAGATCCAACTTCAGTTGGTGTTGCACACGGGAGAGAGCACCACCTTCCACTTTGCTAACGAAAGCACGGCTCTAAAGGACCGGGAGGCCGCCAAAGACCTGCTTCAGCAGCTCCTGCCCAAGTTTAAAAAGAAAGCGAACAAAGAACTAGAAGAGAAAAACAGGCGAGTCTCTCTAACCTCGGGTTAAAGAGAGGGAAGAACGGTCCTGGGCATGACTAGGGAGAAATCTGGCTTAATTCCTGATTTACATTTAGCAAAGCTACTGGTCAGCTAAAAGCCACAAAATTCAGACTAAAAAAGGCGGAAGTATGGAAGCCTGTTTCTGACACAGAGGGGGAGAATGCGAGGGGTAACCGCAACTTTATATCTCAGAATTGCGACTGGATTTCTCACAATTGAGAGTTTATATCTCTCAATTCTGAATTTATTTCTCAGAATTACGAGTTTACATCGCACAATTTCGACTTCATATCTTGTAATTTAGACGTCCAATAGAAATGTGACTAACTTCAAGTAACGTGTGTTTTCCTTGTCTTGACTCGCTGATGAGTGTTGTTCTTATACAGCCTGTTTGTAGAGAATGATGGTTGCTTCGTCGTCGCATTTTTTATAACTCTGTAAATGTCAAGTGGACGTCTAAGTTGTGAGAACAAAAAGGCAGAAGTGCGAGATATAAAATCGCAACTTTGAGAAATAACGGCACAATTCTGAGATATTGTCACAATTATCTCTCCCCCCCACCCCCCAGTGGAAATGGGCTTCCATAAAAAAGAGCACCTCCTAAGCGTGCAGAAAGTCTTGAAGTAGTGCAGCTCAGCCATTGCAGCGTGTCGGCATCTACAGACACAGAGTAACTCCTCCTCCTTCCTCCTTTTATACGGCGCGTTTCGTTTTCTTTCTTCCTAAATGGATGACTAGGTTTATTTATCTTCATGTATGGATTTGTTTTAGCTCGTCTTCTTTCAAGTGATTATTTTGTGAAACGACTGAGATTCACAAGCGGCTCGTTAAATTTGTGCCCGCACTCGAAATTAAATTTGGCATAATATTGCAGTAACTCGCGTCAGTTATACGATTTGAAGCCCATCATTCGAGATCGTACATACACGTTTTCGCGTAGACGAGGACTTTAAAGAAGGTTAGTACGCTAGGAACCGAGCAGTCGATCGAACTGAGGAATATTTATCCACAGGATGACATTACCACTGTGAAGACCTTTGTATGATGCATGAGATGTTTCACAATATAGATTTGATAACCAGCTACCAGCAAAACAGTTTATCTATCGATCGATCGATCACTTTAACGGACTCTAATAATGATAAACTAAAAATACATTTGACTATTTTAAAGATTCAGTACAAAATTAACATTAAATCAGCTGCTTCCCAAACGAGTTTGTCATTTCTATTTAAAGAAGAAAAAAGATAAAACAATTCCTGAGAAGTGCTGTCTCAATTCATTTCATCTTTCTCCCCCAGGATGCTGCAGGAGGATCCAGTACTGTTTCAGCTCTATAAAGACCTCGTAGTGAGTCAAGTGATCAGCGCAGAAGAATTTTGGTCCAATCGACTGAAGTTAAGCTCTGTAGATCACTCCATATCCAAGAACAAGCACCAGGAAGTAGGAATATCGGCGGCTTTCCTGGTAAGCTCATACACACAGCCAGGACTTTGTCTATTAATGTCACTAATTTGGTACAAAATGAGCCCTGAACCCTCACCATGTACAGTTAGGGAATTGGTGTTCTGATGAGATTATGCTGCGGTTACAGGCAGACATTAGACCACAGACTGACGGCTGTAACGGCCTGAGATACAACCTGACCTCTGACATCATCGAATCAATCTTCAGAACGTACCCTGCAGGTGAGATGTTATCATGGTACATGAAATTACTTCTAAACCACAAGACTTGGGACGATTGATGGTCATTTTCTGACATTGTTGACGGTATTTTTTTCCTACTGTAATGCGTTATACATGTCTGGCCACGCCCTCTTCAACGCCACAGAAGATAGCATCTTCAAACGGCAATAGTTAAGGGACCCAATAGGACAATGGCATTTTACGCAAAAACTTTTACTCCTATAAACCGCAATAACATGGCTCCTTTAAATTCGTAATTCTAGCTAGTGCATTAAGACTGAGCAGTATGACCAGTACTGTACTGACCAGCCTTTTGGTTTTGTGCAGTCAAACAGAAATATGCTGAAAATGTGCCTCACAGCATGACGGAAAAAGAGTTCTGGACGCGCTTCTTCCAGTCACACTACTTCCACCGAGATCGCATTAACACTGGGCAGCAGGATATTTTTTCAGAATGTGCCAAACAGGATGAGAAGGGTAACGTGTGTGTAAATTGTTTTGGAAACATGAAACACTTCATATGTGAAAATGTGTGGATTTGCTCACTTCTCATACGTTCCACTGGGCAGGGTTGAAGTCCATGGTTGTTCAAGGTGTTAAGAATCCCATGGTGGATTTGCAGTCCCTGGAGGATAAAATATTAGATGAGGTAATACTAGAAACAGTTCATCACTACACGAAAACCGTAACAATTTCCATGTTCGAATTTGGCTAACTTTGTTCCTTTTGTCTTCAGGGCTACGGCTCCTTAACGGTTCCCTCCACATCCAACTCCTGTAAAACGGTAAAAGAGAACAGCAACTCGGCCATCATTAAACGCTTCAACCATCACAGTGCCATGGTGCTGGAAGCTGGCCTACGCAGAGTGTGAGCATTCAGAGGAGTGTGTGGTGTTCAGTACCAGGCGAATGTTTATGCATGACCAGTTCAAGTATATCGCCTTTCACTGAGCTTGTGAAACTCGGATGTTTCGCAATAATGACTTGAAAGAAAACAAGTTAAAACAAATCCATAGATTACGACTCGTAGCGCTGGCTGAGAGGATCCCAAGAGTGTACGCGGCTGTCGTGAAGACAGTGTCACGCAACACTTTGGTCATCGTATGTTTCCTAAAGCAGTCCCTCCAGGATTCAGCGATTTTGCGATGGCAGAAATATTCGGAGGAGCTCGCGATTTTTCAAAATTACAGCAGATTTTCTACAGGTTCGGGCCGAGAGGCGTCATGTGACGTCATCACAGCACAAACTCCTGTACATTCAAAGCTAAAGGTGCATTTGTTATACCAAGTGACATATTGACAGGCGACCATTAATTTTCTGTGTTCAGTGGGGGAAATAAGTATTGGACGCGTCAACATTTTTTTCCAGTAAATATATTTCCACTGAGGTTATTCACATGAAATTTTCACCAGACGTCAGTGTTAACTCGTGAAGTCCACACATTAAAGTCCATAAATAAAGTTGTGTGTAATAAAAGTGGTATGACGCAAAAAAAAAAGTATTGAACACGCTAACTGAAATGTATTTAATACTTGGTGGAGAAGCCTTTGTTTGTAATGACAGCTTCAAGATGCTTCCTGTATGAAGAAATTAATGGGCTGCAGTATTCAGGTGTGATTTTTCGCCTGATCTTCTAAACATATTGTCTTTAAATCTTGTTCAGTTGGATTCAAGTCAGGTGATTGACTGGGATATTCTAACCTTGATTTATTTTCTCTGAAACCAGTTGAGTTTCTTTCGCTGTATGCTTTGGATCATTGTCCTGCTGGAAGGTCCACCCATGTCTCAAGTTTTGAAATACGTCTGTATCCGATTCCATCAATATGTTTCGCAACCATAAGGATGCAAAGGTCTTGGAGAAAGTGCTTTTCTTTTACCCATCATGAGATGTTTCTTGTGTGACACCTTGGTAACGAAAAGCCTTTTTATAGACCATCAATTTACTAACCCAGCTGATATTAGTTTGCACAGATACGGGGTATAATTACTTATGGATTTCAGCCGGTGCCTTGCCTTGCCTTGGAGAGCTGCTCTTTCCTTAGCGTGTTCAATACTTTTTTCCCGTGTCATTCCACTTTTATTACACGCAACTTTATTTATGGACTTTAATGTTGTGATTTCTTTAGATTTCCAGATTTCTTGAGTTAATACTGATGTCTGGAAATTCTCATGTGAATAACCTTATTGGAAATATATTTACTGAAAAGTTTTTTTTTTAAAAAGCTTTGACTTTCATTGCATTTCCTCCACTGTACATGTAGGACATGCAGAGGCAAGAGACAAAGCACTAGCGTCAGTTGAGATTCAGAGAAATCAGGCATGACACAGCAAAGCAACAAATCCAAACCAGTGATTTGAATGAATCCTCTGACCAGGGTGCGTGGTACTAGTTTTTTTTTTCTTTCACTTCCCCTCTCAGAAATTTAGCAACTTCAGTTCCTACAGATTCATGTGTTATCCTGTCGTATACAGTGTATTCGGAAAATATTCACGGCGCTTCACTTTTCCCACATTTTGTTATGTTCCAGCCTTATTCCAAAAGGGATTAAATTCATTATTGTCCTCAAAATTCTACAAACAATAGCCCATGACCTCACATTAAATGTGTGTAGAGAAACAAAAAAAAAAGCACATGTACATAAGTATTCACAGTCTTTGCTCAGGTGCATCGTGTTTCCGCTGATCATCCTTGTGTATGACCTCGCATTAAATGTGTGTAGAGACATGAAGAAAAGTAGAGCTTGGAAGGAAGTAGCAGAGATCATCGGTGCCACTAGTGAGTGTATGTACAGTAGCTAGTGTACAATGAGGATTTCATTTCTGTTTAACTAAGGCATATAGTGATGCGCCTAATTAAACACTGTGTTTATAGCGTGTGTATGTAGCTCGAAGAGTTAGTTCACACTGCTAATCTGCTAACATGAAGCCAGGCTTGTAATGTACATCAAACCAATTTCCACACCTTTTTTTGGTTTTTGTCCTTTTTTTATATTATAAATATATTTTTATGCTAAAATGAATTTAAAGACAAATCATATTCTGTAGTAAGTCATGTGCTTGTAAGTGACGCGTTTTAGCTGCTGTTCTTTCTCTTCGGAATTAAAAATGCTGTACGGGTGCTACACGCACACAGAGACAGCAGGAACACAATTAACAGTTATGTCTTCACTAAGCATCCGTTCATCGTTTTAATGTCTTCACTATTATTCTAAACTGAAATGCTAACGTGAGCGCGCGTTTCCAGAACTTCGACTTTGTACCGTGTATACAAGTGTCTGTTTAGGTCTGTGTACCAACGAGTTGTATCCAAAGTTTAGTCTGTCTCTCTGTATACAGGGAAGCAGCCAGTGACCAGGCCAGTGAGACAAGTGGTACAGATGGGAATTCCAGGGACTCGGACTGCTTTCAGCCGCCGCTTAAAAAGGTTTATGATATACCAGACTGTTTGTATATCTTGTCTGATTGAGTATTTGAATGTGTATGTATGTACAGTCCTCTCTGAAAGTAGACAAGTTTGGGATTTCGGCTTTTATTTTCCTGTATGTATAGCTAGATGTGTTAACATAAAACACAGAACCTTTTGTATCGGACCGCACAATTTTTAGGTGAGCAAAAGTATAGGAACGGGTCAGCATTGAACTGTATTTAATGTAAATAACACTATTTGGTTGCATATCCCTTTCTTGCAATAACTGTATCAAGCCTGCAACTTACTGACATCACCAAACTGTTCTCTTCTTTTTGGGTTCTGCTTGTCCAGGCTTTTACCGCAGGCTCTTTCAGTTGTTTTTTTTCATGGTTTCTCCTGTTCAGGAGGTGAAACGCTGCTCAAATGGGTTAAGGTCTGGGGATTGACTTGGCCAGTCTAAAAACTTCCACTTTTTCCCCGATAAAGTTCTTTGTTGAGTTGGTAGTGTGTTTTGGATCATTGTCTTGCTGCATGATGAAGTTCCTCCCAATTAATTTGGATACATTTCTCTGTATATTGGAAGACGGGTTGTGTCTATAGATTTCTGAATTCATTCTGCTGCTACCATCATGAGTTAAATCATCAGTAAAGATTAGTGAGTCTGTTCCAGAAGCAGCCATGCAAGCCCAAGCCATGACACTACCTCCACTATGTTTGACTGATGAGCTTGTATGTTTTGGATCATGAGCAGATCCCTTCTTCCTTTTTCTTCGTTAGATGTTAACCTTAGTTCTTAATCTTAGAACTTTTGTGGTTTATCTCTGTATTTCAAGCTTGCTTTCTAATTCTTACTGTTGATGAGTGGTTTGCATTTTGTGGTACTGTATGGCCGCTATGTTTCTGCTCTTGAAGTCTTCTTCGAACGGTGGTTTGTGATACCTTCACCCCGTCCTGTAGAGGTTGTTGATGATGTCACTGACCGTTGTTTTTGGATTTATCTCCACAGCTCTCACAAAGTTTCTGTCATCAACTGCTGTTGTTTTCCTTGGCCGACCTGTTCGGTGTCTGTTGTTGAGTATATTAGTGGTTTCTTTCTTTTTCAGGACATTCCAAATTGTTATACTGATTATGCCCAATGTTTCTGCAATGGCTCTGATTGATTTTCCCTCTTTTCTCAGCTTCAAAATGGCTTGCTTTTCTCCCATAGGCAGCTCTCTGCTCTTCATGTTGGTTTATCCTCTTTAACAACAAATGTTAAAGCTTTACAAGTGAAACTGAGGGCTAAAACCAAGAATAGATGTTCAGAACTATTTATTGTTAACAGTCAATCTAACAGGATACACCTGGGTAACAAGGAACACCCATCAGTCACGTGCTAGAATATTTTTTGCCTGTCTAGAAATTGGGTGGTCTGATACAAACTGTGCTATGTTCTATATCATTTAACACTCTACATATAAATACCAGGAATAAACTCTTTTCTCATTTAAAATCTTTTGATCTCAAACCATCTGTCTTCAGTCTGGAGTAAAAACAATTGAATTGGTCTTGATGTTCAAATATGAATTTCATATTTGGTTGCTATTTTCGGCTTCCAAGTTCCATAGTCATTTCCTATCGAACATGTACTGATTTTTGTTTTTTGTTTGTTTGTCTTCCCAGGTGAAATTGCAAGAGGCTATTGAGTATGAGGACCTGGAGAATGAATCTGGGCCTAAAACAATTGCTCTGAATCTTAAGAAATCTGACCGGTACATTTAATCAGATCTTACTAAACATCATATTTTGTTAAATATCATGAATATTACAGTTAGAGTAGTATTGCGAAAGTGCAGCTGAAAATCAGTCTTGTCTGTGTGCGTGTCTTGTGATTCATTTATTGCATGCGAGTGCTTCTGTTTTTTGTAACTCCCTCAGAAATACTTCAGGAATGGCTAATATTCCAGGACACAATTTTCATAATTTGTTAGCGTGGACATTTAAATACTGCAATAGTGCAAAGGCTAATATTGTAATAACAAATAATTATACATGTATACTGCTTATTTTCAGTTTTTAAAATATAAAAAAGAAATCTCCTCCCATCAATATCTATTTCACTCTCTTGCTTTTTAGGTATTCCCACGGTCCTGTGCCCCTGCAGTCCCAGCACTACTCCACAAGTCAGGACATCATCAACTCAATCAGCTGCATTAGGGAAGAGATGAGCTGTTACAAACCCTGCCTTACTCAGGTATACTTAGTGGGTGGTTTGGTTGCTGGGGAGATTTAAAAAAATTTTGGCATACTGCTATTAACATTTAAATCCTTTTGTCCAAAGTCCTTGTATGCAATATAAAATCACTTCAATGTGCACAAAGGCAAGATTGTGTTTCTCAGACACTAAATGAGCTAAATAGGACTTGAGCTTGACTCATGATAATGGAATGAGTGCTTATCATTATCCAGAAGGCCTCACAGAAGTGCTTTGTAGTCTCCTTCAGTTACATATCCTCATGCTAGTTAAATAGGTCAGCCTAAGTCTAAGAATACCATTAAGTCAAAACCCTTTGAGAGGGAAGTTAGTACGGAAAGAAAAGAAAAAACAAAAGTCATGGGATTCAAAAACAAAGCAAAAGTAAGTGTTAATTCACATGCTCGGTGAAGAGGTAAGTCTTCAGTCTTCGTTTGAAGACAGTTACTCAGCTGTTTGGACAGCCAGTTCATTCTACCACCTGGGTTCCATTATAGAGAAGCCCTGGTACAGGTTTTCCTTGTATCCTGAGGGATGGTGGGCACAGTCGAGCTGTCCTAGAGGCTTGTGTGGTTTACTGTGTGATGGGTGCATTCAAGTAGATGGTGGCTGGTCCATTTGTTTGGTTTTTTTTGGTTAGCTTTGTAGGCAAGCATACATGTTGTAGGTAGCTACAGGAAGCCATCGTTAGTTAGTTACAGTTACGTTTATATAGCGCTTTTCTAGACACTAAAAGCACTTTACATAGTTGGGGTGGGGTTTATCTCCTCAACCACCACTATTGGGTAGCGTCCACCTGGATGATGCGGCAGTAGCCATAGTGCGCCAGAACATCCACCACACACCAGCTATTAGTGGAGAGGAGAGAGTGATGTAGCCAATTCAGAGATGGAGATTATTGTGATAGAGAAGGGCAAATGCAGGAATTTCGACAGGACACCCGGGTTATACCCCTACTCTTTTACGATGAGTGTCCTGGGATTTTTAATGACCACAGAGAGTCAAGACCTCGGTTTAATGTCTAATCCGAAAAGCTGTGCTGTTTTTACAGTATAGTGTCCCCGTCACTATACTGGGGCATCACGACCCACACAGACCACAGGGTCAGCACCACTTCCAGCGGCAACCTTAGTTTTCCGATCCAGGTACTGGCCAGGCTTGACCCTGCTTAGGTTTAGTGGGAAACCAGATGAGAACTGCAGGGAGATATGGCTCTGGCATTAGTGGAGGGAACACAAGAATAGTGTGGCATGGAGAATTTGGGGAGATTGAAAACAAGTCTCGCAGCTGCATTTTGGATCACTCGAATGGTATGCAGAGGAAGACCTGCCAGGACGAGAACCTGACACTTGAGTGGCTTCAGTGAATAGAAAAGGCCAGCTTATCCAGATGTATAAGAGAAACCTGCATGACAATGTAAGGTAAGAAGTTTAAGGAGAGCAGGATAGTAGAGAAGTTCCCCATTGCCAGATGGTAGTATCTGAGAGTTACCAGGTCTTGAGAGATGACCAGGGGAGATGACCAGGTCTTGATGTGGGAATGCATCTCCTGGGATACACAGTGGCAAGAATAAGTATGTGAACCTTTTGGAATTGCATGGTTTTCTGGATAAATTTGTCATAAAATGTGATCTGGGGCGCACGGTGGCTTAGTGGTTAGCACGTTCGCCTCACACCTCCAGGGTCCAGGGTTCAATTCCCGCCGGGAATGTGTGTGCGGAGTTTGCATGTTCTCCCCGTGCTGCGGGGGTTTCCTCCGGGTACTCCGGTTTCCTCCCCCAGTCC
>JAOUWY010000015.1:19843208-19858494 GCA_025728095.1 Prietella phreatophila | reverse complement strand
GTGCCCGATGCTCCCTGGGATAGGCTCCAGGTTCCCCGTGACCCTGAAGAAGGAATAAGCGGTATAGAAGATGGATGAATGGATAAACCTTACTATTACACCCCTAAGAAAAACCATGAAACATGGGTAAAGCAATGCCTGCACGGTCAGCATGGTGTGTTCATTCTTTCTCTTGAGTCCTACTTCACTCAGGTTCATAACTGCTCTCAACTAGAGATGTGTGCAAGAATGTTTTTTTTTAATCACCATGTGCAAGTATTATTTTGTTTGTACATAACCGCAAATTTAGTTTCATGTCCACAGGAGTAAAAACCTTCCACTCCCGAGACACTTTTTTTTTTGTTGCATCCCACTACATCCGTGTACCTTTCTGGCAAGCTGTCTTGTGGAGAAAAAAAAAAGTGTGCCTCCTGTTAATATATGTAATGTGTGTATACAGTACATACTGTATCTGTTCAATCTGAATAATGAAATTAGAGCCTATGAATATCTGCTACAGTGAATGCAGATCACGTCTTCATTCATACACACTACTCAATCTTATGTTGTAATATTTTATTGCAGTGTATTAATCCATTAGGTGAGGAGTTAAGCGGAAACAAAGAAAAAAAAGAATCTTTTTTAATATTTGTGTAAGCAATTTGTTTCCTGGTTCTACAGGTTAAAAAAAAGTTGTAAGAAGCTCTGAAAATCATTTACTCTTAAGACATTTCATTAATCTTCCCTGACATAACCAATACATCAATCCATGATATTAAGGTTTGATACTATGCTTAAAGTGAATAAAGACTTATGGGCTATGCATAAATTTGTGCTGTGCTAATATTTAACAGAAATACATTTTGCTCCAAGTCATTTTGATTGTCAAATCATGCAATTATTATTATTACTATTAAAAGGTACAACATAATTTAGATCCAAAGTCCCACCTAATTGTCTCAGTTTAGTAAAAAATAAAATAATAATAATAATAATGATAAAAGGCTTTAAATGCAAGCATTCATGCTCGTATAAATTGTGCTGATTTTGAATGATGAATTTATGCCATCAAACACCATAATTATTATCAAGACACTGAAGGAAGTCTAGTCTTTCTGACCCCAGGTCAAGCTTTCATTAAATGACTTCATACTGATTCAAATAAATATGTGGCTGATTGCTTGAATTTCTCTGCATGTGCTCTTTTTAAAATTCTAGTCAAGACACACTGAATATATTACAGCCCACAATCAGGCAGCAACTGGCTCTATTGGAGGAACATCTAATATACAGTCCCCTCCACTAATATTGGCACCCTCTGTAAATATGAGCAAAGAAGGCTGTGAAAAATTGTCTTTATTGTTTAACCTTTTGATCTTTTGTTTAAAAAAAAAAAAGAACAAAAAGAGTCTGCTCTCATGATTAAACCATTTCAATACAGGTTATATATATATATGCAACAATTATTGGCTCCCATTTATATTTTACTTTTTCTTTTTTTTTTAAACACCTGGGTGATTAGGGACAGGAAATTGTTCAACCATGACATCCTGTTTCACAGGGTTATAAACATGAGGTAACACACAGACCGAATTCCCATAGTCAATCGTAACATTGGGTAAGACCAAGGAATATAGCTGTGATGTGCGGCAAAAGGATCCTCCAGCAGGACAATGATCCAAAACATACATCAAAAATGGTTTACTGACCACAAAATCTAGGTCCTGCCATGGCCATCCCAGTCCCTTGACCTGAACCCCATAGAAATCCTGTGGGGTGAACTGAAGAGGAGAGTCCACCAGTGTACACCTCAACATTTGAAGGATCTGGAGAGATTCTGTATGGAGGAATGGTCTCAGATCCCTTGCTATGTATTCTCCAACCTCATCAGGTATTATAGGATTCTATATATATTTTATACATTTATATATATATATAATATATTTATTTATTTATATTTATTTATTTATATAAAATAATTTATATATAATTTATATATATATAAATATTTATATAAATATTTATATATAAATTATTTTATATAAATATATAAAATTTCCTTTTGTGGAAAAACCTGTGTTTTGGTTGCAATTGTTTGATATCCATGAGAGCAGAGTATTTTTTGAAGATCAAAGATCAAAAGGTTAAACAATAGAGAAATTTTCACAGCCTTCTTTGCTCATATTTACCAACGGTGCCAATATTAGTGGAGGACACTGTATTGTCTACTATGCAATGCATCTCAGGTAGCATTGACGTGTAGTGTGTCTTGGTATTGTACGCAAGTGAATCTGTGCTTGCTAAGGCAGAAGATGAACAGTGTGACGACATCTTGAGACTCTGCGTTGAACAGGTTCCAACTATGAGGACCTAAAGTTCTGTAAACTGTATCTGCACCAACAAATAATCCCCCAAAAAACCCCAACATTAATCCCATATTTTGCTCCATGTTAAGAACTGTGTTATACGGAGTGTAGAGAGAGTGAAAAATCTCACTCCAGTCCAATACTGATCATCAGCGCAGAACTCCTTTCACAGATTCCCTCAGGGCTTTTAATGTAACGGTCACTGGCACAATAACGGAGTGTATCTGTGGGAAATCTTTTATCAAACTGCTGAGTGTAGAAAACTTGCCACAGAATCTGGGCGGCCTTCAGTTCGCATCTGCAAAGAAGAAGCCTAACTTGGCTACAGACATCTCCCGTCGCAAGCGCATCACCTCACAGAACATCTGCTCGGCTGCAGAGAGAGAGAGCGAGAGAGAATTACTCCATCATGTGAAATACTGTATACTGAGTCGGAAAACTGAAGTCTCTTAATCACAAGCATATGAAGGTGATTCATGTGAGCCCACCGTCACTCACCGTCATGTTTGACCAGACCCTGTTGGATGTATCTGATATAAGTGAAGAAGTTACACACCGCTGTGATCTGGCGTCAGAGAAAGAAAGAAGTCAACACCTACGTACACTGTCGAGATTAAAAAACCACCATGTTTACAACAAGTATGAAGTGTTTACTTCAGGTTATGTGGAAAGTACAAAGACAGACAAGGACAGGTTTGTACCCTAGCTCTGCTGGAGGGAGAGATGTAGTAATAATTCTCTTTATCTCCCAGTTTGATGCGATGTCGGCAGAGATGGGACATACCACTCAGGGCACACTTCCTGTATCCGCACATAAGAGACTTATTACCAATACTGTCAAATATACAGTAGTCTACTAAACATCCAGTACACCACCATATGGGCAGGAAAATATATTTAAAACTACATTTAAGAAAATGTATAGAGTCCAACCAAATCCCAGGTTCTCCTCCCAACCAACAAGGTTAATTCTCTAGTGTTAAAGTCTAAAAATACTAGTGCTGGGTGTTATTTATGTCAGGCAGGGGTGTCCAAACTGCTTTCAGTAGGGGCCAGATTGAACCTCATTAAAACCAATCACACTGCATTTTAGCTAACTGTGTTAACACAGTCTGCTGCCACAGTCAGGTGAAAGGAACAACTGCAACATGTTGGGCAGCGGGCCACCTATCGAACTTTGTAACAGGGAAGCCGTGGTCCAGTAAACATCTGTCTACAGACCGCATTTGGCCCTGGGGCCGGACTTTGGACACCTCTGATGTAAGGAATAGAACAAGAAAAACAAGAGTGTGCTGTTACAAGATGAAGCTTTGATTAGTGCAAAGTCCCCTGTCCTAAAGTTATGAACTGTTATAAAGCTCTGACACTAGAGACTCCTTCCGTAAATGAGATAATTGTCTCCTTGCAGAAAACGTCACCATATCAACGATGACAACTATTTCCTTCAAAAATTACAACGCTTTTATTTTTAAATCCATGTACTATTAGCCTCAGATTATGTTTAGACTGTTATTACAGAAATGTTAACATGATAGAACGAGTGATTTGACATAACTATGTGATTTTCCTCATGTCAGAGCTTCTGTTACAGAAAATTATTCAACAACCAATCAGATTCGAGCGTTCAACAGCTGTCGTATAAGACGATATAACATCATGCTGTAATTTCAATGTTCAACGAAAAATGTGGTAATAAACTGAGTCACTATGCAATTATCTGATCTTGTAGCTATCTTGGGTACTTTTCTAACCGACTAAAACGGAGTAGCTGCTTGGACATAAAACTATTTTTGGCACTGGTTATTGAATGACTCCTTTCATGTGTTACATAATAAGCAATAAAAATGTCTAAACTTCTTGTTTTTTTTAATGTCACGTTACTGTTCAAACTAATGTTTAACAAACCTAAACATTGTGATACACATCATGTATTGTGGATATGTTTCCAAGTAGCTCAATACGACATTTTTATTACTACGGCGACAACTACCAGAGAGTCCAGAGAGTCAGTTTGGTAGAAACAAATTCAATCCACAGCCGCACACCAAAAGATACATGGAAGGGAAAAAGGCAAGAAGCTGAAGTAGAACACTGATTTGACATGATAGGCTTCTAAAGTCACTTACGTCTCTACCGGTGCTCGGCAGCCACTGCAAAAACAACCCCATATCAAACTGTGATCAAACTCTGATTAAAAACATAGCCCCCAAATCATAATGCGATTTGCAAGCCCCATAATTAAACCCATGTGCAACTACATGGTATAAAATATATATATATTTATATATGAACACATCATGCAGAACTCAGAAATGTTGCCATAACATCGAATACGGTGCACGACTCACTTGGGTCCTCCAAACTCAACAGTCGAGGCTTTGTCCATGGACATTGTGGTCAAGGCAACAGGCTCAACGGTCAAAAAGTTATTCTCCACAGCATTCTGAACTGACCGAGACAGCTAGAGAAAGAGACAATGATATCTGCACCAGTCTTCTTTCTCACTGTGTACAGATATAAGGAACACGCATGCATTCAAGCTTGAACAAACTTACTTCTGAGCACGTGAATGAGAGACAGGGCCCAATGTCCTCTTTGTAGATTCGGCTCAGGAAGGCAGATGACCGATCCAGACTAGGTTTCTCTCTCCAAGACAAAAACTCGGCAAACAACATAGAGTCCAACTATGAAGAACAATAAACATTGTGATTTTTATTTGAATTTCTTTTTTTGGAATTCCTCAGTTAATTAAGCATAATGTACTGCAATAGTGGTTAGCTAATTGCCGAACATTAATGTGGCTGAATCTCGATTCCGATTGGTCAAAAGGTATTCGTTCTGTTTGTTTTTTTAAGGACACATCTATTTAACATTTCTCGAGGGTCACCGCTTTGCAACCGTAATGGTTCCTTGCAAAGTTTCCCAGCATGTGAAAATCTTCAGGAGACACAAGAGATCTTCAGTTTCTCAGTAAAAGGACAAAGCTGTGTGTTTTGAGAGAGAAAGAGATGCTTCTGTTTGGCATTCTTTTCTAATTGAACACAAACATTTTCAACTAGAAATGATCTTATTCAATTCAAGATTTGCGGAAATATGCAGTTTGATAAGTGTACGTAATATGCAAGTATGCTACGTGTAGTAACAACATAAAAGTACGAAGTGCGGCGTGTCGATGAAGTGCAGAGTGACTGGAGAGATTTTATGGAGTCCTAAGGGATATTTTAGGGCAGACATATCCGTGTTGAGGCGAGGTCTATGATAGCCTGAGAGAGGAAGCTCCTCCTGAGCCTCTCAGTTTTAAGCATCAGACTACAGAAGCGCTTTGATTGCAGCAGGCTGGACAGACAGTTGACCGTGGTGGGTGAAGTCCCTGCTGATATGAGCAGCTCTTGTACTGCATCGCCTGGTGTAGATGTCATGCAGAGAGGGGAGAGCAGACTCGGAGATGCGCTCGGGTAAGTGCATCACTCTCTGCAGGGCTTTGAGGTCCTGGTTGAGCAGTTATCAGCAATAACTTGAACGGAAAGTTAAATCTCAGAAATATTTACATGAATTGCAGAATTTCTTCTTATTTGACATTCGCTTTAATGACAGTTGTGCACTCGCGCTGGCATGGACTCGTCACTGATCAAATCAATCTGAGCATTGTCGGAAAACTGGAGGGAATAAATAAATCTCAAGGAACATCGGACCTTTTTCTGCAAACGAGTTAACACTACACATTTGCTTAAATTTAAACCGTGACCTAGAAATAGTGCCAAACTTGAAAACCCAATATTCAAGATATAAAACGTTATTTCTGTTGTAAAATTTGACAGTCTAAAAATTTGTTTGCCGTCTTAGACGCTTGGACTCCACTGTATATTCGGTATATATTTAAAATTCAAAACATACGCTCAATCACGGCGACTACGAAGCGAACTTACTCAAAGTCTTCTACATGTAAAGGAATGTAGGATTATTTAAGAAACGTATCTTGTAGCCCTACTGGCCAACTGTATAATATACGCCGACTCTCAATATGGTGACCGAAAAAATGTCAGTATGAGTAAAACAGGCCGTGTTGAACTCTGTAGTCAAACTCTCTAGTCTCATTTTGATTCTAGTGTACAGACAGCAAGTGGGTAAGCACAACTAAATATCTGAGCCCCATACCTGACAGTTACCTGGCAACAGTAAGCTCCTGCAGAGTCACACTGAGCTGGACAAAACACAAAATAAGAGAGGAAAGAAACATGAGCTGCAGACTGAGGGACAGCGAGAGAGAGACAGAGAGAGAGCGAGAGAGAGAGAGCGAGAGAGACAGAGAGAGAGCGAGCAAGAGTGGTGGAAGTAAGAGAGGAAAGGAGAGAATTATAGACGAAAGTTAAGGTCACAGCAAGACCTATGAAAATAAAAATATTACTTCTAGAGGAAACGCTAGTGAAAGCCGGATGATTTTGTAATTGCCTAATTTCTGCACCGTGTCATAATACTGTCTGTGCATATACCTCTTTTTCTTCCCGACTCGTATGTATGTTTTCACTGGGTGACTCTGATTGTAGCTGAGGCAGAGTAAGGGTGGCACTCTTGTGGCGCGTGTGTCCTCTGGACCCTGGGGACAGCAGCTGGGGGTGGAGCTGGCGGTTAGGGGAGGATGGGGTGGAGGTCAACACGAGCGTCTTTAGCGCGGTCACTTCTGCCTGTAGCACATCAATCTGAAAGAGTGGGGGAAAAGGGAAAAAAAGGTGAATAGCTGAGACTGATTTTAAAGATGGATTTACATATGTAGTAAAATAAGACCCTACCTTGCCCTGTGCCTCTTTCAGTTGCTTTTCGGCAGTTGCCTGTTTGACATTGGCCTCCCGCACCATCTTGTGAGCCTCCTGGAGAAGTGATTTCAGGGCTCAGGTGAGTAACAGTAATATAGTTACATTAATACATTAATCAGCTACTGAATATTGCTATGTTCAGCCTCGCTCATTCCTGCTTTAAAAGAAACAAACAAAATAGGATTATACCACTGGCAGTCACATGCGAGGATGTGCTATGATGCTGATGTTCCTATTCACCTCAAAGAGACTCGCAGTCAATTCCTCTAGTTCCTGCTCCAGCTGGTTTCTCAGATGAGACAGTCGCTCACATTCCTCCCCCTTTAGTTTCAACTCCTGCAGGCAATGGTAACAAACCATTTACTGAACAGAATAGCTGACTGTTAAGCTGTAACGTAGCTGCAGGGCCCATATTCATCGAAACTGCATGACAAATTTAATCAGTTTCATCTCTGGCATATCTCTATGATCAAACAAAAATCATATGGTTAAAGGATGTGTAAATTTCCGCATAAGACCTGAAAAACAGTTCACACGTCATTTTCAGTACTCAAAGCAAGATTCTAGATGACTTTATAGACTGAATATAGGCTTAGTGTCCCCTCCGAAAATACTGGAATGGCAAGGCCAATTCTTCTGCTTTTGCTAGACACTGAAGACATTTGGGTTTGAGATCAAAAGGTGAACATGGGACCAGAATTTCAGCTTTCCTTTTCTGATAATTACGTCTAGACATGTTAAACGACTTAGAACATAGCACCTGTTAGATTGACTGTTTAAGCAATTAATAGCTCGGAATGTCTGCTCTTGGTTTGAGCCCCATGTTCCGCCTATGAAGACTGCATTAGTTGGAAGGATCAACCAACATGAAGCCCAAAGAGCTGTCTATGAGAGAAAAGCAAGCCATTTTGATGCAGAGAAAAGAGGGAAGATCGAAATTAGAGCCACTGCACAAACATTGGGCAAAGCCAATCCAACAATTTGGAATGTCCTGATAAAGAAAGAAACCACTGGTGTGCTGAACAACCAGACATGGGACAAGTGGGTCAAGGAAAACAATAGCAGCTGATGACAGAAACATTGTGAGAGCTGTGGAGAAAAACTGAAAAAACAACAGTTAGTGACATCACCAACAACCTCCATAGGGCAGGGGTGAAGCTATCACAGTCCACCGTTCGAAGAAGACTTCAAGAGCAGAAATATAGAGGCCAAACCACAAGATACAAAACACTCATCAGCAGTAAGAATCATAAAGCCAGATTGGAAATCACAAAAAAAAAAATACAGAGATGAACCACAAAAGTTCTGGAATGAAGATTAACCTCTACCAAAGTGATGGAAAGGCTAAAGTGTGGAGAAAGAAAGGATCTGCTCACGATCCAAAACATACAAGCTCATCTGTGAAACATGGTGGAGGTAGTGTCATGGCTTGGGCTTGCATGGCTGCTTCTGGAACAGACTCACTAATCTTTATTGATGATGGAACTCATGATGGTAGCAGCAGAATAAATTCAGAAGTTTACAGAAATGTTCAGTCTGCTAATTTACAGAGAAATGAATCCAATCTAATTGGGAGGAAATTGGAAAGTGGAAGGTTTTAGACTGACCAAGTCAATCACCAGACCTTAACCCAGTTGAGCAATGCTTCACCTCCTGAACAGGAGACTGAAGGGAGAAACCTTGTTGAAATATTGATATGTCGACCGATCTAAAACAAATACTTGTGTATATATAGTACGACTCATTTAAATGAAAAAAGTGCTACTTTATTTACTGCTGATGCTGTGTGCTGCCATGTTGATTTGACGTCACTCTCTGAACTTGGGAGGAATTCGGAGTTGAGGGAGCATTTACTTTGCTGGTCAGAGGTTGCGAATTACAAGTCACGTTCTCTAGTCAAATGTAGCATAATGTCTTTTAATGGATATGGAGAGTTTCAAGAGTTTCATTTCATTTGATCTTGAGTAACCACGTTATCCTGGGCACAGTGGCTGTTGATTCAGAGCAGATTCAAAGCACGGCAAAGCAGGACCGGACCAGACTGTCCCAGGGCGTGCTGAAAGATTTGTTTCTAAAATGCGATATTTACAATTTCTTTCCAATGCGTCTCTTACAATTTTACGTAATCTTGCCCTCTCACATCACATATTCATGTGCTGAACACAGGACTAGCAGGAAGCCGTACGGTAAGAAACATTTAGTCCGTCCGGAGGGGAAAAAAAACAAACACCTTTTCTAAATATCTATGTAAATGGCGCACTTATATAGCGCTTTTATCCAAAGCGATTTACACTGTGTTTCATTCACCCATTCACACACACACTCACACACCAATGGTAGCAGAGGTGCACCAATGGCACCATGCAAGGTGCTAGCTTGCCATCGGGAGCAACTTGGGGTTCGGCGTCTTGCCCAAAGACACTTCGGCATGTGAAGTCATCCGGGCCGGGAATCGAACCACCAACCCTACGATTAGTGGACACCTGCGCCACAACCGCCCCTATATATGTACTAATCATTACTTCAATTTCCCCATGTATTTTCCTCCTGTTCGTGTGCTCAGCATTGAAACAGCATAGTGAGCTCAAAATGAAACGGATGCTGTACGAAGCAATGAAATAAAATAAAAAACACCATGGGCTGCGGTAGAATCAAACACGATATGGTGAGAATACGGATGAGAACGAGAATGACGCACCTTCTGCGCCTCGTCCAGCTGCTCTCTGAGGAACTCCGTGCCTTTCTCTCTAATCTCTATAGAGGAGCTTCGTAGACGAGACACGCTGTAGGCTTCTCGTCTCTGAGCCTCTGCATCGTCCTGGAGCATCGTGTCCCCTCGGCCTTCTCCAGGCTCTGTGCCAGGTTCCAGCTCTGCCTCTAGGTCTATCAACCTGCAGAGACAAACAGCACATTACACCACTTCTGTCGCATCATGGACTGGCACCCTGTCCAGGGTGTACCCCACCTTGTCCCCAATGCTCCCTGGGATAGGCTCCGGGTTCCCCGTGACCCTGAAAAGGAGTAAGTGGTAGAAGATGGATGGACTTTGATTCAAGAAGAACTTAGAAGAAGTAGGCTTAGTTTATTTACACGTCATAACTATATGAACACAGTGTGTACCTGTGTGTTTACTAAACAGGTCACAACTTATTTCCACGAATGAAGACAAACCAAAACAGCCAGAGGATTCTTTGGAAACGATGTTGAATGGTAACTAGACCGGAAATCCACACCCTTACCCCGACGCTGTTGGACACAAGCATCCGCTTCGAACTGCTACAAAACTGCTACAAAAGAAAACAAGACTGCCACATGACCAAAACAAAACAATCGTTTGAAGTCTTCTCCTCAATTGTATCCACAAACAAACTTCCCTAGAATAGGTTGGCTTTTTTTAAATAAATAAATAAATAAATTTAAAAAAATCACGCCCAGAGTCTTGAAGCGCAAACACACAACAAACTCGTCTAAGGTTTCAGAAGGTGTTTTGATTTCTCACTCCGAGACACGGAGCAGGAATAGTTTCGGTGTTTAGTCCAGCTGGAGCAGGTCACATGACCGTCGGGCGTCGCTCAGATTCCGAAAGCAGTGACGAACGCGCTCAAACAGCTACAAGCTGGCCACGCCCACAACGCTGTGCGACGCAATGACGCTGGAGTTGCATATGGACGGGGCGTGGCCTACATCTGAAGGAATTTTCTTTCTTTCTTTTTTTAGGTTGAAATGCCAGCACAACCCCTGTTGGGAAAAACAACAACAACAACAACAACAACAACAACAACAACCACAACAAAACAAAACAATAGAAACCCTCATAGAATTTCTAATGGTTATAATGTGAATTGTATTGGTTGTAATGGAAACTGTAGGTCTCTACTGCTATTTTGTTGCCTTTTACTGGTGGAACGGTACAGTATGTCTAGTGGATATGTTCTTCTACGTAATGGAAACCATTCGGTAATGGTCTTAATGGTTCGTAATGGTATTTGTAGTGGAAAGATTTTTTGTATGAATTTCTGTGATGGTTTTTATTGCTTTGTTTGCTTGTTGGTTTTTGGTTTGTATACGGGACACACTATTTGTTTGCAGTATTTTCTCATGAATTTAGTTGGCTCTATTTCCATCCATCCATCTTCAACCGCTTATTCCTTCTTCAGGGTCGCAGGGAACCTGGAGCCTATCCCAGGAAGTATCGGGCACAAGGCGGGGTACATCCTGAATGAACAAAATGCATTACAGGGCACCACACATTCATGTAAAGAGACTTTGTTTGTTCCACAAACTTCTTACACCATATGGCCAAATATTTACCGAGACTGTGCTTGTTGAAAATCCCATTCCCGATTTAGTTCCCCTTTTGCTGTTATAATAAGCTCCATTCTTCCAGGAAGGCTTTCCACTAGATTTTGGAGCATAGTCGTGGGGATTTGTGATCATTCAGCTACAAGAGCATTATTGAGAATAAGCACTGATGTTAGATGTGGTGGTCTGGGGTGCGGTCGGTGTTCCAGTTCATCCCAAAGGTGTTCAGTGGGATTGAGGTCAGGGCTCTGTGCAGGACACTCGAGTTCTTCCACTCCAACCTTGGCAAACCATGTCTTCATGGAGGTCGCTTTGTGTGCAGGGGAACAGATTTGAGCCCCATAGTTTCAGTAAAGGGAATTTCCTAATGCTACAGCATACAAATACATTCTAGACAATTCTGTGCCTCAGACTTTGTAGCAACAGTTTGGTGGACTTTTACTCCACTGGCAATATACAAGTTGCTACAAAGTTGCACTGTCCGTTTCAGATTTTTAACTTTCAACATTTAGCCCTTCAATTCATTCATGCATTTACTCAATTTCACCACTAACTGTTTGCACAGTGTCCTTGGGTAACTGGAACAGCACTTTTTTTTTTTAAGAAAATTTTATTATTTAATTATTAATTTATCTAGAGTAACCACTTTTTCTTGGTCAAGGCCGTGGTGGATCCAGAGGCTATACCATAAAATACTGTGCACAACACAGGGTTACACCCTGTAACAGACTCAAATGTTATCATTTTTTAAAAATAACAATAAGAATTATTATATTATTATTTGTAGGTGCTGGAAATTCTCCAATAAAATTCCATTTTATTCATTCTTACTTTAAACTTTGAGCTATGTTGTCTATGTCTGTAATGCATAACCACAGATTCTCTCCACTAAATAAGGAGTCCCTTTTTTATGATAAAAAAACAATACAGATTTAGATATTAACGTACAAATATCTTTCATCGAAAGCATTCTACATTTCTGACCCAACACCTGTGCGTCGTTATGATGTGATTTCTTTTTTTCTCAATACATGTAAACGTTTCAAAATACTTGTCTTTGGTAATCACACTTATTTTACATGTGCACTACACTGAGATAAAACTGATGTAGTCTGAGTATTCATTTAATAGCAACACTAAAAAGCTAGGGTTATCCTTGCATCATAAATAATTTAGTATTCACCAAAACATACTTTCCAACAGGACATTCCTCTTTTTTAGCTCTGCTGTGCTTGCTTTGCTGGTGAGCTGAAGAATCCACTTTCCCAAAAAATGCATGGGAGGAGTACAGTGCGATTCCTTTGCTGCCCGTCACCAGGAGTTCATATCCAGGGCTTGGCGTGGATACTGCTGGAGGAGAAGATGAAATACACACAGCGTGGATTCCCTCAAAAGCATCCATCTTCCAGGGAGAGCTAAGAAAATCATGCCTCCATGGTTCTTAAATGTCTTCCTGTACCTGGACATGACAAAAGACCTAGAAAGTGATTTCTCTTTCTCACAGTAAAAGATGACAATGTGATCACTCTGTACTAATGTCTTTTAGAGCTGTCCAAAAGTATCAAACCACTCCCAGATATATTTTTCTTACACTTCAATGCTAAGTTACAAGTGCCTTTTTTTTAATATGTGTGGTTTTTATTTGCAAGATTCTCTCTCACACACATTGTTTGTGTGTGGTCAACTTCTCCAGAACACTGCGTGTAAATGTGTAAGTGCTTAAATAATAAATAATAGTTATAGTCCATATAAAGTTACAGTCAGGTCCATAGTAATTGGACAATTGCCTGAGTCACAATTTCATGGCCATGTGTGGTCTGTTTCCTTGTTATTTCATGACAAATTAAGGAGATAAAAGGTCTGGAGGTGAGTCCAAGCGTTGAATTTGAATTTGGTAGCTGTTTGTGGGAACTCTCAATATGTTTGTCAAACATGCTGGAGGCAGTGTTATGGTATTGGCATGTATCACTGCCAATGGAAGTGAGTCACTGGTGTTTATGGTGGGTCAGTGCTGGTACACTGTAGACATGGCTATTAATCTATTGATTAGCACTGTGAAAAGATTTGAGAAACGGAATAAAATTTTAATCAGCTCTGTCATTATCTAGTCAAAATAGGCAAATGTTACATATTTGAGCCTAACTTCCAGAGTTTTAGCAAATGTTTATGGTCACAGTTCAAAGGCATTTAATTGTCCCAACTTAACACTAGCCCAGTGTTGGCAGGGTTGTTATGAAAACTGCTCCTTTGCTAACAATAGCCCAACAATGTGTACGTAGAGCCACCCAAAGATAGTCAAAGGGTCAGTGTCAGTTTGTTACCTGAGTAAACACTTATTTCAGTGGGACCCTTTTCATTTTTAACAATGGCTTTATTCAGTGATGGTGTGACTGGTCTTTATTGCCATAACCCACACGAAAAAATACTATAGTATTTTAGAGTAAATTTACCATAGAAAATGTAGTAGAATTCCTGTAGTAAATACTATAGTGTTTTTGAACCTTACTATTGTAAAAAAAAAAAAAAAAAAAAGAAAACTGTATTAAATTACAGTGATTTGTGGTAATGGAAACACTTTAAAATACAGATCCGTCGTTAATGATTAACTACACAGGAAGAAATGAATAATGCGGTATTAACTTTCTAGTAACTGCTATAAACTAACTAGAAACTCTGATTAACATATTATTAAGTAATAGCGCACAGATGAATGCGGTAGTTCACTATTAGCTCATCAATAAATACTAGTGCTTAGATGCCTCCTGGAAAACTACTAGTTATTAATCGTTTCTTAGTAGTTCTCCAGGAGGCATGAAAGAAATAGTAGTAATTGATGAGCTAATAGTGAACTACCGCATTCATCTGTGCGCTATTACTTACTAAGATGTTAATCCGAGTTTCTAGTTAGTTTATAGCAGTTACTAGCATGTTAATATTAATGTCTTCCTGAAGTTAGTTAATCACTAATGACACATCCGTATTCTAATGTGTTACCGTGGGAATTTAGTGTAATTCTACTATAGGAATATTTGTAAATAAAAAATATATACTCATTACTGTAGTTAATTTGCTAGAACTATACTTCAATATGTGTGACCGCCTTCACAGCACAGCGGAATGTTGTAAACCTTTGTAGTGCATTATAATGAACACTAGTATCCCATAGTATTCTATTGTAACTCTAATATTAAAAACAATGTTTATTCAATTCAGTCATTTCTACAGTATGCTGTAGTATACATTAACAAAGTGTAGTAAATAATATAATATACTAAAGTATACCACAGTCTACTACAGTCTACTGTAGTCAATTTTAACGTATACTACAGTCAAGAACAGTCGATCAATTCACTAGTTAATACTATACAGAGTATAAATTAGAGTGTTTACAGTGAGTACAGTGATGTACAGTATGCGGTAGTATATATTAACAAAGTGTAGTGAATACTGTAATATACTTCAGTTTACCATCGTCAGTATTAAAGTGTAATACAGTATTCTGTCATGTGGGAATTCTTAGAGTAAAGGTTAAAATAGATGTTTCAGTCGGTTGGTCTTTGTCATACTGTACATATTGTACACTAAACATCACTATTACTATTAAAATCCACTATTGCTTTGGATTTTATTAAAGTAAAACATGTGGTATAATACTAAAGCAGTACATGTGCTGATGTGAGGTCTGTAACAAGCCTTTTGTTGCCCTACGGCTCATATTTCGCACGTTTACGAGCAAATAAGGTGAAGAATTTTCCATATCAACCATGCTTTCACAGATGGTGTACTTGAGGTCATGGTCTGTTTCTGATTTGTCCTACACTCCCCCCC
>JAOUWY010000015.1:19804544-19814682 GCA_025728095.1 Prietella phreatophila | reverse complement strand
ACCCACACACACACAACTGGTTCGTATATACACAACATTCGTTCTTTATTTTTATTTTCGACACATTTCAGAATAATAATAAAATCTGTTCAAAACTGTTCAAATAAACCTACCATTAAAATTATAGACTGATAATTTCTTTGTCAGTGGGCAAACGTACAAAATCATCAGGGGATCAAATACTTTTTCCCTCACTGTACGTGTGTGTGTGTGTGTGTGTGTGTGTGTGTGTGTGTGTGTGTGTATAATCTATTTCGGAAGGCATTTTGCTAAAAAGTGTAAATTTCCTGAACGTATGGAGCTTTTTTGGACACCCTGTAGAACTAATTAAGTTCTTTAGGAACTATTGTATACAAACCAATTGAATAACTGGGGGAGGAGGTGAGAGTGTCCCCCATTCACAGTCCCTCACACCATTACCATTTACCCCTTCTTACTGTTTATACACATTGCAGAAAATGTCTCCTAGGAAATAGAAGGGTTGCAGCCTTGTCTTTTTTCTATATCGGGTCTATTTGTGCCATCTTTAGATTTGTATCTATAGAAAACAACCGATACACATATGATGACACTAGAGATACACAAGAGATTGACTAAGACGGGTTGAATAAAATAAAAAATGAAACCTTTGCATGCGTCCTCCGGTCGTTGGAGTCAAGTGTAACCTTTAACTCTCGTGTGCGTTTTGTTAATTGTGTGTGTAGGAATCTCTGAAAGGCACCACTATCCCAGCAGCTACCATCCCATCCCAGCCTGCCGTGCTGCAGCCCTCTTTGGAGCCGAGCCCTCAGGTCAGCGTCACACGAGAGCGTGTGAAATAGCAGTGTAATGAAATGGCTACTGTGCAGCTATTTGTGGACCCTTCCATGATGTGATGCACAGTACACATTAGCTTAACGTACGTCTAAACCCCTGTGCTGCTCCCGCAGGCAGCCGCAGCTACAGGCCAGGCTAATCTGCTGAGACAGCAGGAGGAGCTGGAGAGGAAAGCAGCCGAGCTCGAGCGCAGAGAACAGGAGCTACAGACCAGAGAACGAGTTACAGGTACTGTGCGCAGACTCCATAATGGACATGCATCAGAATAATATAACTGTATGTACTGTATGTTTTGGGCGGGGTACATACATCCTACTTCCTCTCCACAGGCAAAGAGAACAACTGGCCCCCATTGCCCAAAGTATTTCCCATAAAGCCATGCTTCTACCAGGACTTCTCAGAGGAAATTCCAGAGCAGCACAGACGTCTCTGCAAAATGATGTATTACCTGTGGATGCGTATGTATTTACAAAATCTTATTTCAAAATGTGAGGGTTTGCAGTATGATGTGGGGGGGGGTGTATCAAAATGAATGTTGAAACAAACATGGACCAAAGTTTAACTTGTGTTCAGCTGTGAATGTCGGAGGTGAGCGTATCGTGAATGTGGAAGAAAAAGAACCAAGAAAGGGGTCAATAGTAATGTCCAGGTGTTACACCACTGATGATGGGTTAGTAATGATCGATCAGTGTGCTCTTGATTTATGGCCCACAATTCTTTCACGTTCTTCACTGCTTTACAAAACGTGCCATTCAGGCATATAGTATCTGGAATACATGATGTAAGAGTAGGTGATGGTATGCTTGTGGTGGATCTAGGCTTATATAAATCTGAGTATCGTCATACCAAATAAGAGTGAACACTGAGATTAAGAACACTCTAGATGCTGTATGACGTGACTCCGAGACACTGGGTAAATAATAGAAAGCACAGGGCCAAGAACTGATCCTGAGCTGCAGAAGCATCGGCTGGTTTTTGATTCCTGATTGTGAGAAATTGGTGTCTGTTGAACAAGAGCTTAAGTCTGTCGCCTCAGTAGATATGGCAAACGCATATGCTGTGATTCACAGTATTGAAGTCGGCACCGCCGAGAGATGAGATCACTGAACCGTGTTCGTGCGAGTGTGTCCTGGGTGCTGTGAAGTGTTTGGAAACCAGAGTGAAATATTTCAAAAAAGTATTATTATTCAGCAAGGTTTGTAACTGTGACACAGCTACATTTTCACCAATAGAAAGGTAACTCTAGAAAGGTAGAGTAAAATTAGGTTGATGGTTTTCCAGTAAGGCATGGTTAAGATTCCTAAGAATGGGTGTGGCAGCTGGCGTGATGAAAGCAGTAGCAATATAACCCGAATCGAGTGACCGAGATGTCAGACGACTTTCTTGATCACACCCGAACTATTGTATACTTCTGCTCTTATTTCATCTCCAACTACTGTTGTCTTTTGTCCCTTCTTTCCTTCTTTATCTCTTGCTTTCTCAGTGTATTGTGTGACACTGTTTTTAAATGTACTGGCGTGTCTGGCGTACTTCACGGCTAAAGCTGATTACGGAGTGGATTTTGGCCTCTCCATTCTGTGGTTCATCCTCTTCACTCCCTGCTCTTTCCTCTGCTGGTTCCGGCCCGTCTACAAGGCTTTCAAGTGAGGATCTCCACAGTTTTACACATCCATATTAAACCTGGAACTGCAGTAGAAATATTAGAGGTCGGCCGATTAGTGGATTTTTACAGATACCGATAACTAATTAAGCCGATAACGATTCATCGACCGAATAGTTTTCAAAATTGATACTAAATGAAAAGTTTAATACTGCTGAACTTTATTACAAAAATAAACCAGTACTGATTGTAGCATGAAAATGTACTGTACTTTTTAAAAATGAAATAAATATTAATATGTATAAAAGTAAATAATAGATCTACAATCAAACTGAACCAAAAAGTAAGACTCCAAATAGTAAATAAAAATAGACATCCAAAATGAATTAAAAAAAGAAAAAAACACTTCAGATATGACAAAATTCGGCAGTGATGGTTTTTATTTCGCCTCTAGAGGCCGCTCTCGTACTGTATAATGATGACAGCGGACCCTTCTCGATGGACGCAACTGGGAAAAACTATCGGTGTGCATTTTGCCGATAAGCAAATAGTTCCAGGGATTGGTTACTGGTGCTTATTAATCTGCAAAACCGATCCATCCGTCGACCTCAAATTAGTGTTGATATTAGTTTTAATTTTGGTTTATGTTAGCAGTTTATTGATTATAACGTAGACGTGTCAGGAGATTATATAGGATCAATTTCTAACATTTTTGACATGCGTTTTTCTGGATGTTTTTGTTGTTATTCTGTCTCTGACTGTTCAAATAGACCTACCATTAAAATTATAGACTGATCATTTCTTTGTCAGTGGGCAACCGCACAAAATCAGCAGGGGATCAAATACTTTTTCCCCTCACTGTCTTGATTATAACGTAGATGTGTCAGGAGTGTTGTGTAGGATTTTGCTGTTGAATTCTGTAACTGATGTTTTGTTTTCTCTTTCAGGTCCGACAGCTCCTTCAGTTTCTTTTCCTTCTTCTTCATCTTCTTTTCCCAAGTTGTGGTGATGATTATTCAGTGTGTCGGTATACCCCGATGGGGCAACAGGTGAGTGCGCAAACTCCTATAATCTGTCAGTTTTATTATTGTTGTTATTATTATGTAAAAATCCTTTTCTGGGATGTTCGAGTGAGAATATGTGCATTGGAGAGGTGTGAGGAAGTGCATCTCTTGAACAAACAGGAAACTTGTTAAATATTTTCACAGCTTTACAGTTTAATTGTCTTTGAATCAGAACCTAAAGATCTTTTTAATAAAAAAAAATAATGAACCCAATAACTAAACACTAAACATTCCTTGTAAAGCTCTCCTTGATTCAGTTGAAAAGCTGAACGTTTTGTTCACAGCCAATATGGAGATGATTAATTGAAACATCTTTAAATGTTGCTGGGATACGTCGTCTTGCGTCTTACGTCTCACCTATACGTCGTCTTTATTGGTCAGAAGGTATGGATTAATTCTCTATAACCGCTCAGACAGTAAGTTCTGCTGCAAGGCAAATCGCAAGTTTATTTGAACACACTCGTTCTAATACGTTTCCGTAGTCACAGCTTGCGCAGGGACGTGTATGACGTGAACTGATTTTAAAAACACGAGTAGTTGTTGATCTGGTTTCTGTCTAGAAACGTTTGTTTGACATTTATGGAAAAAGTCTCGGGTGTCTGCTTTTTTTATTTAATTTAATTTGATTATTTTTTAAAAATAGTTCGAGGTAAAGCTGTAACCTTCCAGCGTGGGAGGAGTCTTCAGGGCAGATAGGCTGTATTGATTGGTCATAATAACTACAAGAGAGAGAATAAGAGGCTAGTAAGGGAATGACTGTTTATAGCTGCTATAATGTAAGGAGGAACAGGAACTAAATGTTCTGTAACATTGAATCTAACTGTAAAGTGCTTAAAAAAAAATTGAGCTGTTCTTTATTTTAAAAAAAAATTGGAGGGGGATCGTTTTCAAATTGCTGTAGTGTAAAAGGAATAAAATACACTATATGAACATCCCATCCTAGCTTTATTCCCACTTGTGCTGTTCTAATAAGCTCCACTCTTCTGGGAAGGCTTTCCACTAGATTTTGGAGCGTGGCTGTGTGGATTTGTGTTCATTCAGCTACAAGAGCATTAATAAGTGAGGAGGTCTGGGATGCAGGCGGTGTTCAGTGGGGTTGAGGTCAGGATCTGTGCAGGATACGAGTTCTTCATGAAAACTGTGTCTTCATGGAGCTTGCTTAGTGAACATCGGTATTGCCATGCAGGAACAGGTTCGGGCCTCTTAGTTCCAGTGAAGGGAAATCTTACTGCTACAGCATACAAACACATCCTATATGACTGTAGAGTATGTGTGCGATGGTCAGATGTGCGCATACTTCAGGATGTGCTGTTATTGGAAAGGAACTTCAGGGGTATCTCTGCTTACACCTGAAATGGCTGTGAGAAGACATTAGCATGTGAATATTGAAATACCGCGCTAGAGTCCAGTAAAGAAATAAACAAACAGGATATCGGTTTCTGCGCATTCGGTGGAAGCTGTCGATGCCGTGACACGAAATGCTTGTTATTTCCATCAAAGTGAGGAACAGCAACTGCTGAATTCATTAGTTCAGTTACATTCAGGTTCTTGTGGTGTTCTGTAGTGAATTCAGCAGCATTGAGATTACATAGACAGGTAAAAAATGATGATGATAATTTTTTAAAATGAAGGCAACATTTGAAAAAGGCATGTACTTACTTCTTCAGAGAAGCTTATGATTATTTTTTTTAACCCAAGAGCTCTTTTTTTTCTGGCGTCTCACTTGTGGAACAGGAGTCTTTGTGCCGATCTCTAAGGCTTCCGCTCTGTCTATGCTGAAGGCTCCATCTCCTTGCATTAACACCTATCGGGCCTTTCTGCGCTTTCCTCCTCTGTATCTGAAGTAGGTCTCTCCCTGCATCTGTGCTCTCTATCGCCTCATTTTCTCCTGCTTCATTTATCTTCATCATGCTAGTCCTCTTTTTTGACCTGTCCGGTTTACCGAAGGATTTCCGTCGTTACACTCCCGCTGTTGTGTTTACAGCGGTTGGATTTCGGCTCTCACGGAGATCAGCGGCCACCTGGCGGTGAGCGCGGTAATGATGGTGGTCGCGGTGTTCTTCACCGTGTGCGCCGTGCTATCAGTCATCCTTCTTAAAATGGTACGTCTTGTTTGTGGGTTTTTTTTAATTATTAAATAAATAAAAATCGCTGTCGATGTATCCTAGTGTCACTTCTGAGCCGTCGCTGCGACTGTTTTCAGGTTCACTCTCATTACCGCCACACCGGCGCGAGCTTCCAGAAAGCGCAGCAGGAGTTTTCTCAGGGTGTGCTCACCAATCGCACATTCCAGACGGCAGCGGCGAGCGCGGCTTCATCAGCAGCCAAGAGTTCCATCCAGAGGAACTAACACTCGGCAGAGAACAGCCCGAATCCCCTCAGAGCCACAGCGCCGAAGCGCACGCCTGTGCGGCTCCCCCGCAACGCTTTGGCCTTCAGGCTGCAGTCAACACTTTGGGAGTTCACATATAGAGTATGTGAAGCAGAGGGGATGGAGTTGTAGCACTCAGTAACGTGTCTGTATATTTGTATGTATGCTTTCAGTTTGAATGGGTATCGTGATATATATATATATATATGTATGTGTGTGTGTGTTTTGTTTTTTGCCGAAAACTAAATGAATAATTAGTCATGTTGGTGAAGGTACAACAGAATGATCAGTGTGTCCGTATCACAGAATGAACAGACTTTTCTCCTAAGTGATGTCCGCTTATCTGGGATCGTTTGCTTTCATTTGGCTAATAAGTTGTTGTGCTTGGAGCTTTAATTAGTAACACCTAGGAACAGTGGACTTGTTGTGCCTTGCAATTTCAGCCTTTATTGTATTCATTCATTTCTGACATTCTGTCCAAGTGCCATTCATTCTTGGGGGGAGAAAAAACAAACAAACAAATTTAAGGGGAACTGTTGTGTTTATTCGAGAGTCAAATGTACAAATGAATGAATTTTTCTAAAACAGCACTGGAATTGTAACGTTCGACCGTATTTCACACAGCGAGTCATCAGATGCTCGGGTCAAAATACAAGACGGTTCATTTTTGTATACCACATGATGAAGGATAAATATCCAAACGCTAGTGTCTGATCTCTGCCTTGCCTGTAAATATACGAAAAGATCAAAATGTCACCGAATGTTGATTTAATAGTGACCTTTTTGAGTTTGATTACGCTTCTCGGAAGAAAATCAAAAATCTTATCATGTTTGAATTTTCTAAGCAGAAATGTTTTTGGGGTTTTTTTGCACCTTAAGGAATGGCTACGTAAATAAAGTGAACTAATGAGTTTTGTGAAATTTATACAATTGTGTATTTTGTCCGATTTATTCCCAGATCTAGTGATTTAATCAAATAATAAAAAGAGAATTTTTTTAGTGCGTCTTCTTTATCAAATTAAAGTAACAAGCGCACACGCATTCTGATAAAAAGCAACACAAATTGCACAGGTTAAGACGAATTACAAAAATGTATTTTTTTTTTTGTAACAACATATTTTCCACTGGACCGTCACATCATTGTACAACAGCAAAAATAAGCAGTATGAACTCATAGTACAAGATCAAATCAAACGACGGGGTTCATAAAACTGTCTCCGTCGTTACAGAAAATAGCTTCGTTTTTACATGACATCAGTGTTTCCTTTTTAAACTCCATAGAAAATGTGCAAATGAAGTTTTGAATGTTTCGAGAGTTCAGCAAATCTGTCTGAGAACATTCGCAAACACGCTTACAAACACTTTGTTCATCAGCAGGGTTTCTGACCGTCACATTAACGCTCATTTGGACGAAGCGACGGGAATAGACCTGGCGTCAGGTTAGGAGGCGTGATGGGAACAGAAGGTCGGTGGGGACGTTGTAGATCATAATTTACAAATCATTGTACTTACCTTTTATTTAAAAAAAACAAACACGATATAAAAAGTGTCTTTCGGAAATGTAGAAAGGAGAAAATTGGTGCATTTCTTAAGAGGTCCAAGTCTCTGTACTGCTTCAGGTCAGAAAAAAAACATCTTATTGACGTCTGCATTCAGTTTGTGGTGCTTCCAGCTCGCACAGATGAATCATGAGCAGACGAGGTGTTCAAGGTGACGCTCAAGGTCCAAATGCGTCATGTCTCCATCCACCGTGTAAACTCCAGCACTGTAGACTTGATGCAATGTCTCTCTCCAAAAAAAGTTTTTGTTTTTTTTAATTAGCAAAAATAGCCTTTACATCCTACTATACACATCAGTATGGGAGCATGTAGTCTCCTGTAATATAATTTATGATGTAGCATGAAACTCTAAATATGCAAGTTTCCCTTGGAAAGAACGCACGGCATCGTCTCTCGCGCTCTCTCTCTAATCCAAGGAACATATTCATTCTTCAATATAGAATTCTAAATGATACAGCCATTTTAAACCAAAGGCAACGTCCATGCTCGTATGAACAAACACTTGCTACCTTTTACGCGGAGGGGAAATGTAAACAACATGGCGACTTGAAATGGAGTCCATAAGAATCCACACCTTTCAAATGGCGTGTACAGATTTACAAATGAGCACGTAAAATGTAAAGAACAAAAATAATATATGCATACTGTATACACAGAAACAAAACACAAGAACACCGACACGGAGTCAGGAAACTACAACATTAAAAACGTCCGGTTTCCTCAGAGTACTCGCTTTCGATTTGTGAAACCTCTGCAACTGTTCACCTCACCTCACCTGCTCATCCAGAACCAAATATCCGAAGCACGTCCTCTTGCCCGTTGCTTTGAAAATAACGTCTGGCTGGTTCTTTTGAAAGAGAAAAAAAAACCCACAAAACACTCGAGTCTTTTCTCAGAGTTTATGTTCGGCCGCTGTGGATGGGGGTTAACGAGTTCAGGCCGTCGTGATGGCGTTCAGGTCTTTCATCAAGCCCTCCAGATGTGCCATCTCCTCTGACAGCTCATCTGTCCTGTAGGCCTTAGAGAGAGGCATGCAGGGGAGCGTCTGGGTTAAGAGTTATGGCCACAGCGAAGGATGCAGCGTGGAGGAAAAGAGGAAGCGAGAGACACGGAGGATGTAATAAAGGATGATGGAGGTAGATGCGAAAGCAGGTAGAGAGGACGCAAATGGAAAAATGGAGACATATCAATGGAACTGAGGTGAAAGATAAAATACAAAAACACACACACACACACACACACACACACGTTTTGACAAAGCAGTGAGTGTTGATGGGATGGAATTTGATATTAAACCATGAAAATGCCATTTTGTTTGGTTATTCGTTATTTATACAGATTTAGTATGGGTTTAGTAAGTAAACAGTTCGAATTAAGCCAAGCAGGAATATTTAGAAATATTTTCAGCATTTAAAGAACAATAAAGTGATTTCTGTAAGGGACACGCCGTGGATTCTCCCGCTTATACCATGGTGAATTCGCCAGCGTTGACAAGTTAAAGCGTTCCTTGATGTTCGCAGCGCAAAACCTGACTGAAAAGATAACGATAACGGTTCATTTTCGTCTGTTATTTTAAATACGGGTCGTAAGATCTGGAATCCCGCTCTAAATCATACACGGAAATAAAGTATTTGAATTAATTATAATAAATTGTTATTAGAGAGAGAGAGAGAGAGAGAGAGAGAGAGAGGTTGTTCATGTGAGAATTACCTGCGTCTGTGCCGCATGTCTACTAATAATGAAGCTGTGAGTTGAACTGTAGGTTACTATGGTTACGGTTGTTTATAGAACGGTGATTAAACTGACCGGAACTAAATGAGGTATATGCGGTTTTAAGGTGCACCTTCCATCCAATCAGAATCGAGCATTCGGACAGACCGTGGTATAACTGGTCTTATAACTGGAGGAAGTGAGTGCTTGTGGAGGAGAATATCGCACTTACAGACTCTTTCTGTGGCAGCATCCTGCTGGTTTCTGATTGGTCAGGAGCACTGGGAACAGTGACGGCCACAGGGACACGAGCTCTGCTCAGGGTGCCGATACATGCCGTCTTCACACCGGAAACTGAAACAGACAGGCAGAATAAAAAAACATTGATGTGACACATGGCCTGAGGTGCAGGTATCAGCTGGTGAGGAGATCAGTGTCTGCAGCTATCCTCAATGTGTACGTGTGGGCAGACCTGGTGGGGGCATGAGCACGGTGCAGGGCAGGGCAGAGCTGGGTGTGCTGTGAGTTGACACAGTGACAGTGGGCACGGTGAAGCTCTTCATGGGGTGTGTGGGGTGGACGTGGGCTGTGGGAGGTTTATAGCAGTGCGGCTCGTCCTCTTTAATCAGCACCTCTGTGTGCTGCAGGTCAGCTGTGCTGGGGGCGACTGGCAGCTCGGGGGCAGGCGGCTGGGTCCTTACAGATTCTAAACACACAGGGGCGATTTACGGTACAGTACACTGACTGGTCCTGATGCATGTTGTTACGGTGAGTGTGAGCAACAAAAAAAGCAAATGTATCATACAGGGCGTCCTAAAAGTCTCCATACATTCAGGAAATGAACACTTTTTAGCAAAACGTCCTCCACAATTTTTTAGATTTACTTTATATTTTATATACACACAGTATCTCACAAAAGTGAGTACACCCCTCACATACTAGTAAATATTTGATGATATCTTTTCATGTGACAACACTGAAGAAATGACACTTTGCTACAATGTAAAGTAGTGAGTGT
>JAOUWY010000015.1:19769770-19780588 GCA_025728095.1 Prietella phreatophila | reverse complement strand
TATATGACATTTAAATAAAATTTAAAAAAAGAGGATTCTGAACGTAAGAAATGTGTGGACTTCTACTCAACTATAGCTAGTTATTTTCCATGTCTGTGTTCTGTAGTCATTTTTGTGGGGTTTTTTTCTCTTCCACTCTTCGGTAGCGTCTTCATGTCTGAGTTTGCTCCATTTCTAAATGATGGATTTCACTTTTGGAAATGGCATTCCTATTGTTATCTCTGTTTGGTATTTTTTAAAACACTGCTCCAGCTTTGTGAAAGGTCAATATTTCCTGATTACTCAGGACAACTGGGTTTCTGATTCATTTGGCTCTTATGTTTTGTACATAAACTGTAACATACATTTTTGATTCTCATCCAGCGACCCTAACCTTGACGCACAAATGTTTGTTTGAATTAGTTCAATAACTGAGTAACTAAGAGAAAGAGTATGCCTGACTGTATATTAAAACAGACACTGAGCCACGCCAAAGCCACATTTCCTCTTATCTCACAAACAGCTAAAACCTAAGCACTCAAATCACCCACCTAGTGTACATACCCAAAAGATCAAGGTCACAGTTTCCCAACATATCTCTCTCACCAATCATGGCTCAGCAGGGGAAAGACAACAGGCCACAGAGGACAAAGTCAAAAATACTGCTAACACAGCAGGTCTACCCACCTCACCTTGCTACACGCTGTTCAATATTAGAATCTCTATTTATTAATGACTCTATGAGGCAGGTGGGTGCACAGGGTGGTGTTGGATACACACCCTAATGACAATGCATTTGCACTATATATACACAGTTTTCTCCACAGGACAGCCACTGCTGAAGAGCACCAACCTTGTTTTTTTTAAAGAGAATATCTACATTCAGGAAATGGGTAAGTGCACAGGAGGAGTACTCTTAAATGTTATCAGATATGGCCTAAAATAACACTGTAATCATGAAATCATTGGAATACCACGCTTAAAGGTTTTTACTATAAGGTTATGGACCTTTCTCATACTTCAGAAGTTTTACACACTACTGTGATGTCTAAAGAAAGAGGTCTGCAGTCTGGGGCAAATACAAACAAGACACCTGGGAACTGCAAGTCAGTGCTATATCTTCCCATCACCCATAAACCTATCTGACAGGTGACCTCTACAAAAGAGCTGCAAGGTCTCAATAGAGCACTACAAATAGCAGTAACGAAATAGCTCAGTGATCTATAACAAGAAACCATATATACCAGACCTTCTACTGCAAGAAGGCCGAGGTAACAAATATATATCACTTTACAGAAATAATCAATGCATTACACAGAAGATACTACACCAGGATGAGAAACTGGTCTTGAGAACACATCTTGATCTCCTCTTGGTTTCAAACCTATTTTGTCTCCATTTGAACTAATTAAAAATACATTGACCTAATTAAGGCAATCACATAAAATTTGCTGAACCATTTACAGGTAACTAACTAGCTAACGTAGTTAGATAATCTGTACATTGAGTAAAAGCAACCTACCCTGCTGTTTAATCTAACCAGCTTCAAAACACAGACTGAGCTGGGCAGAGTGGTAGACCATCTTTGCAAGATGGTAACCGCATTGAGTAGTTTTTTAGAACATAACACAGCAACTAGATATTCTAGATCATATATAGATAAGGTAATGAGATAATATAGACAAGACAATTAGAAAATTTCAAACATTCATTGATCAGTTTAGTTTAGTAATAAGAAAGCTGGAAAGAAAAGAACTCACCAGCTGGTAAAGATAGTTTACAAGTTTAAACAGGTGGTATACTGTTTTGGCAGCTTTTAGCTGCAGACCCAAGGTGGATTTTTCAACACCTACAGTAGCATTGTTTTAAAAAAATAAAAACAACAACAACAAAACAAAGAAGCTAATAATTTGTAGTGGGCTTCTAACTAGCAAAACGTGGTCTGGATCATGGTTTTGTACTCTTTAGCTTTTGGTCTTGTCTTGCTATTGTTTGATATGGGTTTTGTTCTGAATATTGGTCTTGGTCGGTTTTGGACTTGGTCTTGTCTTGGAAGGTTTTGGTCTTGGTTGGTATGGGTTATGGTCTTGTTTTGGGTCTTGGTCTTGTCTTGGTATTGGTCGGTATGGGTCCTGGTTTTGACACTGGTATTGGTTGGTAGGGTCGTGGTCTTAATTGGTATTAGTTGGTAGGGGTCTTGGTCTTCTCTTGGCATTGACTGGTATGAGTCTTGGTCTTGACTTGGTATTGGTTGGTAGGGGTCTTGGTCTCTACTTGGTATTGGTTGGTAGGGTCTTAGTCTCTACTTGGTATTGGATGGTATGGGTCTTGACTTGGTATCAGTCGGTATGGGTCCTGGTTTTGACACTGGTATTGGTTGGTAGGGGCCTTGGTCTTGACTTGGTATTGGTCGGTAGGGGACTTGGTCTTGACTTGGTATTGGTTGGTAGGGGACTTGGTCTTGACTTGGTATTGGTTGGCAGGGGACATGGTCTTGACTTGGTATTGGTCTGTATGGGTCTTGGTCTTTATTGGTATAAGTTGTGGTCTTGTTTTAGTCTCAGCAGAGACAGTATTGACTACTGATATTCAAAGATTTACATCTAAACCTTTACAACAGTGGAATTAGAAAAAAAAAAAACTTAGACAATTGAATATACCTTGTCATAAACTTGTCATAAATAGACCCCGTATTGATTTTTGATGGTACCACACCTGAATGTCAGAGATTAGAAATCATTACAAGTAAGAGACAAAATATTGTGGATCACTAAAGAATACAAAGCCGCGTTCAGGAAAACTGTCATTATGAGTATTATTGTTAGGAGCATGCCTGACAGGATATTTGCATAACCTGAAAACCACCGGGGTCTTATCACAGGAAAGGAAGGTGTGGGCAGAAAATCTCCCCCCTCTGGGGAACTCATTTATGGCTAAATTTACCAATTAGTTATTGAATGCAGATTTATGAAGGAAATATAGCTCTATTAATAGCAGTTCACCATCATCAGGGTGGAGTGAAATGTAGCACTTACTCAACACTAGGGTTCATACATAGGTGGGGTTTCAAAATGCTGGAGAATAAAACAGCCATTATAACATGAACAGGTCACTCTAAAGCTGATGCTCCTTTGCATTTTGTCCACAGTGAAAAATCCAAAGCAGAGCTGATCAAATGTAGCCAACCAGTCATTACTTTAAGCAAACTCTCTCACTGAGTCTCCCTCCCTCTTTACCTCTCTTGCAAAATCCTGCACAGTGCAGGCCAGCTCATCAGCAGCAATTCTCTGTCTGATTGCTCGTTGATGAAATAACAGCCTGCAGAATTACTACCTCTGTAAGACAAGAAGAGATTTGACAAGGGCGGGCTTTTACTGTTATCATGAAGATGACCCGAGTAGTCTCAGCATCGAGGTTCTTATTGGCAAGGATTTTGGTCTTGTCTTGATACTGGTTGGTATGTGACAGTACTGGTTGGTATGCGCTGTGGTTATGGAATTTGTTTGGTATGGATCTTGGTACTGGTTGGTATGGGCTGTGGTGTTAGTATTGATTGGTATGGGTCTTGGTCATGTCTTGGTTGGTATGGATCTTGGTCATGTCTTGGTCGGTATGGGTCTTGGTCATAATAGGTATTGGTCTTGGTCGTAATGAGTCTCGGTCTTGTCTTAGTATTGGTTGGTATTGGTCTTGGTCTTAATGAGTCTCTGTCTTGTCTTAGTATTGGTTGGTATGGGTCTTGGTCGGTATGGGTCTTGGTCTTGTCTTAGTATTGGTTGGTATGGGCTGTGGTCTTGGTATTGGTTGCTGTGGGTCTTGGTTGTACACGGGAGAAACCTTTTAGGCCCATCTTCCCTGAGACACTTGGCTCTGAAAAGCTACTAAACTCAGAAGGAGAAGAGATGACTCAACACTCAGGTTCCACCATCAATCTTTTTGTGTAAAAACTCATGCAGCTAGTAAAGGGTTTGTTCTTGTTCAGTTTCGTGAGAATGTTCCAGGTGATAAAAGACATCTCTTCAAATAAGGCCATTAATAACCCAGCAGTCTGCTTACCATATGTCAGAGATGTACGACCAAAGAATACAAACACTACAACGACTTTCAGAACTGGACTTTGAACACCACAAATACTAGGATGTGTGTGTGTGTGTGTCTGTGTGTGTGTGTGCACACTCTCTACGTTCTCCCTGACTGGACCAGTGATTAGATGGATCACTGATACTAAAACATTGAAGCAAACACTATAAACAACAAAAAACGATCCTATTAGGCAGTAACACATTGTAGAGCACTGAGATGCAAATTTACACTCAGTGCACACAGACGTAAGCGTGTAAGAGGTGATAATATATTGCTTGGTAGTGTAAATGAGACACAACACATAGTGCTAATTAATGAGGGAATTTTAATTGGAGATTGAGTAGCAGAGCTACTATATCTCAGCCTGTAGACTCCCAGCTAGTAACAGCTAGAAACACACAAGCAGCATGAAGCAGACTTCACACACACAACAATCAATGCAGTGGCACTCACACTTCCCATGTGCTGTATGAGTGTGAGAAAATGTGCTTGTGCTGTGACTGCAAAAGATGTGCGCGACAGACTGTGTGCCTGTGTTGAGTGACAAAGAATGAGTGTCAGAGAATGAGAGCAAGCAGAAAGTGCAGCAAGAGAGTGAGTATGTGGGTGTGGGTATGTGTGTGCGACGATGACCGTCGCTCGTGTGATCTTCAATGCATGAAAAAGGAAGCATGTACCTGCATGCAAATTTGCCTGTGTTATATCCTTCCACCATGAGCACAGGAAACTGCAAACAGTCTGAAGACTCAAGGACTCTTATCAAACCCCCTCCACTAAACCATACACACACACACGCACACACGCCTGTAAAGTAGCAGTAATTCTGCCATTTCTGTCCACGATTCATTCACCCCAAAGACCTATTTGTAAAGTCTAAATTTATTTTGCGCTTACAGAAGTTTAGTGCAGCATTTGCACTCAGGCAACCATTAGAGAGAACATTTACTCCCCTCTTATTCACTGTACCCAGTGACCATACAAGATGCTCCATGTGACCGAGTTTTCCATCAGTCTACCAAAGAAAATAGCAGAACCTTACTTTCTGTAATGTTGAAAATTAACTGGCAAAAGTACCTGCTTGGTCCTGGTGAGGGTTGTGGTGTGATCTGGGAATACACTCTGGATGAGACACCAGTCCATCGCATGACGTTATGGGCACACACATACACACTCATTCATACCTACAGACAATTTAGAGCTGCCACTTCACCGATGTGCATGTTTTTACAGAGGTAGGAGGAAACCAGAGAACCCTGAGCAAACCCATGTGGAGATGCACAGAAACTAATATGAATGTACTCAGTGTCTCAGCAGTGGTGCAATCATGAATCACAGAGGACAACAAATATTCCCATGGCTAATTATCTAACCAGCCATTAATATTTCTCAGTTAGCCTTAAATGCTGGGAGTAAAACTGAACTCCTGGCACCTTAACATGACTCACGTTTTTATAGTGATAGCAATTATTTTAGCTTCGGATATACAAACATGCTAGCATGATGGAAATTCAGTAAGAAATAAAGTAAACAATGTAAAAGATATATGTTATATGGCCAAACAGTTGTTGACACCTGTCCATCACTCCCATATGTGAGCTTTCCCCAAACTGTTGCAACAAAGTTGGAACCACACATTTGTCTAGGGCAGGGGTGTCCAATATTATCTGCAAGGGTTGGTGTGGGTGCAGGAAATTGGACACTCCTGGTCTAGGATGTCTTTGTATACTGTAGCATTGAGATTTCCCTTCACTGGAATTAAGAGGCCCAAACATGTTCCAGCATGACAGTGCCCCTGTGCACAAAGCAAGCTCTGTGAAGACCTCATTTACAAAGGTTGGTGTGAAAGAGCTTGAGTGGTCTGCACAGAGCCCTGACCTCAACGCCTTTGGGATGAACTGGAACACCGACTGCTCCCCAGGCCTCCTTGCCTGACATCAGTACCTGACCTCACTTATGTGCTTGTAGCTAAATGAGCAAATCCACACAGCCACGCTCCAAAATAGACTGGAAAGCCATTCCAGAAGAGCAAAGTAGTTCGACTCCATATTAATGCCCATGGTTTGGGAAGATGATGTTCAACAAGTATACAGTTGCAATCGAAATTATTCAAACCCCATTGCAAATCAGGTTTTTTTTTTTTTACACAATTTACAGACTTTCAGTTGTTTGCAATGAAGAAATCAAACAAAAACAGTTGAAATAGTTCAACACAACGAATGCTTCAAGCGGTTTCCCCAAATTCAATTGAAAATGCAACTTATAATGACTTCTCCAGTCTCAAAATTATTCAACCCCCTGAATAGAATCCCTCACAACAGCACAAATATGCAAAATAGGACAGGTGTTGTCTCAAGCACACCATATGGATATAATCAAGGGCTTCATTATTTGCACCAGGTGTGCTTCAGCTGGAACACATGAAATACCTGAGCTGGCTAGGGGCAGAAAATATATTCAATATCTGGACAGGACAGAAAAAGGAAGCTATCAGTGGCTGCAAGCAGATTTATGAGAAGTCAAATTGTGAAAAACAGTACAAAAGAACTGCAGCAAGACTTGGTGGGTTGCCACTGAGGTTTCAGTGAGCACAGTAAGGCGCGTACTAAACACAGAAGGCTTCCATGTCAGAACTCCAAGACGCACACCACTACTGGCCCAAAAGCACAAGAGAAATTGCCTCAAAATCATATAAATAAGCCACAGAAGTTTTGGGATTCTGTGGAGCGATGAACCAAAACTTTTCAGCATGATGGATCAGCAGTATGTCTGTTGGAAGAAAAATGAAGACAGAACAATCTGTCCACAGCCAAGCATGGTGGTGGCTCTCTGATGCTCTGGGGCTGCTTTGCATCCTCTGGCATAGGAAACCTACAGCATGTGGAAGGCGAGCCGGATTCACTGAAGTATCATGAAATCATGCCAACTGTGAGGAAGCTAGAGCTTGGGCATCACTGGACCTTCCAACAGGACAATAATCCCAATCATATCTCAAGGCTTGGTTGCAGAAGAAGTCCTGGAAGATTATACAGCACCATCACAGTCACCTGACTTGAACCCCATAGAAAATCTCTGGTGGGATTTGAAGAAGGCGGTTGCAGCACACAAACCCAAGAATATTACTGAACTGGAGGTCATTGCTCATGAGGAATCGGTTAAGATTCCTCAGGAACGCTGCCAGAAGCGCTGCATCTCGTTTGCAGCAGGTCATAACAGCAAAAAGGTGTGCTCTATTAAGTACTAAAGATTCTTGTCATGAACGGGTTGAATAATTCTGAAACTGGAGAAGTCATCATAAGTTGCATTTTCAGTTGAATTTGGAGAAACCACTTGAAGCATTCGTTGTGCTGAATTATTTCAATTTCTTTTGTTTGATTTGTTCATCACAAACAGTTGAAAGTCTGTAAAATTTGACAATAACCTGATTTGCAAAGGGGGTTGAATCATTTTGATTGCAACCATATATGATTATGATGGTCAGGTGTCCACACACTTTTGGCCATACAGTGTACATATGCCAAAGAATTATGGGCGAGAATAATTCCAGACTCAATTCAAAGCCAATAAAAGCGTGATTCCTATTTAATACAGAATCATGCAGCTCTACTTCCTAGCCCCTACAAGCCACATGACTTTAGCCAACAGCAAATGCCCTAATCAGCCCGAGTGCGAGTGCAGTCCTTACCCAGGTCCAGGATAATTAGCTGGGCGCTGGCCTGGGTATTGCCGACCTCATTCTCAGCCACACACTGATAAAAACCTTCATCAGACTTCACCAATCCCAGCACCTGCAAATCATGCTGATTCTAGGAAAGACACAGAAAAACATGTCTGAAAAACAGAAAGCTGCCTTTATGAGAGGAATTTGAATGTCAAAGTCAAGGTCATGCAGCTGATAATTACGCAAAAAAAAGCGCAGAAGTTATGACAAGGACACTCTCAGACACAAACTAATCAAGTGAATTTTAAGACAGCAGCATGGGCTACGGGAAAATGGAAAACATTACGTGACAGAACCCAGTTCAGCTTTTCTGCACAAAAAAAGAAATCCAAATCAATCCTAATGCAAATCCAGAAAACAAAAATGGACTCTAGCAATGGACAGCTTTATCAGAAGACATTTTCACATACCACTATTTTAAAGTAGTCACTGGGGATGACAGCGTCTCCGTTCTTCACCCACTTCACCGTCGGAGCTGGGGAGCCCATGACATCGCACTCAAAGATAATATCCATGGCCTCGTGAGCGTACATATTCAAGGGTTTCTTTAGGAACCGAGGAGGAACTGGAAGATGGAGGGAAATGCAGGGGGGAAATGAATATAAATCAATACAAATACATAAAGGTGATAGCGAAGCATTTCAGTGCAATAAAAGGAAAGAGATCACTAACAGTTGAAACTATTTCTTAGGTTAGACTTAGCAAGAAAGTAAAGAAGAAAATAAAAGAAGCAAAGCAACAACAGTAGCTCTCATCACTGCTACTCAGAGTAGCAGTAATATACTGAGTGTTGATTTTAAAAACGACGGGTCTGAAATGAATCCTCTTCCACCGAGCTTTGCCTCATAGTTTGTGAAATATGTGACTATGTGCACTCGGATACCTTGAAAGGACTGCCAGTGTGCAGATGTGCTTCACAATGAGAAATGACACAGTGTAATATTTGTTTGTAGTGGAGCTACAGGGAGGTGAGGTATAGAGAGTCACTTCAATGTTTAAGTGTGTTTCACTGCGGAGAAGTGGCAGTGCCAAGCTGCTCCTCGGAAAACATCCAAACACTGCTCTGTGTTAAGACTTGGCTCAACACGCGCCATCGTCCATGTTTAGCGGCGGATTCTGAAAACCCACATTAACATGAACTAAGGGTATTTAATTCTCCCTCTGATCTGGCAAATTAGTCCATTAAACGGGAAAAACCACATTCATATGAATGGTCGATTGGAAATGACCTCCTCTGACTTATGCTAATAAGTCATCTTAGGATTAGTGCACAGAGAAGTTGTCAGAAACCTAAAATGCTGCAGAGTAAAATAATAATAATAATAATAATAATAAAACCCATTTAAATAAAAAGATTTACTTGCTTACATTAAATAGAGCTAAAATACTGAACGCTTTCCAATGAATAATACATGTAGTACTCAAGTGTATGAGCAGCTTGTGGAACATAATGCCCGTAAATACTGTGGAAAGCAAATAATATAACGCTCATATAAACTAAACAATGCGACACAATACACTGTTGTTAATAGAAGAACCAGAGATCTGGATGCTGTCTCCAAGTCTCTAAATAATTAAGAGCTCCTTAATTATTTGTATCATAACAAAAACAATATCGCGGTTATGGCCTCTGTGTTCCGCTTATACGTTAGGGCAGGGCTGTATTTAGTTGATTTAATTTGGTGGACTAGTTCAACAAAACAGACTTCATATCAAAACCATAATGAACTTTCTTTTACTTTCAAACTATCCGTTGTTACCCAGATGAGGACGGGGTTCCCTTCTTCCTCATATCATCTTAGGGACTTTTTCCTCACTCAACTGGGATAAATTCACACTTTAAAATCTGTATGCTGTGTTTATATGCTTCTGTGAAGCTGCTTTGAGACAATGTCCATTTGTAAAAACGCTATACAAGTCAAACTGAATTGAATTAATTTACAAGAAAACACATCGAAATGACATTTTGTTTAACATCCTATGAGCACAATCCAGACAGAATCCAGAGAGAACAGTGACCCTCAATTTCTCTCAATTAATGAATATAATCACGTGATTATTCAAAAATAGACACACACATTCCCCCCAGGTGTGTCTGCCCATCACCCCAAACATCTACCTTGGGCAGGGCTTTTTGTGATTGAGGCAGAAAACAAAAGCCTTTCACTCAGCACTCAGATCACATCTGCTGTCTCTCCTGGGCGCTCAGAGACAAACAGATCCACCTGTACCGTCAGTCGTCAGGATGTTATGAGTAAAAAAAATAAATAAATCCCTCGGAAATATAAAAGCGCAGGAAAATATCACCAGACGCAAGTCCCGGGAGACCTACATCCTATTTTTGACGGCGTCAGCAGTAGAGGTTGCAGTAAAGGTGAAAAAACATCCACACCTACAGTCACGGAGGTGACAGATGAGCTCCAACTGCCAACACACACACACACACACGCCTACAGTCAGGGAGGTGACAGATGAGCTCCAACTGCCAACACACACACACGCACGCCTACAGTCAGGGAGGTGACAGATGAGCTCCAACGGCCAGCATGCACACGCACACGCACACGCACACACACGAGGACAAAGCCAATTACTAGTCCATGTTTTGTTTTTTTTTCCATTTCTGATTCAGTCACATAAAACCTGTCGCCGTCTAGATTGCATTAAGAGGGAAATATAAAGAATATAAAGAAGAGTCATAAACTGTCATCAGTAAACTTTTATAATTCTGAGTCCTGCAATTAAACTTTTATAGTATAAGCAGGTGAACACTCCGAAACATGAGAGATGTGGATCAAAGCGAGAGCCAGTCCAACTCAAAGGGACCAAAACACACTATCTCTCATACTGTGTACCTCCTCCCGCACTTTATTCTCTAAAGCATATAATCTGACCGGCTTCCGTTTCCTGAGAACAGAACATGTGCTTCTATTAAAATCCGCAGAATGCGTGTGAAACATGACATGCATGCTATTAAATCCTCTCGTCCACTTAAATATGAACAAAATGCAAATAGAAAACATCTCAACATATATATA
>JAOUWY010000015.1:19706820-19719696 GCA_025728095.1 Prietella phreatophila | reverse complement strand
GGGACACCCCAGGGCCTCAAGGGTTACCATGGAGAGATTTTCTCCATGCTCTTCACGAGCAGCAGGAGGGGGAAGTCACATCACAATAGTGCTATTGAAGAAGCATTGAGTGGATACGGGGCGGGACTTTTCCCATTAATCAAATAAAAGATAAGGCCTCAATGATATTCCATGCAAGCTCAGATCACTTTTGTAAGTTTGAAAGTTAAGACGGGTCATCTGAGGTCTCGCCAGTTTTATTTCCTGTTTATTTGGCATCGCATTAAACTAAGAGCGTCATGGTTCAGTCTTAAATCCGTGTGTGAATGAGTGCGAGTGTGTGACTCAGTCCCCACCCCCCTTACCTCAGCAAAAAACATTCACTTTCTTTCAACTGGAGCTTCTGCAACTTTACTTCAGCCCTGGCCAGAATATACTCCATTTAATCCTCCCTAAACAACATTTCTCACGCATCCCTTTGCATAAGTGGAAAAGGCCAGTGCAGCCTAGAAGACAAACCCTCACGGTCATGCTCAAGAGCCGAGCAGGAAATTGATTTTAGATGCCATTAGCTCGCCCTTCTGACGAGGAGGGGGGAAAGCCACAAAAACACTGAACATCCCAGCCAAACAGCCCTCACCTGCTTTAATTTGGACACAGGCAAAGCTGCATTAAGAAAAGAGAAGATAATGATGATAAATAATAGTCCAGAATCCAGTTAATCTCCTTGAGTTTCCTCTTCAGGGAAGGCAAGAGCATCAGCGAAATCTCTACTCTGCCCTTGCCGTGCTGCAGGACATTCCAGGTGACAATACACAGAAGAGAACATCTAATACTGCGCTCAGCTCAGACATCCATTCAATTCTCTTCCCAGTAATTGACCTGATTGCTGTAAAGGTTTGATTGCTACATTACAGCCATTCAAATACTTCTCATGTCTCACCCTTTCTTTGGAAGTTGGAACACAATATTATGTACCTTCTTGCAAATGATGTCTGTGTGTACCTTCTTGAGCAGTCTGTGATCAGCGTTATTAGCGCTGTTTTTAGTGCGTTGAGAAAAATGAGGTTCGCAAGCTCCAAGAATTGCTCAGGATTTCCACTATTACTTACCTTTAAAAGCATGAAATCGTGTTCGTTTTGTGTGTGTAACTGCTTCAGATAACAAAATTACATGGGATTTTGACCACAACAAGGAATGGGACATCCACGTAATGAGGCTTGTGAATTCTAGCTGAACTAATAGCTTGTAGCCGTCGGCCTGCACTGCTTCAGTTTTGCCCATGAGGTGGCAGGGTCCTGGCTTCAAGGAACAAATCCACTCTGAACAATGTGTATAATTACGTAAAATGATCTATTTTCACTTTGGTTAACGGTTTCCTAAAATACCCTCAGTGCCGCTTGACTACCCGCTGATAGTGGCGCCAATGGGAATTCATGTCCATCTAAAGAGACTGGTGCAACAGCGTTTTAATCCAGTTCGAGCAGAAGTTCTAAAGCCTCAACTTCCATGTTAATACCACCATAGACACCATTGCCAAGTCTGTCATGACGTAGCACCAGTACATTCTGGAACTTCCACTACTTCTACCATTGATTTCTCATTGATATGACCTTGAACGTCTCTGGAAAATGGCGAGTGAGAAAAGAAGCTCTCGCTCTGTTGTTTTTTACGAGCTAACAGCAAATACAAATTGTTATCATTTGTGTTGTTTTTTTCTTGTTACTGTGGTAGTCATGTCACCATGAGTCACAACATTAATGTCTCATAAAGGAGAATAAAAATACACCACCTACCAATAAATGAGCACCAAGGCTCACCAAGTACACCATACATCTTTCAATGTAAATATACTGAATGTGTTTCAGGGTTGGATTTTTTCCTTTAAAACCAAAACCAGTTATTATGGTATGTTATTAAAATAGCCCTGACAAAAATGCCTTAGTAGGTACTTTTATGTGAAGCTAGTCTACAATGTCCTTTCTCAAAATAGAAGGTGATTCTCATATAGCAACAAAATATTTGAAACCCACAATCGTGTTCAACAAGGGAAGTACACGCATGCTAGAGCATGCAATCTCTGTTACGAGCCAAACTACAGCTCGCTGCAACCACGCACTGCCCATCAAGTCGGATTTAATCCAAGAGCGCGGGCTGGCTCCGAAAAAAAACAAAAAAAAAGTTTTTTCCTAACCCTTGTGGTCTTAACACTCAAGCAAATGTGGGGTGATGTCTGGGGCAGAACCATCAATTAAGAGACAACATACAGTAGAACAGTCATGGCAAAAGAGAGGAGGTTCTAGGCTTGATGACCTGTGTTCATGGGTCTGCTGGAGAAAATGGAGAAAGAAGAGTGCATTGCCATCGACAGGAACAATGCTGGTCTACCATCGTTATGGCAACCCTCTTAATGGTGACAGGCATTTCTGAGTAACCAATGTTACCCATAGGAGTAGAACCCACCCCTCCACCACATGCATCGCCTTGGGCAGGTACGCTCTGTCAAAGAGACAAATGATATCATGAAGGCCTGGAGTGTAGGGTTTGACAGCACCTGTGTCATATCCCTGGATCTCCTGCGGTGCCTGCAACAGTGGGAGTTCCCAATGACAGACAGTCTCTGGGTGGAGAACCCTGAGGTGGTCCAGCTACTCTGCCCAGGTGGCCCATTTGTAACTGGGAAAGAATGTGTTGGTGTGTGTGTGAAGGGGAGATAGAAAATATGTCTGAATTTTGTGCATGAGGAGCACAGCAACATGAGGAGCGTATGTAAAAAGTGTGTCTCATACTGAGACAGACAAGTGAGACCGCATGAGTGTGTGAGGTTTGACGAAGATGAGCTGTGTGTGTGTGTGTGTGTGTGTGTGTGTGTGTATATGCATACTGAGCATATTGAGTAGACAGCCCTGTGCTTCGCTAGGCTGTGTGAGTGAATCAGAGACGGAATATGATGTTAGATCAGTAGTCATGTAAATATTAAGAGCTGGATTTTTCTGTGTGAAGTGATCCAATCATAGGTGGCTGTGAGAAAAAAACCAAAACAACAAAACATTGTATATGTGAGATGTATTCCTACTGGGAAAAATAAGAGAGTAGGCCAAAACGTGTAGACAGTAAGCAGTGCATCTGTTAGTGCTGTCCTTTTCTGAGCTGCGCAATAGAAAAGCTCTAATGTCAGGACATCACAAGTTCGAATTCTTACTCTCTCTCCCCTGGCAACCTCTCAAGCTATGTTTATATGCTTATGTGAAAAATCTGAACATTGCATAAGACATTGGTGGACAAAGCTCCGTTTCCATCCCAGGTGTTCAAGGAAACAAAGTTGTTACTTCGGGGGAAACTGGCAAAAAGTAAAGTAAATTAGATTTCGACCGATAATTTACTGATACACTCAAGGTAAAATTCTGCTGAACTTTACTACAAAAATAAACAGTACTGACCATACCATGAAAATGTACTGGACTTTTTTTAATTAAATATATATATATATATACCTACCACGCATATATATATTATAAATAATTGAAAAATAAATATTAAAGTAAATAAAATATACATCCAAACTGAACCAACAAGTAACAGATTGAGATGGAGACATGCAAAAGGAACAATAACAACAACAACAAAAAACACTTCAAATAACACAACAAAATTTGTCAGTTTGACTTTTTATTTTGCCTCTAGAGGCGGCTCTCATACTACAAAATGACAGCGGACCCTTCTCAGCCGCCCTCCTGCAACGGACGGAACCGGGAAAGACTATCATGTGAGACAGACCTGAGAGGTTATTATACCAAACGATTTCGACTTTTTAATCGCAGGCATATTTCAGAATCACAACATTTGAGATGCCGTGCAACGCGAACCGCAGGTTAGTCCAGATATGCCGATCCACCACGCCCCATTTCCCCACAGAAAAACGCATTGCTATTGCGCTGTATAAGAGTTTATCCGGTAAATGAGTTTCCATCGTAGTTTATACATTGAATGAAAAAAGCATCTGCCGCAATTGAGCACATATGTATTTTATGCGCATTTTTAAGATTTTATTCGCATCTGGTGTTTCCATCCAGCTTTTTTTATGCAATAGTCCAGAATTCGCATAAAAATACATGGATGGAAACATAGCTCATGTGACCCTAGCTAATCGTGGGCTCATGTATGTGGAAGAGGGCGGATAGCGCTTTCCTCTGAGTCGCAGTTCAGAAAGATGAGCTGGCAAAGAAATTTACTGTTCACGTAAAATATTTACTACAGAGAGTGTATCAGCACTATACTGTGTTCATATTGCAAATACCAACATTACCTGCAGTCCAAATGGAGTACAATGAAACCGCATACCACATGCTATACGAGATGTGCTTCAGTGTGCTCAATTTTTTAAAATTATTTTGTATTTTTGATTAGCGCCTCGAATAAAACGTATAGTTTAAATTAAAAAGGCAAAGAGTTGAAAAATGATGATCGTGAGGTGTCCGTGCACAGCACAGTGTTTTCATTAGCCCAAATTTGATGGATCCTGCATGGAACACAGATGCTGATTTATGAAGAGAAGAGTACAGATCTATAATAAATCCCTACTGTGTTTTTTTTTTTAATCCCTGGAGACAAACACACACACACACACACACACACACACACACACAGAGGACTTGATATCAGCGTTTGTTCAAAAGGGACTACTTATGCTTTTTATACTTAATACATTATTTTGTGTGTGCAGACGCAGAAGCAGTGCTACATGCATGGTTCACATACTTGCCTCATGTACATCTAGATGATTTAATCAGCATCCACTGGATGAAATGTAAGTCAGATACCTTTCAGATAATTCTGTGTCAACTAGACACAAATGTTAAGCAAATTTCATGGCAATTATTTTGGAATCTACACCAATCAGCCATAACATTAAAACCACCTGCCTAATATTGTGTAAGTCCCGCTTGTGCCAACAAAACAGCTTTGACCCTTCGAGGCATGGACTCAACAAGACCTCTGAAGGTGTGCTGTAGTATCTAGCAACAAGATGTTCGCAACAGATCCTTTAAGTCCTGAAAGTTGTGAGGTGGCACCTCCATGGATCGTATTTGTTTGTCCAGTACAGCCCACAGATACTTCATCGATTTGAGATCTGGGGGATTTGGATGACAGGTCAACACCCTGAACTCTTTGTGATGTTCCTCAAACCGTTCCTGAACAATTTTTGCAGTGTTGTAGGGCGCATTATGCAGCTGAAAGAGGCCACTGCCATTAGGGAATATCGTTGCCATGAAGGAGTGTATGCCAGTATGCCTTCCTCCCATAGTGCATCCTGGTGCCATCTCTTCCATCCATCCATCCATTTTCTATACCGCTTATCCTACAGGGTTGCGGGGAACCTTGAGCCTAACCCAGGGAGCATGAAGTACAAGCCGGGGTACAGCCTGGACGGAGTGCCAATCCCTCGCAAGGCACATTCTGACCCGCTATTTTACTTTTGTACACTGGTACTTCACCAAATACATGTGACATGTTAATATGCGCGCAATTTACATTCGAGTGAATGCAGGATTTACGATCCAAATGTTTTGAGTATTTTTTTTTAAACCCCCCATAGTATAAGCTCAGCCTTACTCAGAGCTGCAGCAGAGATTAGCTTCATTGACTGAATGATCGATGTGATCACCAGCCGTATAAGAATCACAACATTGATCCGTATCTGCAGAGGTCCCGATGAAACCTGCATTGCAAACACAAATCCTCAACAAATGGCTGCAAATTTATCCAGAGCTTTTTTTTTTTTTTTCACACTCAAAGATCAACATTAGCCTCTTAGGATGTGGCTTTATGTTTTACACTAACCTCACTGCTATGTTTCATGAGGCAGGATTGACCTTTTCTGTCACACAGTAAAGGAAAAAAGAACCTGTACAAAAACCCTGAATTACTCTACTGTATTTGTGTTTAGTCCTCAGTGCCCTTTCCTGGAACAATAGGTTGGAGGTTAACAGCGTGACTAAATCCACTCTATCACACGCTGGGAGGCGGAGTTAACATTTCAGATGTACTCTCCTTTACAGCTCTTTCTCGCTCTGTCCAGAACATGAGAAAGCAGAATAAACCGGCGTCTGTTTTAAAGCATGACAGATAAGTGCTTCAATAGAGTGACTCAGAGTCACTAAAAGTTGAAAATATTTTGTGTCGGACAGCGGCTGTGCACTGAGGTTAAGGCAGATCAGCGAGTAAACACAGCTCCAAATTCAGACAGCAGACAGTGTGACAGCTCAGTCCTCAAAGTGGCAGCCATAAACATGTCTTTCTGGTGTGGTAACACAGTCATCAGAGAATATACAGAATATTAAATATGCATAAATACGCATTTAGTTCATGTGAATTAAACCTTGATGTGTTTTCCTCTCAGTGTGGTTTGTTTGTGAAGTTGATAACACTGCAATTTAACTCGGGTGTGGACTAAAATATCAGGTTCGATTGCAGCGAGACAGCGATTCAACCCTGAATCGACCCAACTGCAGGGAGCAGTAGTTATTTATATCGTTATCTGGTTTCTAACCTCACTTGGCAAAGATTTGTTTACCTTTTTCCATCGCCATATTTCTAACCGGTGATGTTTTTTGGTTCGTTTGATTGTGTAGTGTGAGGTCAAACCAATCTAAATAGTAAATGAGCCAAAAGAATCAATTTCGCTCTGATTCAGTCTTGGCAAATGGACTAACACTGTAAATGCGCCCCAAGATTCTACATCCAAATGACCTACAGGAAGTGAAGTCGACATGCCGCGTGTTCTGGGTTGCGGGTTTTATTTTTGTAGAGCCAAGCTCTACAAAAATTGGTACAAAAATATTATAAAAGTCAAGACTAAGTCTTCAGTAGTTTTCATACAACAGCCCTGCATTGCTGCATTCTACAGTGCCCAATGAAGAGGCCAGGGAGGACGGACATTTTAGCCGACTTTGGAGCTGTACTTTCAGTTTTTACATTTAAAATGACACTTAAAGCATTGACACAGAGCTCATTATGTTTCAATCAATCATTTACCCAGATCAGAAACTTTTTTTATTAAATTTATTTTTTTGCGAGAATTTTTTTTTGTATTTATTTATGATATGGTGAACTAACATGTCATGTTGTTTACAATATTAAATCTCTGGTCATAGCAATTTCTGATTTATAAAGGGTTAATGTATATTATTTTGAATTTTAAAAAAAAAATGTTTTTGGGGCAGGTGTGGCTCAGGTTGTTTAGCTGGTTGTCCATTAATCTTTGGGTTGGCGGTTCGATTCCTGGTCCAAGTTGCTCCTAATGGCAAACTAGTGCCTTGCATGGGAGCTCTGCTTCCATTGGTGTGTGTGTGTGTGTGTGAATGGGTGAATAAGAATCAGTGAAAAGCCCTTTGTAGAACCACTTAGGTTAAAAAAAGCACTATATAAGTGCAGACCATTTACCATTTCACTCAATTTTTCTTCATTTAAATTTTGTTTGAAATATTCTGACCGTGAATCCAATCGAATTGTGACGTTGTGCAGTTTGGCTAGTGTGACACTTTCTGTAGTTAAAAATGAAAAGGCTTTCTATAACTGATAGAAAGCTCTTTTTATGAAACATTTAATTAGTCAGGCTTAAAGTACTGATATGAGCTTCAGGCTAATATAAAAAAAATGGTTATATTTTAATTAGGTGAACAAGGTAGACTCTTCATGAGAATTGTGTTACTGTGTTTAGTTTGTCAGGGGTGCAATTAGGAATATTATTTTTTTATGAGGTATGTACTGTAGGGAGTTGAACGGCTGGAATTGTATATTTTTAATACTACAGGTACAGCACTTAAGGTTTCTGTGTTTGTGTGTGTGTGTGTGTGTGTGTGTATTTGTATGCTGGTAAAGTTTTGTTGATTTGGTTTGAAAGGCAATAACAGAACGTAACTAGCAACTCTTTTGAAGTGGCAAAACAAACAAAAAGAGACCAGTTGAACAAGAGGTCAGAGGTGAACAGGTGATGAAGTGCTGGTGAGGAAATGTGCTTTACTAAGCACAGCTGAGTGGGAACTGTCATGAAGAGACATTCACATTCAATAGCTTCTTCACAAGTGGACTGACACAGCACAGTCGAAACACGTATGTGTGTGTGTGTGTGTGTGTGGGTGTGTGTGTGTGTGTGTGTAAGAGTGAGAAAAATGAGAGAGAAGACTATAGGCTATGAGCAGGTGAGCTAAATGAAGATGTGACCAGAATACACAGCAGCCTCTCTGCGACATCTGTTAACGCAAGTGTTATGACATGCCTTACTGTCACTCTCCAGACGACCCCACTGCACCAGAGCCACAATAAATGAACACACAAATTCATCTGACTGCCATCAGCCTCAAAATTTTTTAACAATATCATGTAGCAGTGTCTGTGATGAATGTGATCGGTTCGGTTGGCGGTATTCGGGAGACAGAAGCTCTCCGTTGTCCACAGGGAGAGATTAGAGCAGACGAGCGGCTACGCTTCGCCAGCTGCACAGGTGATTAGATATTTAATCAGTGAGAAGTTTGCTGACTTCAGGTCGGTGGATCACGTACGTACAGCATTACCGCACTTCCTCGCATGGTGAGGTGTTCAATGATTTGGCAAAACCCACTGGCTGAGCTACAACTCTCCAGGTTCTTCATTTAAGGCACCCCTGTAAAAACCGTTATACAGAATCGACATAGATTTATAGCAAACTGAACGAAACGATGAGTTGTGAACATGTATACCTTTAAGCTCGTTAAAAATGGCAGGATAAGAATGTGCTATTTGAAAACACTCCCAAAAAAACAGGAAGTAAATGAGTTTTATTTATCACGTGGGATTTCAGTGTTAGAGACTTGAGGTAGAATTACAGTGTCGTATTCTCTGCCATATATAAAAGAGAACCCAAATCTGTGAGACAAACCACAACACACACATGATCTTGCTAATCACTTGAATGATATGCTAGCTCAGTATGCTACGGTGCTTTTTGAGGTTTTCATGCTCCACACCATTTTCTAATCTTACACGTGATTGGTCCAATACCATAAATCGGTTTTAAATGGAAGAACCAACAAAATCTCTTATTTTAAATGGAAAAAAAGGGAAATTTTACACTAAATAACATCTGTTGCATAAATCAGAAATACATATATATATTTTTTAAATCAAATCCTCACGAGGTACTTTACCGTTTCCATTACGTGATTCACCTCCACAAGCTAAATAAATATGAGATCTCTAGGAGAGCCACTATAACACATATTAGACTTTCTCAAAACAAAGCCTAAGAATAGTTTTACATGTGCTTAGCATGGACAAAGAATGTATTATATTTGAAGACATTTCTAGGAACCCTGTCCAGTTTGTACCCCGCCCGATGCTCCCTGGGATAGGCTCCAGGTTCCCCCTGACCCTAAAAAGGAGAAGCGGTATAGAAGATGGATGGATGGATGGACATTTCTAGGATACACAATACATATCACAATGTATATTTGCTAACAAATTGCCTGCCAAACACAAAAAAAACCTTGTGAAAAAACTGTGAATTCAATAATACGTAAGGGATAATCCATGGCTAGGTGTGCATCACATGATTTTAATGCGACATAGGGGCAAAACTATTGGAACATGGGACTCACAGGTGTTTCTTGTTACCCAGGTGTGTCCGGTTAGATCGATTGTTTAAACAATAAAAGTTCTTTATTCGAATATTTTGAGATACCGGATTTTTGATTTCCATGAGTTGTAAACCGTAATCATCAAGATAAAAAAAAAGGCTTGAAATATTTCACTTTATGTGTACTGAATCTAGAATATATGAAAGTTTTACTTTTTTAATTAATTTACAGGGGGAAAAAAAAAAACGTTTACACTGTAATGAAATTTTTTGAGATGCACATTTATAAAGACCAAATTCTTTGTATTCTGTTATGTTACCTATGCTGAAACTGAAGTAATCCAGGTCAAGAATGTGACACGGTGGGTTTAATTCAGGTTTTATCTCATAGTGGCGTCAGTAACATGGAAAGTGTTTTTGAATCTGAGGAGTTCGATTTGACCTACTGAAGCATTAGTCCTTCTCTCTCATGCTGAGAGAGGATTTAGTTGAGAAACACGCCCATGATGATGAGCCCTGACTGATTCCTGGATCGTTTCATTCATATGACAACAGCTTAGGCTAGACGACTAATCTGATAGAGCTAATACCAAATTAATCCCCATTCCTAGCTCAGAGGATAGAGACATGAGTATAAGGGCATCTTCTGCAGGTCTGCGTGCAATGAGAGATGCTTGCTATGTAATGAGGGACGGCATCGTGCTCAAATCCGATTTACTGCTAGAAATTGATTCTGGGAAGGTAGAGGATGTAGCTGGGTAAAGCATGACTTTGAGCTCCAGCGCGATAAACCCCACAGATTTGCCAGAACTGTACAGAATGGAGAATGTGGTGTTAACTACCATCACGAGAGCCGATTCAAACACGGATAAAGCGAGAGCTCATTTGAAGAGCAGCACTTAAAATGGAAGTAAATACATAAAACTATCAAACAAACCTTTCAAACATCACCTTTGCTGTGTGCAATATGCAGTAGGCTTGAGGCATGGCACTTGTTAGGGAACAATAGATGTGCAAATGAGGCAGTAAAGAACTATTAATAATGATTTCTGCTTCACACCTGGGTGTCTGGAGCTGCACCAGGCTGAACCCCTGCCCAGGCTTGGAGCTCTGAAACCGCAGCGCACCACTTCACCAATCACAATCTCAACCCAAGCTAATGCTCTCGTTCTGCTGTTGAGTCGCTCGCACAGCTTCACAAACTGAGCTCCTGAGATCTCTGGAATTGTTCGGAGAACATTTCAAAGTGAGCGGGAAAACTTTCCCTATTGTAAGTGAGCAACATGTTGAGTACGACTGAAGCACCAAGAAACCACAAAGCGTGACTCCATATCAAATCAACCAGAGGACGTTTCCACCAGACCGTCTCAGATTTAGCTGATTTATGTTTTCATTTGTGGATGAGCGATCCCTTTAAGAACAAAGTATGGAACTATCCCTTTAACAACAACATATTATGAAGATGAAATTTGGTATATTTGTGTAGTTAATTAAATTAAATTAAATTTAATTTAATTTAATTTAATAAATTAGGTAAAATCAGAATTTTCAATATCATTCAAACACTGGCATAAATGTAAAGATTTCAATCATGAATGACAAAAATAAATAAAGAAAGAAAAAATGATGGTGGTAGTTGTTATGTTTTAGTTTTTTTTAGTTCGTAGTTTTTGGTGGTAGTCGTTATGGCCAGCATTTCATCACAAGTAAGAGTTGACTCTTACTTGAAAAAAGCTGGGAAAAAAAAAAGTCTCCTCGACTCCGATTTTGGCAAGTGACGTCAAATCAACATGGCTGCTCCCAGCATCAGCATAAATGTCAACAAACTAACACCTCCTAAAAGAGGTGCTAATGATTTATACTGTATACAAGTTAGGGTTGTCACGGTACCAAAATTTCAATAGTCAGTACGAATACCAGTAAAATTCCACGGTACTTGGTACCAATGTCGGTACCAAAGCAAAACACAAAAACACGTATGTTTCTGTGCAATAATACACTCAAATTAAACTATGCAACAACATTCATAATGCAACCGCTACCATCATTTTAAACTCACCTGCTTGAACTGCTTCAATAAATACTGCGGGTAAGCAGCCGCTCTTCCTGAAAGCATGGTTAATTTATCCGCACATAAATTGTAGGGGCGCGGCTTTTACGCACTTAGCGGTAATAGCACCGAAAACGGAAGATGAGCGTCTGAGAGAAATACATGTATTTCGCCTACTATATAGTAGGTAAGTGCAGCCATGGTAACCGGCAGACCTGATGCTTTGGCTCTTCTTGTTGCACGGTGCACCCATGAAAAGTTCGCGACTGACCACCTGTCAGACATAGGTGCTGGGTTGACCCGGTACTAACGATACTTATGAAAATCTGGTACCGTCAACTTTTTTCTTTTTAGTACCGACTAGATACCGAAGTACCGGTACTTTTGACAACCCTAATACAAGTATACAAGTATTTGCGTTAGCTCAGCTTAATTCAGCTTAGAATTATATACTATTTTGGTAAACAAAAACATTACCAATATCATGCCAGGAGATTTTAGGAAAGTTCTGCATGTTACAGTTGTTTTTATTTTATTCATCAGGGATGTATCAATTTGAACCTGGTGACTGGAATCATGGTCGATAATGAGCTGAAATACAGGATTTGACATATTTTCCAACAAGTCACGTTTATTCCACTGTAATATCACTGTAAAAGTGTCAATAACAGATCAGTATCACGTATCGGCACATACTCATGGCTCTGACACTGAAATTGCTTTTAAAATTAGAAAAATAATTGTACATTTTAACACTGGACCATTTGCGTTTAATATTCTACGTGAACAGCGCCAGCTTACAGTTTATTCTTTAGTTGTTTAGTTCTATAGACATTATTACAGTCAGAGTCTGAATCCTGTCTGAGTGGCCAACTTTCCTGCTGGGACTGTGTGCAGATATTGTATACTGCAAACAAATTTCCGCTTCATTATTCGACAGCTCTGCACCAGAGGAATGGACTGAGCACTGAGGACTTCCCCAGGGTTGGCTGGGAAATATCCGAAGGGTGGTGAAGGGGGGAAAGTGAACCGAATGAGTTTATGTGGGTAAACCACGAGATTGTTCTGAATTCTGAGGACAGCGGGGCAATGATAGAACCGAGAGCGCCTTGCTGAAATAAATAAATCATTGCTGCCTTACACTCAGCAGCTCTAGTGTGATTATATTATGGGAGAGTGAGTTGAGGAGGAGTGAGTGTGTGTGTGTGTGTGTGTGTGTGTGTGTGTGTGTGTG
>JAOUWY010000015.1:19660568-19671141 GCA_025728095.1 Prietella phreatophila | reverse complement strand
CCTTGGGCAAGACACTGAACCCCAAGTTGCTCCCGATGGCAAGCTAGTGCCTTGCATGGCAGCTCTGCAACCATTGGAGTGTGTGTATGAATGGGTGAATGAGACACAATGTAAAGCACTTTGGATAAAAGTGCTATATAAGTGCACAAAATTTATGAGTATTATTCTTTATATATACAATATAATAATGACTAATGGGGTGCCTGTGGCATAGGTGGTAGAGCAGGTTGTCCACTAATCATAGGGTTGGTGGTTCGATTCCCATGCCAGGTGACTCCACATGCCAAAGTGTCCTTGGGCAAGACACTGAACCCCAAGTTGCCCCCGATGGCAAGTTAGCGCTTTGCATGGCAGCTCTGCTACCATTGGTGTGTGAGTGTATATGTGAATGGGTGAATGAGACACAGTGCAAATCGCTTTGGATAAAAACGCTATAAAAGTATACCATTTAATAAATATTTAGGAAACAGTCTTCTAAGGCAAACATGCATGAACTCACAGGTCATATCTACTACACTGACTTAATCATATATGTATCTTTGAACATAATGAGACAGATTAGAGAGCAATCCTCCAGAAGAGCAGATAATTCTATCCTTTAATATTTAATTGCCGAGAACATGATGAAAGGTACAGTCAGTGCTTGTCTCGTCTTACGGTTAGTGCACGGGTTCAGTAATTGAAGGGCAGTGATTACATTTTGACTGCCTCTTGTCACCTGTCTTGCATAATCAAGGGTGTGAATGTAGTGTGGTTAGATGTGAGGTTGCTCGGTGTCCTTGCTGTCATTGTAGCACCCTCGTCATCAAGATAGCACATCTCCTCCCAGTGATTGGCATGGGAGAGCAGGGAGGACAAGTCTGTCAGTCAAGCTCATACACAGAACAGATGCACTGCAGATGGAAAAAAACCTGACAGCTGGTGTAGGGGGCATTAGACTGGAACAAGGCCACCTTCCTATTAAAACTGTACGTTTGTGTCTTCTCATATTTGAAGAGCACTCGGGTGTGACATTTTCATGGTAGTCCATGTCTATCATAGACAGTCTTGATACGGATACATGGAATAATGTAGCAATGCATTTACAGGGCCTGTTTCTATAACAATATAGAGATGGATGACAAAGGGAAATACAACAAAAAGTTTCTTAGTATTCCAAAATATTTTTGGAAAGAACAGTGTTCACCACTCCTGTACAATTCCGGAGACTTGTAGAAGGCACAATGAAACTGTTCTGGAGTGTTAAACACCATTCTTCCAAAAGATATGCCTTTATTTAATGTTTTGAGAATGATAATGCTGGAGAAAGCCATCTAATGACCATCCGTCTATCCAAAAGTGTTCGGCTGGGTTGAGATCTGGTGACTGAGAAGGCCTTAGCATATGATTTCCTCTCCTCATTAAACCATTCAGTGAGCCCTCAGACCCCGTGTATGCGGACAGTGTCATGCTGGAAGAAAGCACTCCCATCAGGATAGAAATGTTTCATCAATGTAAAAACAGCCGGAAGAACTTTGTATTGATTTGCAGTGACACGTCGCCTTAAGCAGAGTCAAAACTTGACAACATAACAAAACCATTGTTTTAATTTTTTTATTTAATTTAGCACGTTCGTCTCACACCTCCTGGGTCCAGGGTTCGATTCCCGCTGGGGCCATGTGTGTGTGCGCAGAGTTTGCATGTTCTCCCTGTGCTGCGGGGGTTTCCTCCCCCAGTCCAAAGACATGCATTGGCGTGATTGGTGTGTCTAAAGTGTCCGTAGCGTATTTGATTGTGCACTGCAATGGACTGGCACCCTGTCCAGGGTGTACCCCATCTTATGCCCGATGCTCATGCTCCCTCGGATAGGTTCCAGGTTCCCCGCGACCCTGAAGTAAGCGGTAGAAGATGGATGGATGGATGAATTTCTCACCAATCTGCATCACCAGTGCATGATATTTGCCCTATGAATCAAGAAACTACTATTGAGTCATGCCATAATATTCTCTCCCATTACACCTTTATGGTTGTCCTCAAGACAATTTGGGCCTTCTTCCCATATTAATCTTTTAAACTTTGATTCAACAGTAATGTTGAGAACAATAATAGCTTATTTATAATGAGCTAATGAGTAAATTATGTTTGATCAATCAGACGATTGGCTGGCGCCAACATATTCGACATGTTTAAGGTTGTTAAAGACATTTAAGAAGCCATGAATAATAAGCTATAATTATTCTAATTTCAAGAAAGTAAAATTATTCATTGTTTTCACAATAAAAGTTTGGACGTTACAACGCAAGACAGGATGTTTTGTTCTGACATGGTTATCACACTTTTCTTCATGATGTGTTATAAACCTTGACTATTTAAAATGTTATATTGAAAATCTATTGTAAGTATTCAACTGGATACTGAAGTATCATGTTTGTGTAAATACAAATAGTATGCAATATATCAGATTCAGATAAAGAGCACAAAAGAGGCTTTACTGAAGATCAGGGCAAACAGAGTGAAATTACAGTCCAATGTTTAAACAATGAAGCAGACAAAGGTCAAAACACAATCAGGCAGAATTTGACAATGCCAGTGGGATAATCCAGAGAATAATCCAATAAACACAACAAGGGTTCAAACACAGTCAAGACAGGCAGCAATGGCAAAGGCTCATAATTTACTCAATGCAGTGATTGGCAAGGCTTCATAATATCGTGTCAAACCAGGTGTGCTGTAATACAATAGAGTCCAGAAATGGCTTGGAAATAATTTTCAGAGGACCCTGTCCAGGGTGTACCCTGCCTTGTGCCTGATGTGCCCTGGGATAGGCTCCACGTTCCCCATGACCCTGAAAAGGAGTAAGCAGTAGAAGATGGGTGGATGGATGGATGGATGGATGGATGGATAATTGTCAGAGGTTGGGTTAAAAGTCTGGTGAGTGTGACCTCAGCTGGCAGTAAGAGGGTTGATATTCAATCATACATTCATTCGCTTTACTTCCAATTTTCCTGGTGGGATCACGGTGAGAACCAGTCAATCCAGAATTACTCAAACCCAGCCAAAGATTCTCCTACTGAGGAATTCCTAGATGTCCTCAATCCAACTGTAAGATAGTATCTCTCTAGAAATTTTTGGATCTGCCCTGGGATTGTTCTGCCTAATACAGAGCTACCGAGAGACATCTTTGTAAAGTGCCCAAACCACCTGAACTGATTCCTCTCAATTTGGACAAGCAGCAAATCCCACCCCCCCACTTTTTGGTTGGGAAAAGTGAAATGAGGTTCCTTGACATTCCCAGAGCCAGTTTCCATGCCAAGGGCTTAATTCACCTAAGACTGTCATCGGGTTGGTGTTACACTGTAAACACCAAGCTATACCAATTAATATTTACTCATTCCTTTTATGTAATTGCTTTATCCTTTATGATGGAAGGGATACACCATTGTAGGGTATCAAGCACACAAACAAACACCTTGACACCTATCGAAGCCAATGAATCCACCATTATGATGTTTTTGGGAGGTATGAGGAAACTGGAGAATATATATAGTCCAGTAACCCAAGATCAGGATGAAACCCCAGCCCCAGCAGCTGTGAGGCGGCAACACTGCCACAGTACTGCCCTAGAATTAAAACAACTAATGCAAAGCCACTACTGAGTAGATATTCAGTAATGTAAAAGAAGTTAAAGAAAAGTTCTGGGTCAAATCTGCATCTGTTTCGACAGCATGCTTTCGTCTTAGATTATGACACAAAAAAGACCATCACTGTGAAAATGGGGCGAATTCTCCACAGAGCAAACACACACATAAAACGCACAAGCATTAGAGAGGACAATGAGATAAAATCCTGCAATCGTTCAGAACCAGGGTTCCAGCAGGACTTTCATAAAAAGAAGCTCTCTCATATCAGCACTAAACAAGACGTTGTGAGGAAGAGGAGTTGAGCCGGGTTCATGCTGTGCTCCTCCTCTATGCCAAAGCTCTCTGAACTCTCTTTTTTTTCACTATTACAAAACCACGGGACGGTTGCTGCCATTCTTTTTTGGAACGTAAAGTAGGGCACATCCTTTAAGGATAGGACTATCAAGAGTGCACATGCAGTGTCTTTCTAAATATCCGAAGATCATCACTGTCTGTTGTTGTCTTTTACTGTTAAATGTCTGACATTTAGAGGTCATTATTCTCCATAACAATTTTCTGTAGATCTCAACACACATTCGCAGTATCCCAGTGTGTGAAATTGAAGTGTATGGTGCAGATTCAAATGAAGATCCCTATAAAAAATATTATTATTATTTTAATATAAATTAAGGCTTGTATATGACTGGATGAGCTCTATATGGGAGGGTAAAAGCTAAAAGCAGGGCATCAAAAGGAAACGAGAATGTGAGAGAGCGAGTGAGCGAAGTGTGTGTAATTTAACGGCATGCATATTTCAGAGGATGAGATGGTTTTAAGAATGTTGCTCGCTCTGTGCATGTGTGGGTGTGAAGATGTGTATGTGTGTGCTGCTGAGCCAAGAGTCCTCGCTCTTACATCTCTGCAGGGTGCCGGCACTGATCAAGGAGGGCTTGTGGAGCGAAGAGTACAAAAAAATGCAGACTCACTAATCAGTTACTAAATCCACACCGGCTGGCATTAGGAACGACTGCTGGGTTCCTGCTCCCTTTTAAAGAGATCCCTTCTTTAATTGGCCATTAGCGAGGCTTTGATTAGCACTGGACACTCAGTGGGACTGTGTTTTTGAAGATTAGCATAGTTCAAATATGCGTAGCAATTCTCCAAATATTTTTAAAAGAACCAAATCAAAAGGACAACCCTATCAATTTCACCAAAAGTGAAGGATAATGAACCTGAGCTGAAATGAGTTCAGGTTAATGATCCCATTAGCCTGAAGGGTTTTTTTTTTGTTTTTTTTTGTAAAGAAAATAATAATGTATTTGCCAGCATCAGGAATGGCAGTTGAGCAACTGAAGATGTTTTTGCATGAGTAGTTGTTGCTGTACTTGTCAACACCTATGTTTGCAAATACATTGCTTTATGCTTTGTAAAAGAAATAATAATATAATTTGCCATCATCATCATCATCATCATCATCATCATCATCATCATCATCATGTGGCTTTTGTGGCTCCCTTTCACAAAACCTTTTCGATGCCTTAAATACCAAACTACTGTAACTAAATCATGCTTATTTTCAAATAACAATGTTTGAATCCATCCATCCATCCATCTTCTTCCTTCTTCAGGGTCGTAGGGAACCTGGAGCCTATCCCAGGAATCATCGGGCACAAGGCTGGGTACACCCTGGACAGGGCACAATCACATACATGGTGTTTGAATCACTCTGGATAATATAAACTGAGATTACATTCATGCAAAAATTCTGAATTTCCCAACACACGTAAAAAAGTTCCAGTATTAGAAAATTAGTTTACATGATTATTCAATAAGTGTACATAATAATATACTTTCCAGTGGGTCTGACTGTCTAGTGTGAGAACTTTATGCTTTATCCGAGTCTTGGATGAACCATTCTGATGAACTAATGCAAAAGCAGCCACTTAATATGTGTGGAAAAACTGGTGTATTATATTACTTTTTTCTTCTTCTTCTTCAGTTAAACGTTATGCCTTTATTAAAGAACCAGTATTGGCGATTACAAAGGACACAATCAACATTTCATGCATCCATCCTGATGCCCTGCTTCTGGTTGGAGTTCTCATCACTTGGAAATCACTCCCTGCTGCTGCTGATGGTGTCATATGGACAGCCTAAAGATACATGAGATTACTGAGGATGGTCCTACTTAAAAACAATGAAGACTGCTTTGGACTGCAATGGATATGAAGAGTTTTGCTTTAGGACTACAATTCTCCAACTCAAGTCTCCATCAGTGACCAGTTGATAACTTGTTGAACAGTTGAACAAACTGTGATGAATTTCCTGGTGACACACTTGAACTTTTGGACCCTGTAGTACACAGTTATAGAAGGGAATTATTTATAATCGCACTATCCGGTGTCCTTTTTGAGTCTGGTTCCTCTCGAGGTTTCCTCCTCATGTCATCTCAGGGAGTTTTTCCTTGCCACAGTCTCCTCAAGCTTACTGATTAGGGATACATTTATCCATTTAAAATGGATATCCTGAATTGGTATATTTCTGTAAAGATGCTTTGTGACGATGTCTGTTGTTAAATGTGATATACAAATAAAACTGCATTGTAATGCGTTATTTATAATTGCAAATAATTATTTATAATGTAATTCAGATGAATGAACAAGTACACTTTTAACTAACAGACTACCATTCCTCTTTGGGTTTATTAGGCTTCTATCATCCCCACACAGCACTTTAACTCACACACACATTTGTATGTATCACTGCTTTAATTCTCCTGATCTAAATGGACTTTATATATAAGTGGCTGTATAACTCTCATGAACAAAGGATAATCCAGAAATTAAGGAACTGATAAAAAAAAAACAAAAAAAATCAACTGACCTTTCCTCTCTTCATGCGTGTCCATTATTTTTTTTTCATACTCCACTACTCCTCTATACTACATCATCCTTCGAGTTCTCCCTGCAGGTTGGTCTGCTGAGAGCTGTCAAGGGATGAAGGGAAAAGGTCACAGCACTTTACTGCTCGAAAAATAGCTGCATCCATATGGACCGGCGTTTCTCTCGCAATAATTGCTTTATGCGTTTAGCACATTTTATAATCCCTTCCATACTGTTATTGAATGAATAATCATGGTTTTGAGTGGGAAAAATGTGAACAACTGGGAAAACGTGAACAATATGTGAACAACTCCACTGTGAATTTAATGTGTGTGTGTGTGTGTGTGTGCAGCTGATTAACGAGTTTCTTATGTTTTATTAATCACTGTTAGTGTCACAGACAAAACATAAAGGTACAGAATGGCAATAAATAGGTAATAAAATAGCAATTTTTTACATTTAAGTGTTTACTACCTGGCCATTCTGAGAACCTAATGGGAATCTAAATGATGCTTAAAAAAAAAGCATTAAAAAAAGCATGTTTACCCTCTTAGTGTCCTCAAAGGGTAAACAAATTCAGCCTACAGCTAAAAAAATCGAAGAGACAGTGCTATAATTAATGGTAAGACAAATATATGTTGTGTGCTACATTAACAACGATGAGTCAACACAGACAGACAGACAGAACAACTGAGAGAGAGAGAGAGAGAGAGAGAGAGAGAGAGAGAGAGAGAGAGAGCGATCTCTCTGGGTACTCCAGTTTCCTCCCCCAGTCCAAAGACATGCATGGTAGGCTGCCTGCCAGTCCAAAGTGTCCATAGTGTGTGAATGTGTAAGTGATTGTGCCCTGCGATGGATTGGTCCAGGGTGTACCCCGCCTTGTGTTCCCTGGGATAGGCTCCAGGTTTCCCCAGAAAAGGATTAAGCAGTATAGAAGATGGATGGTTGGAATTATTCCTCAGTTGAGGTAATTAAACATATATAGTTTAGATAGCTAGATACCTGACATGAACTTTTTCCATTCCAACAACATTTTCTTACATTCTTCCCTCAGGCTGAGAAACCCAATTTTTTTTTAAAAATGGTTTTGCAAAAATTCTATTATTGTTGTAATATTGAACAGCATGATTTAAAATGTAGTGCAAAATAGAACGTAGCTAACTTATCCTCATTGTTTACACAAAGATAGCCTGCTGTTTTAAATACTAACCAATTGCAACTGCTGCCCAAAGCAGATCTAAATTTTTTATATAAATGATTATCTAGCTAGCTAACTTGGTATGTATCAGTAGTGATTGGATGCTATAACTAGTTCAGTGAAAATGTAAAGTTCAACACTTTCCCCAAAAGCATTTTATTAGCTAAGACTTTTTTGGTGTCTTGCGGTTTCTCTCTTCAGGTTCACAAGTAATGGAAGTCGATGTTGCTGCACCAACTCGTTTTACACGTTGCATTAACTTGTCTCTAACAGGGTTTTAACTTGAGGATATCTTGATGGAGAATACAAAACACTGTTATCCACATTACGTGTAAGGTACAATAGCATTCCTGTACCAGGGAAAAACGAAAGAAACAAACATTGCACAACAGACTTGTCTTGGCTGATCAAATAAAATTTGAAGTAAACAGAGAACTGTAAATTATTCCATTAAGTGGTAAGTTAACTTAATGTACGTTATTTCATTAATATTTTAAGTACATAGCTATATTGTTATACAGGCCTTAAACACAAATCAAAGATATGTTACCTTTAAAACAAACAAAAAACAGATATATTTGAACCAAATCTTCCTATTCTTCATAGTATTCTGGAGTATTTGTAATTACGACATTCATCATGTATTGAATGCTGGAGTGACAGATAAATATTCAGTTGGCTTAAAGCAATTAGTCAGATCAAAAAAGAGCAGTTATTCCCTGCACGAGTTAGTCCCTAGAGCAGGGAAGAAGCTCCCTTTGATGAGTTCCAGTTTTGTGAAAGCACCAACCCATTAAAGAATGAACTCCACTCACATTTTCTCTGAAATCTCTCAAATGCATTTTCTGATAGACACCGAAAGGACGTCTATCGCAGGACCTTGTCATTTGAAGCCTCATTACATCTCCGAAAGGCGAAATGTTTCAGCAGTATACAATAATAAAGAGAACCAAGAGGGTGAACTGCAGTTTAAATTGGATTCAGTACCTAATACATTCGATTCAGTACCTAATACCGTTAAAGAGATAACGGAAGGTGGAAGACAAATACAGAACACTATTTTAAAGTCCTGAGGGAAATGGGCTTTGATGAGCCCATGCTCAACTGAATTGAAGAGGAAAAGAGACTAGCAGAAGCAAAGCTATGAGGCTGAATATGCACTCTGTTGCACATATATGTATAATTTAGCTCATACGTATAATTTAGAGGCATTATCACAGTTAATCCGTTTTGTTCTAAACAATCTTTTGATTCTCTATTGTTCATATGTTAGGTGGTGTGCATTCATGTTATACGTTTAGTCCTAGTCAGTCACATCAAATGTACAATAATCATGATTATTTATTCCATATAGCATTACTTTCACATACACAACACACAACCTTCTCCAATCCAGCCTCTACCAAGCATTACAGCCACTGGCGAATACAGGCGCTGTTTGTTTTTTTTCTTTTTCTTTTTTTTTTAATATATATTTTTGGGGGGTGCACGGTGGCTTAGTGGTTAGCACCTTCACCTCACACCTCCAGGGTCCGGGGTTCGAGTCCCACCGGGGCCATGTGTGTGCGGAGTTTGCATGTTCTCCCCGTGCTGCAGGGGCTTCCTCCGGGCACTCCGGTTTCCTCCCCCAGTCCAAAGACATGCATGGTAGGCTGATTGGCGTGGCTAAATGGTCCGTAGTGTATGAATGGGTGTGTGAGTGATTGTGAGAGTGTGTGAGATTGTGCCCTGCGATGGACTGGCACCTTGTACAGGGTGTACCCCGCCTTGTGCCCGATGCTTCCTGGGATAGGCTCCAGGTTCCCCATGACCCCGAACAAGGAATAAGCAGTTGAAGATGGATGGATATATTTTTGGCTGATTGTGTTGTTTCATTCCTGGGGAGTATATAATTTAGTGAGGGGGGGAGATGGTCCATGCATAATTGAACCAAAACAAATGCAAGTAATGTGATGATTAATTCATGACTGGAAATCAAAGAGACAGGATTAAATAATTGTCTTGCATCAGTGTTGGATCATTAGGTAATTTCTATTCAAGACGCACCACAAATCTGTTTCTGCCATAATTAATAATACTTTGCAAACAAATTATGAACACTCCGCTGATTCTCAAATAGGGGAAAGTAGGCGGAATAGTGGTATGGATTTGAGAAATTACAGAAGTAGGAACATGTAGCTTCCTGGGGACATTTCTATCTCCTGTAACACTATTACAATCAGTCAAACTTAGATTGTAATTGGCTACAAATAGGGTTGAGGATTATTTTTCCCTGTTGATGGGAATTCATGGGTATTTCAGACCTACTGGAATTTTATTGAAAGCAACCTAGCACTTGTGTATTCTAGCACAAATAAGAATCAGAGGCAAGAGTAACCTAATTCCAATCCAAAATCAACAGAGTAAAGAAGCAGAGTCTGGTATGATTATACGTACATGTTATATTAGGTCAAGCTGTTGTAGTCATTTTTGGCACAGCAGGTAGTGTTACTGCCTCACAGCTCCAGGGTCTCTCTCTGGTTTGACATGTGGACATCTTCTGCGGTCTCCAATTTTCTCCTGGATGAAAAAGATGCAACTGTAAAGTACTCCTAGAGGTGAACGAGTGTTATTATTTTGGTTAAAATATCTTTTTTATTTTCATTTAGTACTGCCCGTCAAAAGCTACATGAGATATTGACATGTTTCCCAGAAGACAATATAATAATAATTTACACCGATCATCTTGTTCAAAAGTTTACACCCCCCTGGATCTTAATGTATCGTGTTGCCTTCTTGAGCATCAGTGAACGTTTGCACCATTTGTAATAGTCGTGTACGAGTCCCTCAGTCGTCCTCGGTGTGAAAAGATGGATCTGAACATCATATAGTCGCTGTTGGAATGGGGTCAAATA
>JAOUWY010000015.1:19588692-19601502 GCA_025728095.1 Prietella phreatophila | reverse complement strand
ATCCAGGACTGGCACCCTGTCCAGGGTGTACCCCACCTTGTGCCCTATGCTCCCTGGGATGGGCTCCAGGTACCACCTTGACCCTGAAGAAGGAGTAAGCAGTAGAAAAGGGTTGGATGGATGTATGGATAGATATTCATCCACCAAAAGATGGACATGAGATAAGAGTTTAGGATTTCAGCTTTTGTTTCCAGGTATTTACTACTAGACGTGTTAAAAAACATAAAACACAGAAACTTTTGTATCACACCACCCACTTTTTATGTGAGTAAAAGTATAGGATTAGATAAGTCTTAAAGTTAATTAAAAACACTTAATATTTTGCTGCATATCTCTTGCTTACAATAACAGCATCAAGCCTGTGACTCATCTACATCAACAAAATGTTCATTTTCTTCTTTTGTGATGCTTTTCCAGGCTTTTACCGCAGCCTCTTTCATTTGTTGTTTGTTTCAAAGTTTCTCCCTTTAGTCTTCTTTTCAGGAGCTGAAACGCTGCTCAACTGGGTTAAGGTCTGGTAACTAATTTGGCCAGTCTAAAACCTTCCACTTTCCCCCCTGATAAAATTCTTGGTTGAGTTGGTAGTGTTTTTTGAGTCATTATCTTGCTGCATGATAAAGTTCCTCCCAATTAGATTGGATTAATTTCTCTGTAAATTAGCAGACTGAATGTTTCTGTAAACTTCTGAATTCATTCTGCTGCTAACATCATGAGTTCCATCATCAATAAAGATTAGTGAGTCTGTTCCAGAAGCAGCCATGCAAGCCCAAGCCGCGACACTACCTCCACCATGTTTCACAGATGAGCTTGTATGTTTTGGATCATGAGCAGATCCTTCCTTTCTCCACACTTCGACCTTTCCATCACTTTGGTAGAGGTTAATCTTGGTTCCAGAACTTTTGTGGATCATCTCTTTATTTTTGGTGAATTCCAGTCTGGCTTTCTGATTCTGCTGATGAGTGGTTTGCATCTTGTAGTATGTCCTCTATATTTCTGCTCTTGAAGTCTTCTTCAAACGGTGTATTGTGATACCTTCACCCCTGCCCTATGGAGGTTGTTGGTGATGTCACTGAATGTTGATTTTGGGGTTTTCTCCACAGCAGTCATCAGCTGTTGTTGTTTTCCTTGGCCGACCTGTTCGGTGTCTGTTGCTCAGTACACCAGTGGTTTCTTTCTTTATTAGAATATTCCAAATTGTTGTATTGACTATGCCTAATGTTTATGCAGTGCTTCTGATTGATTTTCCATCTTTTCTCAGCTTCAAAATTGCTTGCTTTTCTCCCATAGACAGCTCTCTGCTCTTCATGTTGGTTTATCATTTTTGACAACAAATGCAGTCTTCATAGGTGAAATTGAAGGCCAAATCCAAGAGTAGATTAAATAATTAATTTAACAGGAACCAGAAAATAAAAGTTGAAATTCCAAACTCTTCTCATATTCATCTTTTGATCTCAAACCCAAATGTCTTCAATCTATAGCAAAAACAAATGAATTGGCCTTGCTGTTCCAATAGTTTCAGAAGGGACTGTTTATTGTTTACATAATACACACAGAGGATGATATTTTTCTCAGTAAACATACAGGAAACACATTCACCAACACATATTTGTATAATTATTTACTTTTTTTGGAAAGTCCCACAAACAGTTGTTTATGTTTATCCTTACACTGATTAGCCTCCAGCGGTTCTTTATTTCTCTTGTCTTTCTCGAATGCTGTGTGTACCCAACCCCTGGTGACAGTGCCTTGATACTGATCTGTTGTTTGAAGTGAACACTTAGTTATATAACTGATCGGGGCTGATGGCCGTTCTCTGACCCTAACTAATATCCACAAACTCTCAACAGAGCCCACTAACTGATGCCTATCACTTTTAAAGGGCCTGGTAGTGCTCTTATACTGTCAGCCTGCTTTTGTGTCTCTTGTCTTTATAGGCTTTGGGGCTGCTTGAATGCTAAAGTGTAATGGTGCATACAGATGAACAAAGTGTAGGCATTTCAGCCTGTGTGCTGTGTAAACTTGTCTGCACCATCAAATTTACAATTGATGGGAGGCTCACCAGTTTAATCAGTGAAAGTTTTGGGATCAACAGCGATGTAAAATAGAGAATTTCTTTCAAGAATCATTCCAAAATCAGTGTCTGTTGCTAACTGAGAGGTCTGCATCGCTTAGCAAAAATACATATAACCCAAAGCATCCCAGTTAGCATTGCAAACTCTCATGTGCTTAATAAAATCTGCAAATAAGAAGGCAATAGCAAACGTTTTGTGTCTTCATTGAGGAAAACCATTTCTCCAAGTATACCCAAAGGCTTTCTAAACAGCACAGCAGAACAAGTTTAGGCAAGACCAATCGTTTTCCTGAACTGTGAGTCAGGAAGCAGAACACGTAAAAGGTCAGTCAGGGTATATAGGACTTTTTATTGCCTGAAGCAGATGGCTGTCTCTTTCTCCACATCACTGAGGAAATAGCCATGTGTTACAGGGTCACTTTTAACAATAAAGAATAGGACAAAGAAAAGACTTAGAGAGACTCTGTATTTCTAAAGTAGCTGGAAGCAGTCAGGGCTATAAAGCAGTGGAGCATTAAACATGGCTACAGTCAGATGTACTGCTTTACAAGTCGTGGATTTGCTCCATGTCACATACCTCCGAGTTTTTTATTTGCACGCCAGCCTAAAAGCTAGTTGGCATGGGTGTTGAGGAGTCTGCACCTATAAAGTGTAATACGACAGGTTCAAGGTTTGAAAGATAAAGCGTTCTGTATCACTCATCAGTCCTTAACCTTTACAAATGTAGAGCTGTACAGTTTGTGTGAGATTACACTCTATCCAATCATATGTATGAATTTAAAAAATTTTAAAACTGTGTAAAAAAATTTAAAAAATAATAAAAAGCTCAGCTTTTTATATGTATCAGAATTCAACAGACGTACAGTATGTAGTCGTTGAGCTGAAAAGATGTGTTAAAAAAAAGGCTATAGAGTTTTCTAGCCATCTTTGCATACATGAATTTCTGCTCTCCATTTGGCTTCTCTCTCTCTCTCTCTCTCTCTCTCTCTCTCTCTCTCTCTCTCTGTATGTGTGTGTTTTCCTCTATGTTTCAGTAACAGGAGCAGCATAGATGGAGGAGAAAAAAGTTTATGTTCCTCTGAAAACATGTGACCCCCTTTACACAGCTGAAAATCATTTAGACATGCAGGTCAGCCATGCAGACAGACAGACACAGAGAGAGAGAGAGAGAGAGAGAGAGAGAGAAAGATTTGTACATAGATTGTCTTAGTTTAGTATATTTTTTTCATTAAATCATATTCTATCACAGTCTAAAACTTTGTATACTCGATTACCAAGTACCATCATTCAAGTCTTAACTATTGTTCATGGATTTTAAATCAGAGGGCAAACAGTAAAGCTGGCAGTTCCTTTGAAATAAGTGCCTTTGCCACACCAAAGGGGAGAACACCACATGCAGAATGGCTTCAATATTGTTCTTGGCAGACCCAAAAAATCAGTTCATGCTGCGTGCCAGCACAGCCGCTGGGATTTCTGCAATGCCAAGAGCTTCCGAAAGACAGGTACTGGAGTGGCATGTAATAAAATGTCCGGCCCACACTACTCCAACTCCAGGGCTGTGTAGAAAATCTGCAAAGCAGTTGTACAAGGATTTTCAACCTATAAACCTAATGCGCCAATCAGTGACATACGTTAACATGTAGTGTGATTTATGCCATCCATAAGCACTGTGAGTCTCTCCAATAGAAGGATACGAATGGAAGAATTCATGCAGTGCAGTTGAATGAGTAGGGTGTTACAGAGTGGCATGCCATTAAGAGATTTCTTATATCCCCTCTTGTCTATGTATGATGTCATACATCCTCTTGGCAGGACAGCTAGCAAGTAGAAGCACTTAAAGCACAAGCACACATGCTCACACCTACAATTGACAGCATGTCCTAAATGTGTCTATTAAGTGGGAACACGTGTGTTGAATGCTTTGAATATTCCCAAAACAGAACTAGCGTGTGCTGTATTGGATAGCTGAAAAGTGTGACATAGGCCAGAAAGGCATCTGTTTATGCTAGCTAGTGTGAGACATGCTTTTGCTTTTTCTGTACTGATTAAAAAGATTTAAGAATATTTGAATATTTGACTGTTACAAGTGTTGTACTCCACTGTGAGCCATAGTAATAGTAGTAGTGTTTTGGTCCCACTGTTTACAAAACAAGCTCAATTAAAAGAGCTTTTCAGTTTTTATGGCGTGTTCGGCTTCTACTTTAGGCTTCATTGAAATTGATCGTTTATAGTGCTTACTGTTGGTTCTTGCATTCATAGGATGGCTGCAGAATTTAAAAACTGAGCCTGTCCTTTTAGTCAGTGTTTTAGAGAACTACAGTACATAAACCTCTCTTTGTGCCTGACCTTTGGTTTTAAAACCCACATGATAATACATCGTGTGTGTTGTAGCTTTGGACAGCCTGCGAATGTGCCAAATTTCATGACTCCAGAGTCCATAATCTGTTCGGGGAAAAATAAGCCATTTGTTTTTGTCTCTAGTAAGCATCACTGACACAGAACAAATGCACGAGTGTGTTTTTGATATGAAGGAGAAAAGATGTAAGAAGAATAGGTTATGAAGGTGAAATGGGATTGTGTTAGATATTGTATGATCGCTGGTGTGTATCTCAGCACAACTCGCTAGTTTTATTATATGAAAGTATTACAAACATGCTAGTCTGGAGTGCATTAAGATCAGGAATAAATAATATGTCCCGTAACGACTTGTTTATCTGTATTTATTTGAACAGCTGAGATAACTGACAAGAACATTTTGAGCTTTTGAAATTCCACTTAGGAGCTTAGAAATGATTCATCGAAATTCCAAATAATTTCAAATCACTGAAATCATCATTCTTCTATTTTCATGGCTTTGTGCATTTGAATCAGATTATGTTGTTTGTCTTTTTTTTGGGCGTTTGCATTTATATCATATGAGTCATAACTATATTTCTCCTTTTGTGTCTTCTCTTCTCAGGATGCCAGCTGCTAGCATCATGACTGGTGGAAGAGTGCTGCCGCTCTGTACGAACACAGAGAACTGCATCTACCAGTCAGTCAACGGGTATGAAAATAACACATTACACATCAGAATCCTCTTCAGTATTCTTTAACATTATTTTCACCCCATTTTGTCCCAGTTTAATCATGTACCAATTCTCTTCACTGGGAAACCCACCCCTATCACATGATAGTTACCACCCAGGTACGGTGAGGGCTACTCTGTGCTTCAACTGAGAATGTGTGCAATGTATATGTATTTCCACAATTTGGTGAACACTTTCTGTTAGGAGTTCTATATTCAGTATTTGTCTCAAGAATGCTGTTTTCTAGATACTACCCAATGAGCCACTGCTAATTACATCAGCACTTAAATTGAGTGTTCAGTAGAATGCAGTGGAGTCTTTCCCATTGTACTCATTAAGCTTATCTAATGTCAAATATATCTTTTAGCGTATAAGGTATCTTTTTAATGTATAAGATATTTCTCTTTGGCTGTGGATTGGACCAACCACACCTGCAATCCATTCCAGATTTAGTCCCCCTTTGCTATTATAATAACCTCCACTCTTCTGGGAAGGTTGTCCACTAGATTTGGGAGCGTGGCTGTGGGGATTTGTGCTCATTCAACCACAAGAGCATTAGTGATGTCAGGCACTGATCTAGTTGGAGTTTCAATTCAAAGTGTTCAGTGGGGTTGAGGTCACGGCTCTGTGCAGGACACTCAAGTTCTCCCACTCCAGTCTTGGCGAACCATGTCTTCATTGAGCTCACTTTGTGCACAGGAGCATTGTCATACTGGAACTGGAAATCTTAATGTTACAGCACACAAAGACGTCCTATACAATTCTCTGCCTCCAACATTGTGGTAACATGTCTGTGATCGCCTGTGATCGTCAGATTTCCACATACTTCTGACCATATCATGTATTTCATTATGTTTGTTGTATATTGCGTACACTGATTTGAGAGAATCTGAGACTCAGGTGTTATATTTACAGTGTTTCGCATAATGTGTTTTACTCAAATCAAATTAGACCTCCAGGCGGTTTCATACTCTTTTAGGTAAATAAGGACTTCATTTGGTGGGCTGGAATGCCATAGCATGCTGTTACAGGCTGTATAACATTCAGCATGGAGGAACTTTAAGTAGACTGAGATCATTCTTTTTTACTTTGGTATGTCACTAAGTGGTGTAACATTGTAAAGGCCAGATCTTGAACAAATAAGGGCAAAAAGCTATATGTCTCTTTCCCTCCTATGTTTTTCCTTACCAATCAGGTCATTGTGTCAGGCTTCCTCTTTGTTTAGTTTTTTTCATCTTAAAGCATATTTTTCACTATCCTGTCAAGCTCAGTTAGTTTAAAAGACTTCTCAGTTGGTGTGGGTGGTGGGCGATGTTACCATCTTTCAGCTGAGCTTCCAGGCTTGGCCTTTTTAACAAGTAGTCTGGTTCCTTCCAGCAAGAAGAAGGATACAATCACCCTGGCCTTTTTTGGTCTGCTTGTCATTTTTGTTCTCTTTCTCTTCACCCCCTCCCTCTCCCCATCCTCTTTTTTCTCCCTCTTCTACTTCTTGTTGGTTTTTTTGGAGGTTGACCTAGTTTTCTTCCTCACTGCTTTATGCTTCTTAAAACAAAAACAGAAAAAGCCTCACCATAGAGAAAAATACGTTTGTATGAATTTAATTGAATATGACTTCACAATTCAGAAACAACAAAAGAAAAAAAACCAAAAACAAAACAAAAAACAGAAATGGCTTGCATATAGACTTTCCTAGATGTTTTTTTCCATCATGTAGTGGTTCCTTGAAAAGCTAGAAGGTTCACATTTCCTCCATTTGTTTGCTGAAGCAATGAGATCAGATGTGCTAGTTGGAATCCAAGATAGCATATCGTTATGGAGATAATTAAAGAAAGAGAAAACTCCACGTATGTGTGTGACCTTTTCCCTTTTTTATTCTACAACTAACAGAGGAGCTCTGAAACTAACATAATACCTTAAACTTAAAAATTGCTTGCTTTTAATTGTTTGATTGTGCTTAAATCCACGAAGGATACATACACTATATGGAATTGTATTGACATTAATAGTAATCCAGAGACTCGGGTTTTGATGAATAGAATACAGATATTATAATGTGCTTGCTGTCTTTGTTTCTCGCCTCTGTTAAGGCTCCAGTGCTGTGGCTTGCGGCTTGAAGGTGCTCAATCTGTGGTGTCACATAGGCCGGACCTGTCCAGGGTTGTGGACACACAGTCCCCCCTAACATCCCTGGACAACGCTGACCGCTTCCCTGGGAACATCGACATGCTCGCCCACAAGGGACCGAGTGACACTTATCCTGTTGAGAATGGCCTGGGGGGCTGCAACAAGTCCACAAAAACTCCTGTGGGAATCAAAAGCACTGCCAGCATTAGGGACAAAATATCCCAATGGGAGGGCAAAACAGATAGTGCTGGACCAAACCCACCGACTGTCATCCAGAAAGAGACGGAAACTGTGAGGAAGAAGGATATAAAATCTACAGAGGTACAAAGAAGAGACAGTAAAAGAGCTTTTAGCTGTGACAGACAGGACATTGGCAAAGAGAATGGAAATAAGATTGGAGAATCCAGGAAAAGTACAGAGGCATGTACAAGGGAAAGAGATGTGATACAAGACAAAATGTCTGCGGGGAAAACTGACATTGTCCAAGACAAGAAATCTGTTTTGACACACATTAAGAAACTTGAGCAGGCCATGAAGGAGACACCAACTAAGCCATGCTTGCCTGGCAACTATTTCTGCCCACCTTCTAAAGACAAGCAAGACGAAGCGGAAAAAAAGCCTGCAGAACCCATCTTCGGGTCTGTGGAAGTGGTGAGGTCTGGGAGTCGCCGTGGTCGAAACAGAGACCCTGAGAATGTGTACACTGAGCCTGGGGCACCGTCCATTAACCCTCTGCCCAAACCTCAACGTACCTTTCAGCACCACACTCGAACAAACAACTGTGGACTTCCCCAAGGTTCAGCAAAGGGGAGGCGGAATCTGCCCCCTTTGCCCTCGTTACCCCCTCCACCACTTCCCTCCTGCCCTCCACCACCTGGGGTGTGTCAGAGGCCTTGGCAGGAGCACACTCGAGACAGTAATAACAGGTGAGAATTTTACAACATGAAGTGCTATCTTGCAGTCATATGTAGCTTAAAATACAACAAATTCTAACCTTTACAGATTTCTTTCTTAACTCACAGACGATTATTCAATTATTCATCTATCTTATGATCGAGTCACTACAATGAGTCAGCCAACCACAGTGAAAGTAATAGAATAGAGATGTAGGTGCTTAAGTGAGGACTGAAAGTCTGGACCTGCTGGGAATTAAGGGGTTGAATGTTCCTTCCATAATAAACTTGTGTGAAAAATCACTGAGTTTGGTACATCCCTGTAACAAACTTCAAAGCTGGGAAAGGAGGAGGCAGGAGCCGGCTGAACGTAGACGTAATATTTAACCATAAACAGAACGCAAAACAGACACACCAATGTAAGTCAAACAAAAGTCTCTTTCTCTCTCCCTCTGGCGCTTCCGGTCACTCCTATATTGCTACTGATTAGAAATCTCTGTTCCAGGCTTACATCCTCACAGCCTGGCCCTGGCCTGGCCCCTCCCTCCTCCTCATCACAATCCCATATTTTCTTCTGAATTACATTTAGACCAATATCCACCCATCAGCCAGCTTTGCCCAATCATACGGCGACTACCAACCAGGGAGGGTATAGACTATCACTTGCTTCCTCCAAGACATGCCAAATGGGACTGTTTCTTTAATATAGTCTTGTGACTACAAAGGAAAAATGACTGACCTCAATAACATCTAAATGTCAGCTTGACTGGACTGTTAGTCAGTCTGGTATACCTAACTATGGAGGACTATGGAGGTCTGATGTTATATTCATGAGATCATTTGGCATAAGATTGCTCTGGGTAAGCCTTCAATAAACCGGCCAGAGATTTTTGTTCTTAATAAGACTAATGAAATAGTTCACAGAAGGTCAGTCTGCACTTTTGAAACCTTATTTTATTTCAGGACTTTCGAAGAAGTCCTGAAAAGTGATTTCTGAAATATCTCTCATACTTCAGCCGCTGAAGTTGACTTCTCTCCATACCATTTTTGCTTAACTTGCATCTAAGGTTACACATTACCCAGTCAAGTGCACAACCGCATGTTATCCCAACAGAGCTTTAAGTTCTGCAATTTCCTGTAGTCCCTGCTGTCTCCTTGCTTGACCTTCTCTTCATCCTACTTGTTTCCTTTTTGCGCCAGGTAAATATTACTCTTTCACAATACTATCTGCTATGTAAATCTCAACCTTGATCATTTTATTAAAGAGATGAAAAGACCAACATGTGTTCCTCTTTCGCTTATCAGTAACATCCATTGTGTTTTATGCTGACTTTACAGGAAGTCTTATGAGTTTGAGGATTTGTTGCAGTCGTCCACTGAGGGCTGTCGAGTGGATTGGTACGCTCAGTCCAAGCTGGGTCTCTCACACACTTTATCTGAGGAGAATGTCTATGAAGATATCTTAGGTAACACCCTGCATTGGTTTGCACTAGTGAAAACTGGTGTCCTTATGGAATAGGACAGATCACAGAACATAATTCCTAGAGATTTCCGAACCTTAAACATCCCTGGTTTTAAAACTGTGACGCAACTTGAGACTTAATTATATACATCAGGTGTATTAGATCAGAGAACTAAACTAGAGCTGAACTGTGTAGGGCAGTAGTTTTCTATTAGAGTGGGACAAAATGGACATTTTCCCACTGTTGCTTTTCAAAATTTCGTTCATAGTGTTTTCATTTATTTCAAAAAGGAGAAAAACAAGCCTAGCTTGTTTGTTCTGGCTCTGTATAGTCAACACGTGCTCTAGGAGATCATTTTGGGAAAACCAAACTGTTTATTAAGAAAGATTTCATTAAGCCCATTCATTTCCAAACTGATGTGGTGGACATTCATTTTTCGTATAAATGTCGAGAAATATATTTGTTCCAGAAACAAAACCATGCAACATTCTTACTGAAAGATCAGTGTAATATCTGAAGCAATATCTACTTGCCAAACAGTCAGTCACTAAATCTGTTATATATTTATATCCAAATGTGGGAACTGGGAAGTAATAGTTACTTTGTTACTGTCCTTAAGTCTATTTTTAAGTGTCTGTACTTCACGTGAGTTTTCTTTCACCTAATACTTTTACCTAATACATTTCAAGTGAAAAAAAAACCACTTTCTACTCACTATAATTCTCTTTAATCATATATTTGTAAAGTCAGGTGACTTTTTTGAATAGCATCAGAGTTGATTTAAATTCCTAACAAATCTAAATGTTAACAAACATGACAGCAAGAATGAGACTTAATCTAAAACTGAGACCCAATCGGTGTTTTTATGCACAATTGAAACTGTAGGTCAAGGCTGTTCATATTGTGTCAGCTCGCTATTAACATTTAGCTAGCGTTTATCAGTCAAGTTGTTGTCATGCTATCATGTAAAGTTGTTAATTAGTGTTAATTCATATGTAAATAAAAATGTTAAACAACGATGGATCATAAAAACAGCATTTTTATGTTTATTTAGTCTTTCCCTGAATAAACTGTTTCACATTACAGATGTTTACATAAAGTCCACAAGACACAATAATAACTGAATTTACACAAATGAACCAGTTCAAAAGTTTACACACCCTTGATTCTTAATACTGTGTGTGGTTACCTGGATGATGAGTGACTGATTTAATGTTTTGTGAGAGTTCTTCATGAGTCCCTTGTTTGTCGTGAGCAGTTAAACTACCCACTGTTCTTCAGAAAAATCCTCCAGGTCCTGCACATTCCTTACTTTTCCTGCATCTTCTGCATATTTGACCGACTATATGATGTTCAGATCCAGCTTTCACACAGAGGACAACTGAGGGACTCGTACACGACTATTACAAAAGGTGCAAACGTTCACTGATACTCAAGAAGGCAACACGATACATTAAGATCCAGGGGGGTGTAAACTTTTGAACTTCGAGAAACTTTCTTGGCCATTTCTTTTACACTTTTTTAGTAAATGTAAGGTTCTTTTTAAATGAAGACTGTGAAGCTGTACTTAAGCTTCCACCAGAGTGTTTATTGAAATGCATAGCTGCACTTTTACATCAGTAAAGAGTTTGTGTCACCACTGTTTATATCAAGGGACAGTTTGGGTAATGGTTGGAGATGAGAATGTTAGGGGAGAATATATCCTTTCGGTGTGGTGGACCAGGACAAACACAATTCAGATCTCGGACAGAAATGAAATACTGCTAAAGAATATCTGAGAGTACTACTAGGAATTCAGGTCCGGAGTACACTCAGCATATCCCTCAACAGGAGTGTGAAGAGCAGCATGTGCTCCTCAAGTCTGGGACTGGATGTCCCTGTCTCATACTCTCCACCTGCAAGTCACGTCTGGTAGATGAATTGTCATGGAAGGGGCTTCTGGGTCTGAAAAAAACTCTTTAGAACTCTGCATGTTTATGCAGATCATGTGGTATCTGTTGGCTATTGGTGCTAGATTTAGTCGATTCCTTGGAAAACTATCAAACATCTGGAGTGAAGAAATATGAAGGGAATAAAAACATGACGTCAGTTCAAACCCCATTATAAAAAAACAAGGAGCCAAGACAAGCTGTAGTTTTGCTGGACCTCCACTGAACACAGAACAGTTACCATGCAAATGTAAAGAGTACTGGACTGAAGAGGAACATGTTTGAACGTGACTTTAATAGGACAGAAGAGATAAAGAAGCTGTTGAACCACATTACAAACCTAGAACTATAGTACAATTCACATAAACTCAAATGGGGAACCCTTACATCATGCTGTTGTCATATGACAACAATTAATTTATCTCCAAATTTTTGGATAGGCAACAATACAAAACTACTATTTTCCTGTGTAACTGGGGAAAAAAAGGGCCTTTAACTTAGACATAACAAAATAAAAAAACATTACCAGGAAATGCTGTTTGCACTTCCTTTTCTGTAATCACATGGCATGGTGACGGTCATCATCGAAGGGCTCTCAAAATTTGATTCATTTGTCAATATATATTAAAAACTACTACATTTTAAACACTATATGAGATAAGTTAACATCTATTGTTTATTGTTTATATATTTTGAGTGTTCTGTTAAATGGTCACATGTAATTGTTGCCATACGGCAACAACATGTGATAATGGAACTGTTGTATGTGCATTCATGAATTGAAGCAGACCTACATAGCAAAAAAAAAAAGACACTAAGCTTCTCTAATTGTATATTTTCATATTTTCACATTCAGAGTAATAAAAATGTTAGAACTTCAGACATTTGAAATTGCACCTTATTTTATTAAATGTTACGTTTGAAGATTCTTCACCCAAAACATGTTTGGATCTAATCTTTGCATGGATTTTTTTATGAGTAAATCCATTCATCCATCCATCTTCTAACACTTACTCCTTCTTCATGGTTATGGGGAACCTCATACTTTAAAACTGTAATTCCTTTCTATAAGCTATAACTTTTACATACTTACTAAGTGGCAAAACAAACAAACAAACAAACAAACAAAAACCCACATACAAATCCTATGACTCAAACTCATGCAATTTATAATCTGGAAAATGCAGTAATTGGAATTGTAATCAAATACATTTTGTGTTAATTTGACTATGATACTTTCCACCATTGCATATTGCTACTGTA